>CM052802.1:4062016-4397555 GCA_028533885.1 Nasua narica
TCCCGGTGGGGAGAGCAAACATCCAACTCCTGAAACAGAGAAACTGCAAATGAGCCAGCGTGCGGAGAGCTCTTTCTGCCGAATATCATCATTCGAGCGCGCGCGGAGAATCGGCTAATTGGAATCGGAGCAGCCGGTGGGAAGGTGCAGACCCCGTCAGTGGGGCGACCTCGGGTTGGACCACGGTTGTGAGCACAGGTCACAGAAGCGCTCCTTCCTCAGGAGATGGCGCTGGGCCGCCCGCTGGCCTGGGCGAGGTCGCTCCTGCATTCCGCTTCGGTATCGGCGTCAGTGCTTGAGCGAAGGGGTGAAGGCTCTTAGGGCTTCTCGGAAACAAAGCCCCATGTGGGTTTGGTATTTTGCACTCACGCATTTAAGACCACAAGAGAGATAAAGGCGACGCGAGATATTTTTAGCCTCAGATTCAACCCCAATATGCATTTTCCCGAAGAATGTGCTCTTGAGTAAGCCCAGCACCTTGTATTAGGATTAGTATGATTTTTTTTTCCACGGCAGGGCAGAAAGGACGCTTGCTTTTGTATTAAAACAGCACGGTGACAATGGGCACAGTGGCACGAGGTCGCGGTCCCATTCCGGAAGGGCCTTTCCCTCCTAGCGCTAAGATGGGGTCTTTCAGGAGCAGAGTGAGGCCGTGCTGAGTCAGGGCACAAGGGGTCACCAGAAATTTAACAGACATCAAATATCTTGGTTTAGAAGACGTGCGGTTGGAGGAGCCTGGGGAAGCCTTTCCTTCGGGGTCTCCAGGCCGGCGGGTGTTCCGTGAGGACCCCGGAGGCCACGTGGGTGGGGAAGGCGGGCCGTGAAGGGGACTTACTGCCTGGGTGGCCCCATCTGGCTGGGAGCACAGCTCATTTGCTGGCTGTGTTGAGTGCTGAGGTCCTCCGGGGCCCCAAATATCTAAACAGTGAACGCGAATTGTCTTGGTGTGAATGGGAACTCGGTCATTTTCAGTTTAGATCCGAAGTGTCCCATTTTGGATGAACTTTGGTTAATGTGGGCTTGCCTGGAAAAGGGATGCTTTTGTGACGACGATTGTTTAAAAAACATTTGAGATTTTTCTGCCTTCACTTAAAATCCTATCTGAGAGTAGAAATTTCTATTTCGAAAAATGTTCAGGGAATATTTCCCAAGGTATATTACTTCCTTAAAATAAAATCAGTCTTGAGCTTCCCAGCCTCTACTTGCAAAGGGCTAGTGATAAACATCTCAAAATAGCCAAAAGAAGTAAGAGATGCCCTGGGTATTGAAACAGACTTAACATGACTTCATTTTTGCTTCTCTAAATTACAGTGTTCAGAGATGTCCCACAGCTTACCCCAGAACTTCTCTCGAGAGCTCATGTAAGTGAACGCAGGACTTAAAGCTTTCTTTGTTTAAGAAAGCTTCGGTTCTGAGATCCCATTCCCCAAGTACTCAACCATTTCGCAGAACTTCTGAACTCTGTATTTCCGCCTGACATTTTGTAGCTGTAGTAACAAGTATGGGCTGGTATTCCCGGGTGGTGGGAGAGGGAAGCCGCTCTTGCAGGGGAGGGCCTACCTCCCCAGATGACGTCTGGGAGGGTGGGGGGGCTGGTGGAAGCTCCAATGTCTTTCTCACCAGGTTCCATGTTCTACCCAAGACCCGTGACTGTGAGGGGGCCGGAGACCACCCCTGGCCGATGGGGACCTCATTAGACAGAGCGAGAACTGCCCCACCCTGGGCATCACCCATGGACTGAGCACCTACCTACCTATCGCAGGCACTGGGCTGGCCGCTTTCCCAGGAAAATCCTCCTAGGATCCCATTAGCCCCCTGGGCACCCTGATGGGCTGACCACAGGCATTCGTCATGTGAGGCTTGCTACAAACCTGCATAGACATTACAGAGCCTGTTCTGGGGTGGGGGGTCTGAGTTTTAGAGTGTTTCAATGATTTGCCCAGGGTCACAAGGCAGTTACTAGGTGGAAAGAGATTTACACCCAGATCTGCCGGGTTCCCACTCCTGTGCTCTAACCACTGGGCTCTGCCTCAATTGTTTGGCCCCCGAAGTGACCAAGTGGGAAGCAGAGGCTGTCAGCAGTGATGAGGTCAGGTTTGAGGACGCACTCTGGGCCCTGCCGCTCGTGAGTACCAAGCTCAGAGTTTCCGCCCAGATCTTGACTCTCACATCCAGGGCCTTATGGACTGCTTCCCTTGACTAACCGAGACACCGGGATGGCGTCTGCCAGTAAAAGTAACACAATCGCACAGGCAAACACCATTGCCCACCACAGCAGTGCTCGAAAGCTCCCCCTTCTCATCGCCGCATTCCCTTAGGCATCTTTAAAGGGAAGTTTCAGTGCAAAGACGTAGCAGGTGAAAGAAACCACTGTCGCTTTTGAGTTAATCGGAAATTATTTGGGAGAAATAGAAGACAAACTTAGGGTAGGATCTGAAAAGCAGGCCGTTCCTATTTCCATAGCGGTAAAACGTTTGAAGAATTCTCCAGAGAATGTGATGCTATTTATGGAGTTATTTTGGTTTTCTGCAAAATTATCTCCTCATAACAAAGAACTCATCACTGCCTTGGAGGAAGTACCATATTGTTTGACGATTCTCTGAATATACATTGCTTTGCTGGGGGAAAAACTCGTCATTGTTTGTCATGTTTCTCTTGGCAATAAAATGCCAAAGGTACAAGAAATTGTACTCGGCCCTTCCCGTGGGTCACCTCTGGTCCTTACAACATTCCTACAGGTAGGAATAATCTCTACCTTAACACTGAGGAAACCTGACGCTCAGAGAGGTTGACGAACGTGCCCAAGGCAGCAGAACTAGTAAGTTCTGAGTAGGAAGAGGAACCATGATGGTTTAGTTCCAGGCCACAGCTGGGGCTCTCGGGTGGGTGTGTGTGTGGGGGGGACTCTCCCTGCTCCCTCTACCAGGTAGCTTTCAAGAACATGACCTAGAGCAAGAAGCCAGGCCTGTTTCCGTGATAAGCCAGCTTTGCTTCTGTCTCCTAACTAAACAACAAAAGGAGGAACTTTCAAAGGTGCCAACGAGCCGCCATCTTTCTGAGTCTCATGGATGTGGGCGTCCATTCAGACACGTCTGTGATGTCAGGACAAGCGCTAATGGGTGTAAGTGAACATTACAGTTTGGAGAAAAACCTGCCTTAACCTGTCAGAGTGTGCTTCTAACTACGCCTTTGCAAAATATCCACGAAAGCCACTTTGTTTTACACAGTCACACGTCTCCGTTTATCCTAAAAACTGCCTACGGAATGCAGGTGGTGGGAGCTACCAGACGCGAGATTTCGTACGCTGAGCCACTCATCAAGGAGGATGAATAATGAACCCATTTTCGAATTTGGTGTTTGCCTTTGGAAACTCGAGTCTTAAATAATTAGTGACAGTAATCTCGAGGCCAACGCTCTGTGCATGGGGGAACACATTCCGTGTCTCCACTTTTGTGCAGAAACTGCACTTTGCTACAGAATGAGATACTCTAGGCTATGCATTTCTGGGCAGTTGCAGCATTTCTCAGGTGTCCGGAGTCAGTGTTCCGTCTTTAGGAAGTTTTCTGGGCTGAGTTTCAAACGCCCCGAGCTCAGCACCCGGCATGCCTAAAAAGCCATATCAGGGGGGCTGATTGCCTTACAGTTGGGGTTCTTTTGGGGTGCCTTTTTTTTCTTTCTCAGTTGAATGAAAAAGTACAAAAAGTTCTTTGTCTCTCTCTCTTTTCTTTCTTTTTTTGGGGGGGTACAATAAAATTCCAAAATACTGCCTTCAGACCTCCAGAGAGGAGAACCCATCCACCTCGTGAGAGGAGGCAAAGGAAAGGAGAATTGCCAAAGAATCGTTAAGATGCATATGAGTCATTCTCGAAAATGATCAAAAGCCCTGGGCTAGTGTCCGATGCCATCTTGTCAGGAACACACCAGGTCCTCGGATGCGGCAGGTCGTAATGTGGAGGGGCAGGCATTCACGCCGGTGTTTTTACCGTTTGCCATGTTGCAATTCACCCCCGACCCCCCTGACCCCCCAAGAAACGCACCAGAAAGCCCCCCACGAGCCCAGACGCCCGTGGGCTGGGAGGATGCATGACACTGGTAGCCGAGCCCCCAAAGAGGCCACAAAACTGTCCTTCTGCACGGGAGTAGAGTCAACACTTTATTGAACGTCAAAGCACAGAGCTCGGCCCAGCTGCCGCCGAGGGGCCGCCGAACCCCGGCTTCTCTCCCATCACAAACACCTATTAAGCCATCAGCATAAACCCTTCCCTTACAACCTCTGACATCACCCTCGGGGCAGGCGGACACAGAACAGCAATTGCTGAATTGCGCATGAAAATTATAGTTTTATTGTCTATACAAGTGAAGGTTTCACTCGGACTCCTGCTTCTGTCCGAGCTGTATAAAGAGGCAATTCTTCTCTGAGAACAAATAAGCACAGTACACTATTGTAATCTAAGAAACAGGCACTATTTATGTATTGGAAAGCCTTGCTCTCAATAGGGCTAACGGTCCAATGGCCCAGAAGCCACTATTTCAGCAGCTGGAGAAGAGAAAGCTGTAGAAGTCACCAGGGACGAGAGGCCGAGAGCGGCAGAGACGGCTGGTGGGGGCGCGGGCCCGGGAGGGGAGCCCACCCCCACACTAGTTGAGCACGCACGACTCGTAGGTGGGGACCATGTACTTGATGTTGATGAACGCGTCCTCCCCGCCGTAGCGCTCGAAGGCCTCCAGCGTCTCCTGGATCAGGTCGCCGACGTTCTCCCGCTTCTGCTGGCTGTAGTCGATGCCGTCTCCCGAGTTCACTGGTTCAAACACACAAAACACACAAACAGCCCCGTTATTTGCTTGTGAGGAGACACAGGCGCAGAACGTTTTCTAGGTGATCTCGGGGAGTCTTAGGAGCGCTAACCAACAACTCTACAAACATGCAAAGCCCCAGACTGGAGCCGGGGCGAGCTCCTCTGAGCTGAAGAAACAGCGGACGACGTGGGTGACCACAGTCACACGGCAGCGTGATAGTCTGACAGTGATAAAGAGCGTTCTCTTGGACCCCGAGTTCTTCAAAGTTCAACGTTCTTCAACGTTCCCTCATCAGGTTCGGGGGTTGGCCCCACGTGGTCTGCACGGATACACTTGGGAAGGAGAGGCCGAGCCGTCCCTGTGTCTTTGGTGCTGGCATATCTGTCGGCTCCTTCTGCAAGTGTCCCTCATCCACACGTGCAGTCACCTGCAGTGATTTCCATCACCCCAGATGTGGGGGCGGGGGGGGGGTGGCGAGGAGGAAACTGCCTTTCCCTTTAGAGCTATCAGTAACGGTTTCACAGGGATCCAGCCAAAGCCGGGCCTCGCAGAGCCTTGGAGGGACCTCTGCAGCTTCCCCTCAGGTTCTACGAGGGAAGGGATTCCTGGGATGGGCCTTCAGAAGCCTCGGGGACCCAGGTCTGCAAACTCCCATCTCCAACCACTTGGATGAGAAGTATCTGATTGCACCCAACCTGTACGATGTCTGCAGGGATTACCCAGGTGTGGGGGAGTCTAGTTTAAACGGGAGACCCCTGGCTTCCATCCGGAGGATGGGGATCCCACGAAGGTTCCCCCAATAGCTGTGCTTGACACACAGTCATGCTGCACTTCACTCTGATTTCCAAGGGCTTCAACCGCACTTGTGCCCCCAGTAACTGGGGCACGATCACGCCTCTGCCCACTTGCTGACATCACCCCATCTTATCTCTGCGGAAGTGACGGGCAGTGGACCAGCTCGGGCCGCGGCCGCACAGAGCACGGAGCTGCAGATAAAAGTCCTCATTCTATCCACATTTCAAGTATGGCTCCAAAATGTGGATTTTGCTCCAATGTGAAAGTTACAGAGGGAAAAGTGGTTTTTCGAACTTTTTTCCTCAGTTATTTTGGACATGCAAGAGAAGACTGAGTGATGGTTCACATAGTCTTACAAGTAACAATTGCAGCCCCACAGAGCAGAGATAAGCAGTTCTTTTGCTTGATTTTTCCAGAAACTCATTAGAGAAATACCACTGTCTTCTGGAGCAAAAGGAAAAGGAATCACTCTCCTGGTTAGTTTTTCAGTGGGGGTGAAGGCAGGCGAAATATTACTAATTTTCAGAAAGTGAGATGATGAGTCATAGAGCTATAGTATATATTAATTTTTCATAACCAATGACCTTATAATGCAAAGCCATTGTCATTAGGTGGGGTTTTCTTTTCTTTTCTTTTTAGAGACAGCGAGAGAGAAAGCGTGAGGCCGGGGGGAGGGGCAGAGGGGGAGGGAGAAAGAGCATCTTAAGCAGGCACGATGCCCAGCACAGAGCCTGATGCAGGGCTCAATCTCATGACCCTGAGATCATGACCTGAGCCGGAACCAAGAGTTGGCCGCTTAGCCAACCGAGCCACCCGGGGGCCTCAATAAGATGAGCTTTTCTTGCTCATGATGCAACCATTTCTGTGATCACACAGAAAGCTCGATTTAAGTTAGGTTGATGTACAGACTAGTTGATCATCCTGAAGAACCAAATACAAGTTACTGCGGAATAAACAAGAGATAAGGTGTTGGAAGAAAGATTTTTACCCTATTGCTTTTGAGCAAAAGAGAAACGTTTTAAAAACAAAAATGTAGACACGTGCACACAGAGAGTAACAAGCTTATTTTTTGCCCCTTTAGATTTACATGGTGATGGGCAGAGAGAGTCCCTGCAGTCAGAATCGTCCATGAGGGAGGACAACGTGGTATTTATCCACTTGGGGGATCTTTCCAAAAAGAGAAGGTCTTTAGGTTGAATTAAGAGAGAAGGAAGCATGTGTGTGTGTGTGTTGGAGGGGGCCACTGATATTTGTTACAGGTGTAAGGAAGAGATCTTAAGAAAGAAAGTCCAAAAGAAGGCAGGACAAGAAAGTCAGAAAAAGGGGCAGGAGGGACGGAGACAGATCATGTGAGACAGATCGAGTGTGAGCACGATGGATGTCAGAGAACGCATCTGCTAGGAACAGCTTCTGCTTCCCAGGATTCCGGTTGGAATGGGCACGCATGTCCACCAGCGGTCTTTGACTGATCTTTCTGTGCCTCTTTTTCCAGGACGACATTCCTGATGACTCCTCCTGGTCATGAAAGAGGAGACCTTAGGGGGAAGGTGGCATGAGCTTTGCTTGCACGGGACGGCCAAGCCCATATGGCACAAACCCCTCAGGGGCACGTGGCAAATGTAATGGGTGACGGTGCTGAGTGGTGACAGCCTCGATTTCGTTCGTTATGGCAAAGATACATAAAGTAATCACTAATAAATGGCGTCTTTTGTTGGCATATTAGTCAAAAGGTCAAGAACTGAATAGATCACGGGACAGACATATTTTCCTGATGGAGGCAGAGGGGGCTGGAAAGTCTGCGCACAATGGAAAGCTTAACACACCCTGTTTTCCCCCCTGACTTCCAGAAGGCTACAGTGACAAGCAACACTTTATTTCAATAATAACCTATTCTTACTTTTCAAAAAATATTTAACTGTAGGAGTAAGTAAACTATGTAGCTTTTTTGTTTCTCAACAGTGTATAAACCCAGATGATAAAAGAGAACAGAACAGAAGTTGCTTATTCAAAAAGTGAGTTGGAGTTGGCATATTTTGTGGTTGCAGAATGTATATCACTGGGGCAGAAAAAAAGACCAAAGAGGCACACATCCCTCATTGGGCATGCTTTACCGACGACAGGGCACAATTCAGTGTCAAACCGTGCTGAGAGGCAGGTGAGCAATGCGATCCCTGTTTCCAAATGGCTGCATTGCCAGTTTCTTTGAGATTCCAAGCCAGAGCTCACCATTTTCAATACACGTGATGCTGTTGGAAAGTACACTGGTAAGAACAGGGCACCTTAAAAAAAAAAACAAACCCAGATGGTTATTTTTAATCGTCAATTCTGATTAGATGATATTTCAATTTAGGAAGCTAGAAATCTGTTTTATGTCCAGCAGCTGGAAAGATACATCGATGATGGAAAAGATGTGTTTTATTTATAACCAAACAAATAGGACTATCACAGAGGTTTAAGCCAGACTGCTTTTCTAAAGGGATAATAGGCAAGCAGAGCAAGGGGTGTCGTTTCTCTTCTTGGAGATTCTTTCATGCAGGAGCTATAGAGGTAGTGCTTCAGAGTTGTGCCTGGTTAGGTACCCTCGGAAATGCATTTATTATTCTGCATGCCGAAATGGCTGATGATGTAGGTGATAGGTTTCATCACATGCATACTTTTTTTTCTATCTATCCCTCTTTAAACTACCCGGATCTGGATGCTTTCTCTTCCAGGGGCCATATTGGTCAGAACTGGGATGAATGGATCCCAGTCTTGCTTCTGGCACCAGCCTGCTCGTGGTGGTGAACTCGGCTGGTCTGAGACATGACTACTGTCACACCTCGCCACCAACAGCCACCTCAAAGGGATGCTACGTGAGACACATCTGCGTTTCACACCGATATCTGCCATGTAGTGGACCTGGGCCAGCAACAGATATGTACCACGTAGAATTTGGGTGAGATGTTTTCTTAGCACTTTAGCAATTTCTAAACCATGTTGAAGAAGCTGTGTTCTTTTCCTTTAGTTAGTATGATTACAGGAAGGAGGGAAAGAAGGCTGGGGAAGCAAAGCCAGAAGAAAGGGGACACTTCCAGTGGCCAGAGCAAGGGCTTCCCACATCAGCGCTGTGGTTGGTGGTGGCAGAATTTCTGGGCCTCACTGAGGGTGCCTTTGGCCCCGGCCCCACCAGCAGCCATTACGACGTGAGGCCTTCTATTGACGGGGCACTCTACTGGGTGCCGCGGGGTAATGAGATCCAGGAAGAACTGGCTCTTGTCTTAGGCAGAGCTCATCCCCTGGCTGGGGACCTCCAACTGAGCATCTTCTTATAGAATGCTGTGATCACACAGACCCACCGTGTGTAAGAAAGGAAGGAAGGAAGGAAGCAAGGAAAGAAGGAAGTACAGGCTCGTGCGCCCCCATCTCACAGACCCTCAGTGCCACGGGCAACCCCCTTGTTGCTTGGCTTGTCTCAGCAACCTGTGTCCCAACAGCATCCTTATCTGTGTGTTTCCGGCAGATGCCCCAGACTTCTGTCTCAGAGACGCGACTGCCACAGCGAGGCTCAAGCGGTTACATTCATATTTAGGTTTTTCTGACTTGAATGTTTTTGGGTAAATATTCTTAAATGTTATGTGTAGACAGTCTCGTGTGAACAGTACTATGCAAAGGTTATTTGGAAGGGGAAGCACCATTTAAGGCAGCGGAAATGTAAAACCCAAAACTGCGTGCCTGGGGTGGTCTATTCCACGAGCCCGAACTATTTATGAGATACCAACAGATGAAATCATTTATAAACTTCAGCCAATACTTTCTGGGTGTGATGAAGAAGATGGACAGGCACAACTTCCAGAAGGGAAACGCTTCCATGGGTTTGGGGGATGTCCTGGCTGGAGCGGCACCTTGCCCCCTGAGGGCAGAGTGGGACCCCCCCAGGGGGGTACCTGAGTGCTTTTAGAAGCCAACGAAACGCACACCCAGAGAGAAAATGCTGGCGTGGGAAACTCTGTTACAAAGCACCTGAGTGGGTCTAGCAACGATGAGGGGGTCCAAATGCTGTCCAGACTGTGGTCACTTGACACTCACTACTGACTAAAAGCTGAGAAGGTGTTAACTCCCCACTCTCGACAACCACAGCGGCTCGTCTTGCCTCCCCCGTTAACAACAGCACTGTGAACACCAGGGAAATCAGCCCATTTCTCGGATGTAAAGACAGTTCACCCAATAGAGCCGCACTCGCGGCAGCCGTTGGCAGCAGCAGACAGTGGGCCAGGCAGACCCATGCTCCCTGTCCATGCTCGCAGCGCACCTCGGGCAAAACTGCAGCCACAAACCAGGGCTGTGACAGGAACTGCTCCTGGCGCATCATGGTTTGGCTACACCCTCTTCTGGGCTCCCGTGGTTTCCCTGGCCACTCGTGTGCGGGGTCCCACGCATTGTCAAGCGTGGCCACTTTGCAGACACGTATTTGAACATGAATCCAGGCCAAGGCCAGCCCGAAGTGGTTCTCAGTATGAGAGCATCCGTTGATATGAAGTGACCTGCAGAAAGCACATTTGTTGCACATTTTCCCCAGGTGAGGACTCCGGTCCTGTGGCGTGTGGCCCAACGGGGCTGGCCGACGTCCCCGAAGTAACACCGAGTGACATTTAAAAAAAAGAGTGCTAACAAAAGAAACCAAAGCATTTCTTTCTGGACCAGAAAAGGCACTTTTTGGTTTCTCAATGCTGCACTAAAATATTTCAAGCGCTCTAAAGACCTATGGTGAGTTCTACTTGTCGGGACCTGTAACCGATGACGGCCTTGGTCACAGCTAAAGCTGCATTCCTTCTAGGCTGGGTGTCAGTGATGTCATTGCCGTGGAGAAAGAAAGTGAACCCTTGGGGCCTGGGTTCAGGTCTCGGTAGGTATGTGCAGGTGGGATGTACCGCAAATATTATTATTATTATTATTACGAGATGCTTCTTGATCACAGATTTTCTGTTGGATGATTCCTTTGGGTGTCATGGATTTAGCAGCTACAAGATTGAGATGACCCAAGCAGGAATTCTCTGGGCACACTTAACTGGTATTTAAGCAGATGTCAGCTTCAGTAGAATAAAACTAACATTTCCCGAAAGAGATTTATTAAAAAGATAACTCTTATCATTAAAAAAAGATGTCATTGAAATGATATCTCATAATATTGATGAAATGCTTTAGAAAGGGTTGCTTTTGAATGTTTTCTTTTTAATCTAAGAAAGGAGGAAAAGAGAAGCAGAAGATATATTTTACTTTTTAAGAAATTTTCACTTTCAAGACCTAGCTTAAATTGTCGATATTTGTTTTGCCAGAAATATCTCTTTATTTGGGGTTAGCTTGGATCCAACTGACTCTAGAGAAACTGTTCCTTATTTTGGAATCAAAGGGCTTTTTCCCATAAAATTAGGAAAAGTACAGTGGAAACAATTACGAATTCCAATCTGATCCTTTTTGGAGATGAGGGAATAGAGGAGAAAGTGAAGAGGGAAAGAAAATCCTATAACTCAATTCATTTTTCTACACTGACAGAAGGACACTTTGGGAGAGATGTTTTGAGGGTTACCTGCTTTTAGGATTCTAAGCCAATGCTTCTTTTGTTTTCTTTCTTAGCTTTGCTATAGTACTTTGAGGGGACTGATATTTTTTTTCCTTCACTATAACATATGTTACCCTGTTCGGAATTCCAGGTGTTTCCATGTTTGGCTTTAGCTTAGTCACCACTTCCTTGTTGACTTTTTATCTTCTTAGAAAGTGATGGTTTTCAACATACCCCTAAGTATGACTGTACAATGGATATTTCCAAAGTCTTTGTTCATGGGGGTGTGAATCAAAGTTGCAATGCTTTTGCAACCAATAACTTATTATAACCATAGCATTTGGCATGCTGGATGTGCCCAAGGGCTTAAATACTTCAAATCTTCTCAGATCTTGTTGACATTAATGAAATTCACAAGATTTCTTTCCTCTGAAGATAAAAGCTTTGAAGCAAGACCTCGATTCCCAGCTGGATGTCTCTCTCTCTTCCTCTCTTTTTGACGTAGGGGCTGGGTGACTAAAGCAAGAGTCTCCTAAGCCAACATGGTTTCAAAAGCTCAAGGAAGGGTTTTCATCTTCTGAATGGGGCCACCGAACACTTGTGAAATTGAAGATATCATGGATCTTGGCCCAATTGTTGACTGAATATTGAATATTAAAATTCTCCTTCAGAGAGACAATGAAAATTTCTAAACAATTGCCATTCTCCAACTGCAAATTAGATTTATTTCTCTATAAATATTAACAATGATGGCATAGTAAAAATAACATTGGATATCAAGGCAAATGACTTGTAATATAGTTTTTTAACAACTTAGTAGCTTCAGTGTTCAATAACTTACTAGATGTTTGACTATGGACAGGTTGCTTAATTTCTCTAAATCTCAGTTACCTCCCCCATACAAAGAAGGGATTGAACTTTGGGTGGTCTCTAGTTCCTACCATCCTAACATTATGTTTTGTAAGATCACAATATAACTTTGGAACATGCTTTTTAGAAATGATGGTTCTTCAAGAGATGCATTGTATTTCAACTGAAAAGTTGATCATAAAGCAAATGTGTAATTCTTCAAAGTAAGTCACAAATCTCAAAGCATCAAACTCAGCTTTCAAATCAAGTTCTAAGAAAACCTGAAGGGTCTAATGGTTATATAATTTGAAAACAAAAGCACTATTTAAGGTAGAAAGAAAGAAAACACTGTCAAAAAGTCAAATTATTTGTTGATGCACTGTGAAAAGCTATTCCATTCTGCTATTTCAGTAAGTCTATATAGATTTCAACTTCTTATAATAAAAACCAAATGTATGGGTTGATTTTTAATATATTCAATTGATAGTGATTTGGTCAAGATTACAAAAAAAGCAAGTTAGGTTCATCTCTGAAAAATGACTTTTTTAATCTGGAAGTTATACTGAAAAAAAATAGGTGGGTTGACCAATTTATCCTTCTCCAGGATAATTATAACAAGAGGTTCAGTGGTCATTGAGTTAAACTGAATTCAAGCTTTCGAAGTGAAAGCGCATCTCTTTTCTTGTTGGCCAACAAGACTCAATGAGCAGACTGTTTCTAAAAAGGAGCAGAGTTTTCTGTTCAGCTCTGTCCTAAATCTATTTCTCGCTGGCTTAATCTCATGGTCGTGGAATAAAAATAACAACTGCAAAGCTAACATAACATTGCTTAAAACAAGGACTAGCCCAGGGAGCTAGCTACTGTTAGCTAGGGCGACCCTCCCTAGACGAGCAAACTCCACTTAAGGAAGTGAAATAGGCCAACAGAGCAACGGAAACCGTGGGTGATCCTACAGAGGGAAACCGAGAAATCGTGGCAGGTGTCACTGGAGTGCAACAAGCAGGGTGATAGGAAGATCCAGAAAGAGAGATGTCAGCATCCTCTGTCAGCACAGGGTGGGCTCAAGACAGCAGAAGCTCTGCCTTCTTAGCCATAGAAGAATTTCAAGACCATAGAAGAGGAATGCCATTAGGGGAGAGAGTCTAGAGGAATAAATGGTGGGTGGAGGGGAGATATTGGACCTGTGCAACCCATCTACTCGTGTTTCACAGGGAAGTACCCTGCTCATCTTAGCCTCCTTTTTACGATACGGACTATTATGCTACCTTCACTTCATCATAAGAGCTTGAAATAATGACATCCTTTACAGAGATGTGCAGAAAGACAAAAATCAGAGCTGGCTGATTTCAAGGACTTTTTTTTTTTTTCCAGTGCCATACAATACATGAGTAATAGAGGGAAATTCTAGGATTAATTTCACATTCCATACCCCCATCTTTAGGAGCATTTGTGATTTACTGGTTTCCCCTGCTCTTTGAAAGTAAAGCATTTCTATGAAAACTTTTGTAAGCCAAAGTGGTATAAATCGAAGAAGCAATTACCTTTAATTTATATGGAAGAATTATCAAGTTTTCCTAGACCCCAGAATAACCTCTCTTAGGGCGCCTGGGTGGCTAAGTCAGTTAAATGTCTTTGTTTGGTTTCAGGTCATGATTTCAGGGTCCTGGGATCAAGCCCTTCACTGGGCTCCCTGCTCAGTGGGGAGTCTGCTTCTCCCTCTCCCTCTGCCTGCTGTTCCCCCTGCTTGTGCATCTCTCACTCTCTCTCTCTAATAAATAGATATAATATTTTTAAAAGAGAGAGGGAGGGAGGAAGAGTGAAGAGGTGAACAGTAGGAATCTTGTAGCTATCTTTTTATATCTTTAAAAACAAAAAAAGCCAACCCAAAGCCACAGAAGTTGGGGAAGTTATGGAACAAAGTCCAAGGTCCCCATCATCCCTGAAGTGTTCCTTCAGGACACTGTTTCACGTGACTCTTGAATAGTCGTTGATGGAATTCAATGCTGTGTGGAGGTTCTCAGATGGGCCCGCAAGGTGAGTGCTGACTTCATTCGTCTCCCAAGCCCTGAGTCTTAGAGCCATCTTTGACTCCTCCCTTGCTGTATTCAGTTGGTGATGTGTAGTGCAGGGTGGGTCTGTGCCATAAACCCAGGCCACCCTGGGTTGTAGCTAGTAGTCTATTCTGTCTTCCCATCTTCGTGGCCTCCACTTTCTAGCTTACTTAGCCTATAGATTCACTTTCCTAATGATGTTCTCTCCTGACCACAACCAACATCTGTGCCCACATGGTGTGATGTGTCAAATTCAAGTTCTCAATCACCGGAGCCCTCTAGACTCTGCTCTTCCTCATGAGGTCAGTCTCCTACTTTGTTCCTTCCCACCAAGACCTCCTGCTCCACGCAGACTGGATTTCTTCCTAACCTCAATGTGAGCAATTTTCATTTCTGTCTTTGAAATGCCCCATAACAGTATGCTCCCCTCCCCCTCCTGGCAAATCTGATCTTACTCTTTCTAAGGCTCTGACTTACTTCCTCTGTGAAGCTGACTCTGTAGCCACCTTTCCTTCTTTTGAATTCCTAGGGCCATAGCCGGTGGTCCATTCACGTTCCTTATTTCCATGTCACTCTGGAACGCTTAGGAACTGTTTGATGTTTGCTTAGTCTTCCTACATTTTACCACCTCTTGAAGGAAAGGATCATACTACTTATAGCGTGAACCTTGTTCATTGGCATCAAATGCCAATGCTAATGCCAATCCAATGCCAATCCCAAATGCAAACTGAACATTTGTAAAAGGAAGGAATGAATGACTAAATTTCTACTTTGTGGGTTTACCCAAGCCAGATCACCCTCAAATTTGAGAATAGAAAACTTTTTTTCCAAAATGAAAAATCAGATTATTCCGTTCGATTTATTAGCAGCATTTTTCCCAAGATGAAGAAAATGCCAATTTTTATAGCGTTTTCATTTAATATTTAAATTTTGTTTAATATAATTTTTGATATGTCCACATAGTCATTTCCAACCAGCTCCGGAGATAACCAAATACATTATTTTAATTGGAAAAGAAATATTGATTGCTGCGAAATAATTTTACTACTTTTAGACTGATGCTGAAAATTTTTAAAAGTGAGCCAAAGTGACAGCTGTTATTATGGTTTCCATTAGCAGAAAACATTAATGATACAACCCACTTTCAGCTCTAATTTTTTTTTTTTTTTGGTAATTGAGGCACAAAAATGAAAAAAGAAATTTCAAATCTCTACCAAATGTTATCAGCAGACGCAGTAAACTATGAGAAGATATATTTCCCAAATTATCCTTGTCGGAACTTCCATCTATGTAATGAATTCAGAACTCAGGCCTGTGTAGGCTGGCGATGACCAGCATGACAAAGTTTGGTTAGATGGTTTTAGAAAGACAGCCTGCGCAGCGGGCGGGGAGCCACAAAGTAAAAGGCCTCCACGGCCTTGATGTACTCTTTGTCCTACTGCAGAAAATAATTAAGGAGATCAACTCACTAATGATGCTTACAGTGAAAACACACGTTGATCAGATGTTTTCCTGCTGATCTGGGGTTTATCTCGGCGTGCCTTCACTATCTACTCCTTGGAAATTCTAAAATGAATTATTGGGTGCAAAATTCAAATAGATTTCCAAGCCATTAGCTGGAAATTTTACGGAGTGGGAATCTTTCTCATCAAATGAGCTCGACTAATGCAAAATTAATATATTAAATGAACAAATCAGAGCAATCTCCTGGGCTGAGCGGACTGAACTGCCGTTGTAAGCAACAGAGTGAAAACCATCAAGCGTTTTACGGCTGTCTTGGTTTAAAATAACCTTGCAATATCTTCCAAAGCTCTGACTATCAACTTTTATCAGCCTCCGCACTGGTGAGTGAAATGTGGCAAGAGACGCCCACTCCGCCAGCAAGCGTGTTGACGCAGAGTGCCACTGAAAATACTTGCGTTTGCCTAACAAAATTTTTACAAATGTTCAAGGTTTTGCTCAAGTCCAATCGAAGCAGTTAAAAAAAAAAGGGTATCTACATCGTGTGTGGGGTTGCGGGGGCAGGGGAGAATGAAGATGTGGCCATTTAGTCTGGTGCGGCCGCAGCCTCGGGTTTACGTGAGAAGTGAAACCGAAGCTTGCGGGAAATGCTGGTCGGCGAGATACGCTGACTTCTGATACTTTCGGATGAAGAATGTGTATTTGCCTGAGTTACGTTTTTATCGTGGAAGATGCCTCGGCTTAGTGCACACAATCGCTTTCCTCCGAATCAGGATTTTAAGAGGAGGTGAGTCTAGACAAAGGCAGTGGGAAATTAAACAACAGTATCCCTACGGGGTCGAGGCCAGTGGACAGTGGACAGTATCCCCACGGGGTCGAGGCCAGAGGACAACGGACATAGACCCAGGCTCACTGCATCCCGGCTCCGCGGGACCTTCCGCCTGCGACTGAAGCTCTGACTGAAGCAGGTGTAACACACCTGTAAGGACGGGTGTGCGGATAACATGAGAGGACCTGTGTTACGTCCTTACGACTGTAACCGGCTGTTGATAAATGCCTACCATTGTCACTACCGTGGCCACGAGGACGTCGGTCCCCCTGCACCTGGATGACAGTGGACTGCCCATAATTCAACTCTCCTCTGCGGGAGGACAGAGGGACAGCCCACAGAGCCGCGCAGAGGAAGCTTTGTGCTTTATCATTTATAAAATGGGTTCACTCTATGGCCTCAGAGACGGAGCGGACCTGAGTCGCGTTATCTTCAAGTCATGTAGAGGCACAAGTTGACTGTCACCCAGATTCGCTGTGAACACAGAGCCCTGGGTTCTGGTGGTCCTACTCAGGGGCCGACTGTCCTTCAGTCTAGACTGCGTCCTCGGACCCTGCTTGGGTCTCCATCAAGATACTCGGTTGTGGGAGTTTTTAAACAACCGTTTATGGCATAAGCTTATCCTTCAGTTTCCTAAGCCCTGTTCTCCGGGGACAGTTCAATATGCCGGGGTCTGAGTGAGCGGGGGAAAGATGGGTTATTGCAAAGGGCGCTCAGGCTTGACTCTCTGAGAGCTGGCGGCCCTGTTTATTTCTCTTTCGCTCCAATGAAGTCCTGCTTTGCCTAATTTCAGGGGCATAGTTCATGATTAGCCAGTTCCCTAGATTGTTGGCTGACTGTATGAGATGCAGTCCTGGAAACCAACAGGACAAAGCGGGTTTTGCTTTTGAACGCAAACTTGATGCTTATGCCTCGAGCCACAATTAGGTCGTAATTATGTAGCATTATCATGGGACTTAGTATTTGCAAAATAATGTATATTTGGATTTCTTTATTTTGTGTTTTGAGGTACTAATTGGCACTTAATGCATACTAACAACAATGTGTTAAAATTGCCATTTTCTATCCAGCACGTGGCTAGAGGCGAGGAGGGTTGGAGGGGTGAGAAGGTGTCCTTGGCTGTTGCCACCCACAAGGAGAAGGTTGTGCCAGCGAAGAGACAGTGAGACCAACGGAAGAAAGGGACCAGTGTTTGGGCTCATAGCTCATCCCCACAGAAGGAGTACTGACTAACATGGGGCTTTATGACCCTTACTCTCTTGGTTCTTATTCTAGCTAAAATCACCCCATCTACCACCATCACCACATGGGGTGCTACTTTGGCCAAAAAAGCTCTCTCTCCTCTTCCAGACTCTTCAAAGCATGGCCCTGAGTCCCTTGGGATGGTGGTGGACCTCATGGCTCCTGTCCCTGGCTGGGCTCCCAAATTTGACCTTAGCGAAGTAGACTCAGAGCTTCTGGGCAAACTGGGGCAAATGTCCTTGGCAAACAAGCACAGATGTGTGACTTCTACTCCAAATGGTTCCTGCTACGTTAGGTCTGCACAGGGGGAAACCCCCAGGAGGTGGAGGGAGAAACCGGGACCTGGGGCTTAACTGATTTCTTACCCTCCTTTACTCCAGGGTCCTCCTACCAGGGCCCTGTTATCCTTCTTTTGCCACCCAACACCTCTAAGTAAATCATTCCATTACCTGGAAATGGAAATCTTGGAAATACTATCTATTAAGGAATACTGCCCCCCTACAGGCTTCTATAGACAAGACCTATGTTCTTGGTCTTAAAAGATCTGCCATGTGATGGTGGGTCCTTGTATCTAGGTTCTTTGTAGTTCTATGGAGACATTTGGCTCAAAGAAGCAGCCTTAGTGGTGGGGATTTCAGGAGTCAAGGGGGGTCTAGAGTAGGCCAGGAAGGGGAAGACACCAAATTCGTCCCCTGTCCTCCTCCCGCATCGGCTGGCCTCCTCCCGCATCGGCTGGCCTCCTCCCGCATCGGCTGGCCTCCGCTGAGGGGAGGGGGACTGGTAAGGTTGGCTACCCCTGCCATGTCTGCGGGCTCGGGCTGCGGGAGGGGTGCCGTGGGAGCAGCCCTGCTGGTCACAGGGGTGGGGCAGGGGCTCTTTGCTTCCCAGCACAGCCCACCCACTGCTCACACACTGTCTCCACGTGCTCAGAGCCCTGTCTGCAAACTGGCTTCCCAGCTGGAGGCCAAGAGGAATGAGACGGGAAGCCCACAGAGGACGTCAGGAGCTGGGTTCTAATTTAAACTCAGAAGCAGTCTTCCAAGTTCTGTGATTTCGAGAAGACGCACCCTGCAGTGTTCTAGAAGCCGAAGGTGAGTGGAGCACCAGGTTGGCTCACGCGTGAGCTCGCATTCCGGTGGAAGAGACAGAAGGTGCGTCCAGAAACCCGTGATGGACCAAGAACATTTCCCAGACTGAGAAGTTCCAGCGAGGAACGAAAATAGGGGATGTGACAGAGAGGGACGGGATGGCCCGGGCAGGTGATCAGGAAGGTTTCCTGAGAAAGTTACACTGAAGTTGAGACCTGAATGCTGAGAAGAAACGGGCTTGTAACAATCAACCTGGGAAGGACGGCCTGTGCCAAAGCGCGAACGCAGAGAAAGGCCTTGAGGTTGGAGAAATTGTCACTATTGTGCACGGTTCCACCAAGTTATCGCCTTCGTTCCTGTCCACATCGATACACATTACACAGTACTGTCATTTTTAATGGCTATTTAACAGCTACGGAGTTGCGGGAGGGTAAATTATGTAGCCATCCTCCTCTACTTAGGGACATTGTCTACCTTCTGATTGTCACGATTTTCAAGAATGATACGATAACCGCACGTCTTGGTGGGCACTGTCCCTTTCTTAGGTTCTGTTGTTTCCTGGAACCAATTCACAGAAGTGGGGTTACTGCTTCCAAGACTGTGAACGCAGTTCACAGTTTTTTGCAGTTGCTGGTGCATATATACTGATTTTCAGGAAGGTTATGCCAATTTGTAACGTTACGGGCAACATCTGAGTTTACCTGTTCACCATAACCCTGGGTGCTATCATGGCAATCCTGTTTGCTGACTCGGTGTCTGCGAAGCGCTACTCAAGGTTACTTTAGTTAACGTTCTTCCCACTATGTAGGAGGGGCAACTTTTTTTTTTTTGCTATGTGGGTTTCACTTTTTCTTTTTTTTTCTCCTATGAGAATGATTTGTTCTTTTAGCCTGTTAATCTATGGGGTAGTTTTTGTAAGAGAAACAAAGTCTCATAATATCCTGGGAAGCTAGGGAGTGGCAAGGTCTCTCTAGTTAGATTTTCTAGGGCACAAGACATTCTGGCACTCATTTCTTTTTGAATGATTCGATAGACACTGTTTCAGAGGCAACAGGATGGCCCGAAGAACTTGCTGTTGCTTCTAAAGGTGTCCCGAGGCAGTAGTACCCTGGGAATTGAAAGAATCTAAGGGATTGTGGGGGAAATCTGTGGATTTTGGAGGAAATCGCATAATCATTAAGTTACTTAGAGTAATTGATTATCACCTCCAGAAGGAGGAGCATCTACAGTGATTCAGTTTCTAAAAAGCTTTCTTTACAATCTTCCCTGATGATTTTCCATCTACCCGGCCAGCCGCCTACCGGTCAGTTTGCTTCCTAGGTCATCCTCTGAAGGACCAAGCTCAGTTACTAACGAGGCTAGTCACCAGCACCAGCTGGAACAGTTTAGTCCGGCCCTCATTTACTGTGCTCCTTAAATCAAGACTTTGGGGCTCCCTTCAAACTGGATTTATACAAATGAGGCCATACAGAACAACGCTGTTATTTTGGAAGCTGAAGTCTGCTATTTATCTTCAGGCGAGGGATGGTGCAGACAGGTGCAACATGAGCGTCCTCATAAAAACATGCCACTAACCTTAACCCTGACCTCTGGCTGCAGATGCATTCCAATGAGTGTACTAATATCTCTTTTAGGCATAAATAAGCATAGTTGTGTCAATTTTGTTTTGAGATCTGATGATGCACCTGCCCACCCTCTTTTAGTGACTAACAAGGGAACAAAAAGTCTTTCCATATTCTTATCTCAACTTAATTAATGCAACAAAGCTTTGTAACAGAAAGGAAGTTGCATATTACATTGAGAGCAGATACTAAGGTAAGAACAAACATTATAAAGGATTTTGAATTTCTGATTGGCACTGAACTATTGCAAGGTCAGATTGATAATTGACATGCTATTCAATGAGGTAAGGTAAATATTACTATTTGGAGAGACATTTCATGACATACAACTTTTTTATTTCCTCTTATGTAGTTACAGCCTGTTCTAAGATTCAATGTTGTAAATTAAGAAAAAGCAAGCTGTTTGCAGAAATCAGTGTGAAGCGTTTAAAGTTGTTTTTCTCATACGGAAAAGCTACTGGTGGGTCTAATTATTGTTCTATCTGAAAGACCAGGTAAAATAATATGCACGAGATACATTGCAGGGCTTCACATCTTAGCCCGCCAATCCAGCCAATGCTCTGGTCCTGAGTCATCCAGGAAACCACAGATTAATCCTATAAAAAAACTACATACTTACGACCCCAAACATTAGGGTTCTAAAAGGCCAGAAGGTAAATAAAACTACACAAAATTCTGCATTCCTCTAAGTCCTTACAATTGTTTTGGAATTACTCTATGAAATTAATACTGTACAAATTGTAATTTTGAGTCACTGTGATTAGTAAAAATTAAATGTAGCTACAGATATGGTTGTCAGAAAATTGAAAATAAATTTATATTTATAAAATAAAATATAAATGTTTATATATGCATTATATATATAAAAAATAAAAAATAAATTTATATCTGATCCTTCAAAATATTTCTTTCCTTCCCAAACAGTTGGGTTGCCCAGTGGTTCTCTTTTCCTTAACCTTCCATTTAACATTGGAGGAAAACTGAGACCAACATTGACAATTGACCTTTATTGACTAATTTTAAATACAACTTTTGTTTTTAGTAATTTTCCTTGCTTCTTCAAGAAAATAACTTGTTTAAAGATACCATCTTCACTAAGTCTAAGATTTTTTTTCTCTCTATAATATGCTTTTTAAACTGTTCTATACAAGTATTTCCGTAGGGGATACAAAACCAAATTATGATGACATAATTTGTTTTACTCCCATGCAATTTCATATAAACATACATAAAGCAATATTATAGCAGATTAGCTTGTTTATATGAGATTAAGTTCTCATTAATATATTTTTAATGTTTTATGAAAAATAGTTTAATACAAGGAAGTACAATTTCCTCATCTATTTTACTACAATTGCATTTTTTAGATCATTTTCATTAAAATATCTAGTTTCCTAACCAAAAAAAAAAGTTTTTTTTTCCTTGAAGAAATAATTGGGTCATATTCTGTAATTGCTATTGGAAGTATCAGGCTAGGTGGTATCTTGGCAAAAATAAAATCGAGGCTGGAATTAAAACAGAAAAGTTTTAGAGGCTATCACTAGACCATGAGAATGTATCAAAGTATGGTTAGCACTGTTATTTTCTTTTCCATTATCTCTTTTATATTCCTCACTGATGTTGAAAAACATGATTTTCTAGATATTCATTTAATTTTCAAAAATGATGGGGGCGCCTGGGTGGCTCGGTGGTTAAACCTCTGCCTTTGGCTCAGGTCATGATCCCGGGGTCCTGGGATTGAGCCCCACATCGGGCTCTCTGCTCAGCCGGGAGCCTGCTTCCCCCTCTCTCTCTGCCTCCCTCTCTGCCTACTTGTGATCTCACTCTGTGAAATAAATAAATAAAATCTTTAAAAAAAAAAAAAGATGAAAACTTTCATTAAACGTCTCATAACACGGCGAGCCTGGATTCTATGTCTGAACCTGACGTACAATAATACATGTACCCGTAATTCTTTGAGTATTTATGCTAACTTTCTTTAATGTTCATTAGACTTCATTACATAATTCTGTCTGATTGTTATATCATCTTCTTAGCTCCCCCAATTCTTTACACAGAAGGTAAACATTTTAGTTGCAAATCTTTCTGATCTCATGGACCATGTATATTGGTAATAACTTAAATTTCCAAAAAATTAGAATCCCATAACTCCTGATGTAACTCTCAACTCTCAACTACACAGCTCTCTGCAGAGAAGGCTGCATTGTCTTGGTCAGACTTTGCCTTGGATCACCCCAGAAATGAGCATGAAAGGTTCATTCCATTGTTGTGCTTTGTTGCCCTTTGCGAAGCCTGTTTGGTTCCCAGCATGGAGACAAGGGCTGGCTTTGGGCTGTAGATATTCCAAACCTCAGAGGTAACTTTGGGCCCACACACTCACTTGCCCTGCTGAGTGCTAACACACGCGTGTGTGATGCCACAGGCAAGAAATCAAGGCCCTTGCATTCGATCGTCAGAGCTGAAATCCATAGCGTATTATTGACTGCTGTTCATGACCCAAGTGTCATTAAAATCTCCAAAGAACAACATGGCACATACGATTTTTCTAGAAACTTTACTTGCTGTTAAACCTTTCATATTAACAATAAAGGGCGATAAGGGAAAATCTCTTCTAGTAACTTGAATAATTCATTGATACACTGGGAAGGTGTCTAATAAGCATTAGCACTGTGTTTGATTTTTACATTCAGGACCAATCCGTATCTGTTTCCATGCTTGGAAAAATCCTTGCAAGAATGTGAGATTGCATACTCATCTCACTGGGCCCTGGACAGAAGGTAACACCCATCTCCTATAATAGTGCACTCAAAACGCACGGAGAAAGACCTTTTTAGAGAGCTGGAAGAAACAATTTTTAATCTGGTTTAGATTACTCAATATTATTGAGGAATATTAGTACAGCCAGTTAGGGAGTAGAAGCATCTTTGAATTTGCACTATTTAAAACAAACATTGGCCAAATGACAATTTCCTATAACATTTCCTCCTTTGTTCTGAATATATTATGCTTTATTTTAGTGAAAATTTTGTTCCATGAAAAATGTTAGAATTAGACTATGCTACCAAAAGAATTCAGACTTGTCGCTTGTGAAAGCGTAAGAAGAGTGACTCGGGCCCATCCTATACTCCACACCCCTTCGGTGGTCAGAGCTGGCCTCACAATCAGTCCCTCACGATGCGACACCAAATTTGTCTTACTACTGAAACCACTTCTTCACCATTCTCTCCTGCCTTCTGTCTCTCTAAGCCCTCAAATTTACCCTTTTCAACCACCTACTTAAACCTTCATCAACTCAGTTTGTTTTGCATTTCTCTACTGGTGAAAACCTTTGGAAATTTATCATTATCTGTGGAATACATTTCAGCCTCCTTGGCCTGCAATAAAGCCCTTTTTAATGGGCCTGAGGCCAATGCTTACTCTCCTATCATCTCCCAGAGGGGCATCAGACCCCAGTCAGATGACGACTGTTATCTCTAACAAAGAGTAAGACGTCCCCCACCTTCTCATTTTTCCTGTGTGCCATTCCTTCATTCTGAATTCCTTCCCCACCTCTGCTTATTAAAAATCTATAAAGTTCATCGTAACATAAAGACTTTCCCAATCACAAAAATCATAAGATATTTTTCTTTTAATCATTTACAAGTGTGTGCTTTTCTTAGAACACTTATCACCAAGTACCCCATTTCGCAGGAAATGTGAAATCTCAATTACAAGAGTTAAGTTCCTTGAAGACAGGAGGTATCTTTGAATCTCTCTTGCTGTCTCTCTCTCTTTTAAAAATATTTTATTTATTTATTTTAGAAACAGAGAGAGACAGTGAGATCACAAGCAGGCAGAGAGGGAGACAGAGAGAGAGGGGAAGCAGGCTCCCCACTGAGCAGAGAGCCTTGATGCGGGGCTCGGTCCCAGGACCCTGGGATCATGACCTGAGCCGAAGGCAGAGGCTTAACTGACAGAGCCACCCAGATGCCCTTCCCATGCTGTCTCTCTTAATAGGGTAAGTGTTGAAGAAACTTTTGTCTCATCCTCACCCTGACTTTGGACTTCACGCTAAGCTCGTGCAGATCTGACTTCGTTTAAGAGCATCCTTGGTCAAGGACCACTGTGTGAATGGGCCCCTGCGCAGCGCTCCCCCTTGAGCCATGACATCAGAATCATGGCAGTGCTGATGTCTGTTCCGTGTTTTCTATTGCCAGGTTCTGTACTCTGCTGAAATGCGTTAATTCATCTCACCTTTGCAACAGACCGTGAGGCAGGAGCTGTTAGTGGCATCCTCACTAAACTCTAAAGTTCGGGCAAAGGAGCGTCGGAGACGGGGCGCGAGGTCGGCAGCTGGCACCGGGCAGTAAGGGAGGCAGCAGGGTGCAGCCAGGCTCCACCCCTTGCCCAGGAGCTCCTGGCCTGCTTCTGCCTTCTGGCTCAGTCTGGGCTTGTCCGCACATTTCCGGGAGCCAAAGAAAAGGGCAGCAGTAGCTGGAGATTTGGGCGCTGCTATCCATTTTGGGTCCCTTGGAAAATTCTCTCCTATAAAATAGGTTATGGATAGGACCTGCCCCCACTAAGCCCGTCCCCATGGTGGTTCTCTGTGTGTGTGGGAATTAAGGGAATTCAGCTTTGGCACAGAGGGAGGATTCGCTGTGATTTGTGGGAGACGGTTGCCCAAAGAAAGCTGAGAGGCAGCATGGCAAAGGCTGAGAGCCTTGGCTGCCTGCGGGGTCCCGGCGTGCACCCTAGCCACCAGTTCAGCAAGTCTCTGAACTCTGCCCATCTGCTTTTCCTCCAGCAGAAGGGGTCACAGTAATGCCCTCCGGGGATGAGCACAGGGAAGGAGGGACAGCGTCAGTGGCACGTGTGGCGCAGGTGGGCATTTACTCGACTGACATTATTGCGACGGTCGCTGGCACCTGGACTGGAGAACTGGACTAGTTAGAAGGCCTTCTTAGCTTTCTTCAAATTCTATTTCAGATATAACCTCCCATATTTAAAACTTAAAAACAAATAAAAAGAACTATTGGGGAATTCAGTGGGAAAATGGAGAGATATTTACAACAGAAACATTGACACACGACTAATACAGGAAATAGGAGGACGCTTACAACATGTGACATCCTTAAGCAGAGTGCTTTGGAAATACTTAGGAAAAGGAATCCCGAAAAGAAAGACATCTTTTAACGGACTTGGCGCTCATGCATCTAATGCCGAAATCAGGAAAGTCAATCAAAACAAACAAGATTGAAGGACAGGCAAGGCCTCTGGACAACAGCGAGCCCTCGACACGGAGGCTGGGCTGTGGCAGCACCCAGCATCGTCCTTGGGCGCTAAGTATCAGCGCGGGCAGTCCCACATCCGGCCGCGTGAGTGTGGTTTCCAGTCCCGCGTCTGTACGCCCCAGCCCAACACGCAGTGGGCCACTGCTGACCTCGCCGGTCCTCCCTGACAGAGGACTACTTCTATCACTGGGTCCCAACCCCCACTGGTCACGGTCTTCTGATCATCACTATGGCAATTCTCGGGTAACTGCACTAATGACGAGAAGCCGCGGAGTAAGGCACCCCTAAGAACATACAGTCCTAAATTTGCTTGTATTTCTCTTTAGGCTGCACCTGATGATTTTCACTACATCAGCACGCTGTATCACGTAGATATTTTTAGGTATTAGATAGAACTACTTTATGTTCCCTGCATTTGGGGAAGGTAATTGAGAAATTGTGTCATTCACAAGTGTTTGGTGGTATAGATGAAGAGTTATTTTGTGATTAAAAAGTTCTCTAAGCATTATGTCTCTCCGATAATCAAGAACCCATTTTATGCTCAAATTCCAGGTCAAGTATAAAATGATTCAACGTTATAAATCTGGCAACAAGGAATTTTTTGGCTTTTTTGTTTTAGTTCCTACTCAGAGATATGATGATAGTGGCCAGATTCTTTTACACTCATTTTAAATTTCGAATGTTGGATAATGTCAGTAATAGCCTTAGGCAGTGTTTCCTCTGTGGTGTGTACTTTACAGACATTGAGTCCGATTCTGTCCACGGTCCCACACGATGGGTTTAATTGTCACTTGACAGGTAGAGAAAGCGAGGCTGAGACCCTGGAGGCAGTGACAGCAGCATCCCCGAGCTGTCCGGGCTCGGAGCCACCCCTGAGCTCAGGTTCACGGACTCTCGCCGCTCCAGCGCTCTGGCTTCGGCGTCCCTGCTACAAGATATCGCGCACACGGAGCACGAGGGGAGAAAGGTGTTTCTCCGCCACGGTCAGGTGTATACGCCTGTGACCGAAGGCTCAGCATCATTCTGGCGGTAAATTGGATGCCAGCTCGCTTCCGACACTATTAGCCCCTGGGATTTCCGGTGCCCAAGATGGAGTGGCAGCTAAGGAAGAACCGCAAGGATCTCAGCGAGGCTGGACAACTGGCCGTTGTCACGAGCTGAATGCTAAACACCTTCTTTGGAAAAGCAAACTCTAAAAAGATGATACAGAATAAATGTGATTGGGATACTATCTAAATTCTGTGGAGTAGAGAAAAAAGAAAGAAAGAGCCTGGAGGCCGAGTCTCTCAAAATTCATTTCCTTAATTTCTATGAAAACAACCAAGCAAAAGACATAGAGTTCTACTGTGGTGTGTTTTGAAAACTCTTCCAAAACCTCCAAGCCATGCCCACTGTGTGAGGCTTCCAGCCCCAACGCGGCCCTAAAGCAAAGTGGTACCCGGGCTAACGCACATCAGTGCATGGAAAACAAAGTCATACATGCAGCAAAAAAAGCTCGTGATTCTTTGCCTCAACACTTCAAGTGTCCAAAGAGCATCCGTGTACATTGTTGAGGCTTGGGGTGTTCATTGTGGGTGACCATATAAGAGCAAGTCAGAATTTAAGAGAAAAACATAAGAAATTTAGGCCTTTGAAGGATTTGCCAGAGCTGGCTCAGTGGGAACTGCAAACCCTGGGGGGCCATGTCAGAGTTTGGGGGCTAGCCTTGGCACTGCCTTCCAGGGACAGGACGGGCTGAGCGAGGCCTTTGCCTGAGGCCCCTGGGGTGATCCTGGAACCCGGAGGACGGGAGCTCTCCTCCCGGCCTGCCAGGGTGGGAAACTGACCTTTGGCTCTGTTTGCTGGGGGAGGGGTCCTTTTCCCCTTGTGTAAACCCCAGAAGGATCGATCCGGTTTTTAAAATGTTGACTCGACTTTGTGAAATGAAAAACAAGAGTGTGCTTTTTGAACCTACAAGGAACACCAAAAATGAATGTGAACTCCACGTTCGTCCACTCTTCCTTTCCTTAGGGCTCTGGATTTTGTAGCATTCTATCACCCAGAAATATCGCTTTCATCCGACTGCACCACCGACCAATAAACATAGAGATTTTTCAAAGTTAGACGTGAACTATTATGTTTATCTGCTCGTTAGGAAAAATATAGGATCAGATGGTCTTAAGGCAACACATTTACACACATACACACACACATACGTATTTACATAATGTTAGAGTTACTCATTGTGGAATATTTTTCCCCCAAAGAGCTTTATTTGGGGGGGGGGGAGGTGGAAAGAAAATACGGAATTCAGTGAGGAACATGTTTTATGGCTCATGACCAAGACTCATATTAAGAACCTAGGGTTATTGAATTTATCATGAATATACCACTTATTCAGGATGGTCTTCGCAAATCATCTATTTTCCACAGCAGATATAACTGCATTCTGATGCTGAAACCCAATGGCCAATTCTTGACTAAGTGAAAGTTTTTAATACTTTAAAGGGGCTCATTTTAATAGTATGGTCTTTTAAAAATGTTTTCTTATAACTGGCTTTAGAATCCAAAATTTCATCTTCGTTTCTACCTCTCTGATATTCTACAAAATACTATTTTACTGCTATGTTATTATGTGTAGTAAACATAAATGTCCTGCTTTATGTATCAATAATAAAATATGCATTATTTTCCTAAAAACAGCAATACGTGTTGATAGTTCCTGACAATAAATATTTATGGACAATTCACACCAGTTTTATCATCCATACCAATTGCAACAGATGTGAGTTCATCATTCAGTCTGGAAGATTTTACAAACCAGTGAATAATGAGCTCCCATCCATTCCAAAAGACACGGACTATAAAAGAGTACGGATTGCCAGTAAATAGTTATCCTGATGAAATATTCCATTACCCTTCCACTTCCATAGAGATAGATCATGCTCCAAAATATGCATCATTTTATAGATGGAAGAATAATTTTTACAAGTGATTTACATGACAGAACCAGGGAATACAGCCCTTTCCTGCAATTCTGGAGTGAAATCGATCCGGCTAACCACGTGTGTCAGGGCGCGACATTCGCTCCTTCCGGAAGCCTGGGTAAATGGCTGGGCTCATTTCGTCGTTGGTATTGAATTCAAACCAGCAATGCTTATGGAGCTCCCACTGTGGGCAATGCTCTCTGCTGGGTGCTGTCATCTAGCCGTGACGGATTTATAACAGCATAGTACATGCTTCATAATTACGCTGTGGCCCGTGCATCTCGAAAATTGATCCCAGCCCCGCTCCTTCTTCTGACAGGCCTGGTCTGCTCTCCGTCTGCACAGAAGTGGGTGCCCTCCTCCCTCCCTATCGTGGTTGCTGCGTTCCTTCCCTCCGACTTGGCTTCTGCTTTGGCTCCCTGGACCGCGCAGCCTCCTAAGGGCATCACGTGCAGCTATCTCCATGGTGACTTCGGCTTTTCCTGCTGTGACAGGCAGCAAGATTACATCAAAGATAGACTCTCTTTTCAGTTTGATGTCAGGGTTGTGCTAGGAACTGAGGATACGGTGGTTGACAGAAGACCCAGCCCCTGACCTCAGGGAGCTTCAGTCTAGCAGGGAAGAGGGACACTGAATAAACACGTACTTCTATCATGCTATGGGAGCGTAAGACCTGGAAGCCTGATCAGGCATAGAGGGGCAAGGGAGCTCCCTGAGTTGGATGCTTCAGGGAAAGCCTGATGGAGGGATAGGGAGGAAAGGGGGCGAAAAGGATTACAGACAAAGAGAACAGTCTGAGCAAAGGCCCTGAGGTGGAGGAGTGTTGACTTGTTCAGAAACTGAGATAAATCTAATGGACTTGGAGGAAGGAACGGGTTATCTGAGGTGAAGCTGGAGAAGTAAGTGGGATTCAGGTGATGCTGGAGTCAGGTGACATAAGGTGAGATGGGTCACATAAAGGGTATTCATTCACCTTTATGTAAGGGTAAAATTCGATGTTAAGGATTGTTGTAAATACACAAGGAACAATTAATTTCATATTTTGTCTACTGCTTTGACAATGTTTGAGGGAAGATAAACTAAATGGTTATTGTGCTGTCCAGGTGCAATGTGATCATAGTAGTTTGTTCTAGGGTGATAGAGAAATGATGACGTACTTTGGAAAATACACAAAAAATAGAACTTGGTGTTAAATTTGATGGAGGATGTGAGGGGTATGTCTGTGTTTCTGCCTTATACAGATTGGTAGGCAGCAACAGCATTAGCTTCAACAGGGAATGCTGAGAGGGGACAAAGTAGGGGGCAGAGGGAAGAGTAGGGATAATCCTGTGGACACATGACAGCATCCTCAGGGAGGTGTCCTCAGGGAGACAGGTGACCCTCCACATCTGGAACCTAAACGCCATCAATTATACGATGTTATCTGGGTTACAGCATCGTTCTGTTCCAAGTTTTAAAGTATCTAAAATGGGATTTATCTGTTAAATATACTTAGAAACTTTACGTGCTGCTTTCCAACAACCACTCCCATCTCCCAGTTGCTAGTTCAGGGATCCTTCTGCCATACCACCCTTCATCACATGAATGCCCACCTAGGAGCTTTGTGGGGACCCAGGGCAGTGAAGATAGACTAATGAGCTGGGAGCTACTTCAGTCTAGAAGGCAGCTCCTGCGGTGGCCATGGGCCAGCTGCAATCTCCTTGAAGGAGATTGGGTCTAGCAGGGAGAAAAGGACAGGAGAATCCCTAAGGTCACTTGGAGTTTTCCAAGTCTATAATCCTTTTGGCTAGCAACCATTTAAAAAAATGCAAAACGAATCTGCTTATTAAACTCTATTTAAATTTGTTTTTACTGGAAAAATCCAACACTTGTCTATGTATCCAAAAAACCGTGTTTGTCACATCCTACTATGAAAAATATAATCTAAAAAATGCATGTCCGTTTCTTTGTTCATTTGACTTGACCATTAGTTTCTAATCTTCTTTGATATGTAGTTGCTTGTTATAAATCGGAAGAACCAATTCCTTCATCAGTTTCCACATCTTAAAGTCAAGCTCTTTTGGGAAATCATCAGGAGTTTCGTGTACAAAGACTTAAGAATTCAGACACCACAATATGCATCCATCACCAAACAGAATCATCAGTGTTCTTTAAGGTTATCGCTGTTCTTTACATTAATATCATACACATTTATGAATGAGATATAAATTAAAAATATGCAAATCAATTTAAAATTTGACTTTGATTTGCTTTCATAAAAATATAATGCCAAATAATAATGACATTATAATGCCAGATAGCGACATATAATAGTCTCCAAATGACTTTTTAACTGTATTCAAACAAAAGTACCAAATGCCAAGAACTAGTAGTGAAAAACATTCCACAATACGTTTTATCTCAGCATGGTAAGAACTTCTTTTCTTTGATAACAATTACCACAATTTACGTGATTGCACAAAATTTGTATACCTATCAGGCCACTGTAGGAATGGATTGAAAACCTGCATCAAGGAGGGCTGGACAGGGGGCCATGTGGAGCTGTGTGTTTGCAGCAACTGCTGCTTCCGGTCACATCTGATGACTAAAGGAAGTGCACAAAACTGGATGGTCTGAGTCTTTTCATAGCAAATTCCAAAGCTATGTAAATGGATTTTCTTTTATAAAAAGGCAAGAGGAATAAATATTTTCGTAGAGAGCAAATTAGAGATGCAGGAGGAAGCATTTGAGTTGAGACATCTTGACCAAGAACTTTGCCTAGATTCTAACTTCTTGGCTCTAAGAGGACAAGTTTGACCTGATGATTACTTAGAGGGCGCGGTAATGTTTCTTTTTCTTACATGGGGTAAGCCTGTGTGTATATTAACATGTGCATAAACAATGAATCTTGGAACACTGAAAAAAATAAAATAAAATTAAGATGTTAAAAAAAAGAAATTAAAAAAAATATTAGTGTGTGTATCACCTCCTAGGTTTTGATTTAAAATCTATGATGTGGGGCACCTGGGTGGCTCAGTGGGTTAAAGCCTCTGCCTTTGGCTCAAGTCATGATCTCAGGGTCCTGGGATCGAGCCCCGCATTGGGCTCTCTGCTCAGCAGGGAGCCTGCTTCCCCCTCCCCACCCCCGCCTGCCTCTCTGCCTACTTGTGATCTCGTTCTCTCTGTCAAATAAATAAATAAAATCTTTATAAATAAATAAACAAACAAACAAATAAATAAATAAGTAAAATCTATGATGCTAAGGTGGAATTTTTCTTCTACGGTGCCTTCAGTTTAAATGTCTTAACATCATCTGAATGCCTTATGGAGTAAGGAAAAGACAACTGCAGTTTTTCTTCAAGTGATCCAAACAAGAAAAGTTTTCAAAGAAAAGATCGCCTGCCAGAATATTTAAATTAATGCTTTTATTGCTAATGATTTAATCTTTATAATAATTTTAAAACATTCTTGATAAACTTGATCTGCTTTTTGTGGACATGATGCTCATCTGATTTTATCTTTAATGTTGAAGGTATTTTATTTTAATAAGGAAAGAGAAAATGCTGTCACTATCCTGGTTGAAGTTAATTGAATTTGGAATGCTTGCTAAAATCGAGTAGGCCTCATTTCTTTTCCTGTGCTGTCAAATTGCTAGATCAAAAGGTTAGTTCAATGTAGCCTGACTCATACACAGTAGATGTCAATTACATATCATTATTCTATGAATACTATATTTGGCTTAGAATCGGCAATTATTGAATATAAGCTGTTTAAATTTTAGCTTCAAAATGATTAATTTGAAAATTCATTTTCTAGAGAGCCTGCTATAGATTTCTACTTCTGAAATTAAATGAAATTAAATGTACACAATATAGATTTCATATAGAAGGAAAAAAAGATTGAACTTGATTTTTAACTATTGCTATAGACTTTGTGCTAGAGTTTTTTGATTTCCCCTGACTTTCAATCTACTTTGCATATGTTGCAAGTTTACACTTTCTAAGGTAGACCTTCAAGCACGTGGATCTCTCCCACACTCTTTCCCCATCCCACCCAGACATTGGTGCTGAGTGTGGGTCATACAGCTTGATGTAGAGGTAGATGCTGACACAAGGTGAGTGGGGTGGGCCTCAGGCAGATGGCTTCTAAGGTCAATTTAGTTTGAGGAGGCAGGGAAAATAATTCTCCCCGGATAATACAATAAGGCAGGAACACTCTGCCTTTGCAGAGTGGACCCTCTTCCCTCACAGGAAGGTCCTCTATGTGACTGGAAAGTTCAACTCATGTCAAAGAGGAATTTGAAACCAACGTTGGCATGGCACTGATACTCAAAGAAAAAGTATGGGAAGGAATGGTGAAATTGACCACTGGCCTGTGGTCAGACACAGAAATCTCTGAACTTTGAACATTAAAACTTAATTAATAACAACTGATAAATAAACAAAAAAGCAATCGCAGCCATGAAGCGAGCCCACAAAATCTCAGGGAACAGACGGAAAGACCATCAGAGGAAATGGTGAGGGGGCAGAACTCAGGAAAGAAGAGCAAAAAATCACAGAAATGAAGATCAAATTGAAAACAGCACAGGAAGAACAGTCCTACAGAAAACATGATAAAGACAAATAATAGAAATGAGAGAACTTAATCAAAATCAAAGTGAAATAAAGAATTTAAAATGAGGAGAGATGAAGTAAGAGAGAACAAGCATAGAGATTTTTAAGATACACATAATTGGAGCTCTTGAGAGAAGTAATTGGGACAGAACACATATTAAAAAACTTAATTTAAGAAATCATTATTAAAATAAAGGAAGACTTGAGCCCATATTTTGGAAGAATACAACATGTGTCATGGAAAGTTGACTCAGAATGCTCAGCACCGGTGGGATTGTAACTCATCCTCTCTATCCTGGGGATGAAGATGGTGATGAAGGTTGGGATGGAGGTAGAGAAAGAAAGAAAGAAATGACCACATATTTGTGTGAACATACTCTTAACTCCTCACAATATTTATTAGGGGACACATAATGGCCAATTATTGGACTATAAAATGGAAATGTTTCATGATTGAATGTAATACTCTTCACACCTTCCTTGGGGACCTCAAATGTCTATCAGAGAGTGCATCCTGATGTGTCCAGAAAAGACCTTGGAAGTTACACAGACAGTCTGACTTCATGCTTTCCCTGTGTCTTGAAGTTACTTGTATCATTGGAATTATTAATAAAGAGACAAGATCTCTGATTCCTGTGAGTCTGATTTGAAGATCTGATCCTGTGTATTATCTCACCAAGACATAGCCTATGTTACTCACTTTTAAATATAGAGAAAAATAGCTGGGTGGCCAGACAAAAGGACTGAGCCACTTAGAAGCAGGAAAATTCATGTTAGTCTCAGGATTTTCCACCGTTATCCTCCAGGTCAGTGGACAGTAGAGACATACCTATCCAAACTCAATAAAATAAAATAAATCAGTGATTTTAGACTCAGTCAAACTAGTCTTCAAGTACAAAGGCTAAAGACAAGCTGAAGACAAATGTGACATTAGAGATTGCTGTTTCTCTCCTTTTTGAGGAAACTGCTAGAGGTCAGTTTGCCCAGAGATAACAAACATGATCAGAGCTAGGTACTGAGTAGATTTAACTGAAGAATGGAGACTAAAATGATGTGGGAATGAAGATGGCAAAACAGAATATGAATATTAAATACACTCTGACAATGCGGAAATGACACAACTAGCAAAGAAAAAGATGGGGGAAAGAAGATGGGAAGTAGAGCTTATTTGCTGATTGCCTCATTTGCAACAGTTGGGTTAAAGAGCATCATTTGAAGCTGATGTCTCAAGCGACAGACCAATAAGTATATCTAACAAAAACAAAGGTAAATACCAAGTGAGTTGGTTTTATTTATGCAATTTTAGTTCAAAGAGGAAATGCAATTCGAAAGTACAGAATAAATAGAAAACAGCATAATAAAAGTATTGCATATCAGAAGTTATAAGAGGCCGCTAAAATGCTCAGGAAAAAAAATGTATCACCTCATCTTTTTATTAATTAAAAATTAAAAAAGAATTAACTCAAAAAGTTAGAAAAGGAGCATGCAAATAATAAAATAAGAAATTTTTAAGAGGAAAAGCTACATTAAAAGACTAAAATGGCAAAATAACAAATCAAATCTAAAATATGTTTTTGGAAGAAAAAAAAAGTGAAAGATACAACCCAATAGCTAAAGTAAGTAAAAAGAATAGAGACTATGCAAAGAGGAAATAATAAGCAGGGTGAGGTGGAGGGAGGTGGTGAGTAAGAGAAAATGGAGGGAATTAAAAGAAACATGGGACATTAGTTTTTTCACTTCTATGTAAACAAATTTAAACTTTGGAAAAATAGAAAAAAATTCTAAGAAATTTGCAGTTTGTCAAAACTGACCCCAGAGGAGATGGAAAATCTAAAAAGACTTGAGTTCTATGGGAGAAATGTAGAAGGCCATCAAAGAGCTACTTTCCCTGCAATCAACAAAAACAACAAAAAATCACTAGGCCTGGACATGAGAATTCCACAAATCCAGTGCATTTTTCCAGAGTTCAGGGTGAAAAAATGGGCAACTACCAAATTATTTTCTCCTTAGAAAGTATAATATACAAAACACAAAAGTTGCAGAGAAAGCGAACAATAGACCAATATCATTTATAGATATTGAAGCATAGATCTTCAATAAAATATTAGTGAACTAAATTCAGCAGCATATTAAAAGGTTGCTGCATCACTACCAAATATAGCTTATTTCGGAATATAAAGATGATTCATTATTAAGAATTCTATTAATCAAACTAATTATATTAAGGCATAAGTAAATAATATTTGTGATCATTCAACATGGTTGATATTCAACAACCATTATTGATAAAAACAAAGAATGTGATAATTTCCTTTATACGTTTATATATATATATATCTCAATCTGAAAGATATATATATGTATCTCAATCTGAAAGCCAGCATCATGCTTAATGGAGACATATCATAATTATTCCTCACTATTATCACTATTATTTATCATTATGTTATAGATAATAATCAATGCTACTATACAAGAGAAAGAAATTAGAATTAAACAATTGGAAAAGAAAAAACAAAATAACCACTTTTCAGAGGACAAGTATTTTATACCTGGAAAACCTAACAGAATTAACTTAATAGGCAAAAGAATTCAGCACAGTAGTAGGATTGATTATTAATATACAGACTCTTAAAAAAAGATTTTATTTATTTATTTATTTAAGAAAGAGCATGTGCAAACGGGGTAAGGAGCAGGTGGGGGGACCTCAAGCAGACTCCACTTTGAGAGTGGAGCCCACAGAGGGGCTCCACACAGGGCTCGATCACACAACCCTGAGATCATGACCCAAGTAGAAACCAAGAGTCAGTCAGATGCTTAACTGACTGAGCCACCCAGGCACCCCTTCAACAGCTTTTATATAAGTTATATGAAGAGAACTTAAAACACTATGGAAGGACCCATAAGACAGGAACGTACCATATATAGGATTTGGAAACCGAATATCATAACGATGTCAGTTCTACTTCAGTTAATTTTTAAATTGAAAGAGATTGCAATAGAAATGCCAATAGGTTTTTCATTTTAACTAGACACATCGATCCCAAATTCCACATACGAAAATACACGTGCAACAATTGCTAGAAACACTTCAAAAGGCCAGCCCCGGGCATGTGGAGCAGATAAGAAATACCAGTTAATAAAATACACAGGCATATATACAGACAGAATTCTGACACATACAATTGTGTTCATTTTTATGTAATCAAATCTACCTTTTCCTTTATTGTTTCTTTGATATTATATTTGCCTTTATTATATTTTGGCTTTTAAAAAAATTTACCTCACTTTACACTTTACATCTAATTATTTTAAGTCATCTATATTTTTAAATTTTAGTAATGGTGTAAGATGGGCCTAATCACTACATTTTATTCCTGCACCCCCCTCCCCCGGCATCCCCACCGCCCCAGAAGTTAGTCTGTTAACCTAGTGCCTCTTATTGGATGAGCTTTTACTTTTCCATTGATTTGGAATGCCATCTTCATGAAATATTAAATAATTTAAATATATTTTTAGATTCATTTCTATTACACTGGTCTACTTATGCTATTCTTAGGGCCGCAAATTTTAATTACCATTGTTTTAAAATCTATAGAGCCCAGGTCCCATTCTTTTCTCTTTTTCTCCTCAATACTTACTTGGTTTTCTAACCCATTTATTCTCCCATATGAATATTCAAATCTCTTTTTTTTAAGATCCATAAGATTCTCCCATTGGCTCATTAACTTGAGGTGGAGCATCTCTACAGTATTAAATTATAGTAGTTGAGTTCCTGGCTCAAAGCAACAACTAACTTTAGATAACTTAAGCATAAAAAGCAACTACTGGAAAGGTATGAGGTAGCTTATAGAATCAAAGAAAGCAGCGCGAAGGAGGCCGGAAGTGTGGACGGTCTGGGGATCTGGGTGGTATGAACTAAGGCCAGCCTCTTTAGGATCCACCATCAGGAATCACACAACATCTCGAGTATCTCAGTCGGTCCCATAGATCCGACCTGATTCACATGCTAAACGCTGGGCCAGGCAGGTGGGAAGGACCTCTCTTGTGTCCCACCCTACCTAGGGTGCTTGTAATGGCCAAGCTAGAGTCCCCAAAGAAAACTAAGGGTCCATTACCCGATGCTACAGGGCAAAACCAAGGACCATCACTACATAAGCAGCTCCAAACCGGAAAGTATGTCTCTCCATTTATTCCCGTCCTCAAAATTCCCAAATGATTTCTTTCATAGAGGTCCTGCAGATTTTTATTACGGTTACTTCAAGGAGTTACGCAGTTTTGGTTATAGCTCCTTCTAATTGTGAATGACATCTTTTGAAAACTGCTATTTCCAACTGGCTGCTGCTAGGCTCTAGGGAAGACCAGTAAATATTTTAATTTATTTGACAGACGAGAAGGCTGTTATAGAAAGCTGAATATAGTCTGAAAATTTTAAACAGCGGCTAGGAAAAATTGAGAAGCACATGATTTTGATCTATCCACCCAGGCTGGAAACACACATGAGGTTCCATGTATAGGAGAGAGGGAACAAGCATGGGGAGAGAGCAGGAGCTAGCCCAGGGGGTTAAAAGTGTAAAGACAGAAATATGACTGCGATCCAAATCCAATTTCTTGCTTTTTAAGGAAGCATGGATAAAAATAAAACTCAAATGAATATTACATAAAAGCAGGTAAAACCTGCTGATTTTTGGAATGAAAGTTGGCAAATCTGATGTTATAGCTGATAGAATCATAAAACAATTTAAACAAAAATAAGACCTTAGTTGTCAGGAAAAAAAAATATGAACAGCAGACTAAATTAGACTAAACTTTCTTGTGGAAAAAAAACCAAAGCAAATATTCCTCCTATATCAGAAACATGAGGTCATAAATTCTATCAAGTAAGTAAAAGATTTTTGACACTTGAGATTTTAAATGCAGAATGTTTGAGTGGAAGATTACCACCTATAATATTTCCATATTTTCAAAAGCATTTGCAGTTTACTTTTGCTTTTCCATTAAATGTTATTCATTTAAAATTAATATGTTGAATTTCATTATGATTCAATTAAATTTCTTTTCTTTTTAAATTACTTTGTAGCATCCTGAAAATACCAACATCTCATTTCTTAGTTATAAACACTTCTTAAGAGTAGAAGGAATTGATCTGAATATTACTTAGCTTTCTTTCCCAGACTGGCCAATCCTGACAAAGCATGGTAAAATGCCAGAAAGTTAACAATCAGAAGAGAAAAAAGACAGAATGCATTAATTTAGAATTGGCAATAATTTATTAGGGACTGTGTTGAGATTTGCTTGCTTAGAAAACCTTTACTCACAGAGAAAATAATTTAAACAATGACAGGGGATTTATATGATATCATCTAAGAATAAACTACTTTTAAATACTTAATAATTGTTTAAAAGGTCTGCATACATAAGTTGCATTGATATACAAAAAATCACTTTATCAAAAAAGATTTATTTACTTATTTGAGAGAGAGAGCGTGAGCATGCAGTGGGGAGGGGTAGAGGGAGACAGAGTCTTAAGTAGATACTGCATGGAGTGTGGAGCCCCATGTGGGGCTCGATCTCATGACCCTGAGATCACAACCTGAGCCAAAACCGAGAGTCAGACCTTTAACAGACTACAGCACCCAGGTGCCCCCCGCAAACTGCTTTTTAATCTAGCCTTTAAAGCAGGTCCTCTGTGGGGCACCTGGGTGGCTCAGTCAGTTAAGTGTCTGCCTTCAGCTAGGGGCATGATCCCGGGGTCCTGGGATTCTGCTCAGTGGGGAGTCTGCTTCTCCCCCCACTGCTTGTGCACTCTCTCTTTCTCTCTCTCTCTTTCACTCAATCTCTCAAGTAAATAAATAAGATCCTTTGAAAAAAAAAAAAGGCAGGTCCTCTGTAATATGTTACTAATAGAATTTGAGTTTTGGTAGATACGTCAAAAGAACAAACTATACCTTTCAAATGTGTGATGATCTAAGCTTTCCATTAATTGAAAATAGATTTTTGTAGAACTGGTGTGAAATGGTATGGTCCTATTGGACATGTATGTTTGTGAGAATACCTTAAAAAATTCGGACTTTGAAGCAGGACACCTTCTATTCTCATACGTTGACTCATTTCTTGACCAAAGAACGTCTGAGTAGCTGGCACGCAGTAGGCATTCAATAGTTGTTTGGTAAATAAATGAGTCAAGATAAACCATTTACTTACAAACAGACCAAGACACATACACAGATGGGTTTGCATGACGTTCTGGAGTCAGAAATTGACTGGACCGTGCTGAGAGTGAAGCCTATGGCTTGCGGAAGAGTGTGGTGGCCACTCGTGGACACAGTGAAGCATGATGTTCTCAGGGCTGAAGGCTTCTGCCAACGGCAATGCCATGAGACAGGCCCAGCTCTGCGGGTAAAAATCTCGGGAGGAGCCTCATTCAGGGAGCACTATCCCTTGCAGGGACTCATCCAGGTCACTCCCTGCCTCTTCCAGACGCCCAGCTGGCCACAAGGTGCCCACGCTCGTCAGCACCCTCTGTCTTTCTGACCTTCATGACCCTCGATTTCTAGGTCTCTGGACAGATCCCAGGCACAAGCCTTAGCCTTAGCCATAGGGAGACATTTTCTGTTTTAAACCTAAGCCATAAGCAAGGAGCCAACCATAAATTAGGGCAGGCAGGAGCTGTGTGCTTGTGAAAGAGAGTAGCGTGGGGAGAGAGAAATGGCCTCCATCTTGTGGCTCTCAAGAGAGGTGGCCGTCCAGAGCATGAGGCCCGGAAGCTACATGTGAGGCCAGCTTCAGCCTAGGTGGCCGATGGGGTAAGTCTCAGAGCCTCTGTAGGGTGAGGGCAATAAGAATATTTAATTCATGGGACCGTTTTGAGAATTAAGAGGTAAGGCACACAAAGCCCTCAGCAAATTGCCTGTAAATGATCAATAAATGTCAGGGAAAAGGAAGGTGAGGTGAGCATGGGAGCTTGGAGAGGTGGTCGAATGTTCTCTTAGCTCTAAGAGGCTCATCCAGCACCAGCCCCTGCCTGACCTCACCCTATCCCCTCCGGGGGCTCCCAGGCACTTGTCCGACTCACTCCCCTTGCGTCCCGTGCCATCCCTGTGGCATTTACCAGGAAATACAGATCCACACAAAATAAGTAAATGTGAATAGCACAATACTAAACTGACGCCAAATTACTCCCTTCATACTGCACTAAATTCCTAAACTATGGTGCATTTTCTCTTTACAAAATACCATATTTACCAGTATCATATTTACCTGTGATCTTTAAAATCTAAATCTGGTTTATAATTTTATAGTATTTTCACCCACTTTTCTAAAAGAGAAGTATGGACCTATTTCCACTTCTCATTCATAAACCTTATAATGGATATTTCTAGCCATCTCGATAACATAGATAAAAACGATTCACCAACATGAGGTTCATTTTACAATGGCTTTAGAATACTTTAATCAAAGACAAATTCTAATACAATTAAACACAAATTACCTTATAGGAATAGATCTATTCTTTTTTTTTCATGAAAAGATAATTAGAAAGTAATGACAGAATGATTTTTAATGCTAAATAATGAGAGATACACCAATATCCATTTAAATTTATGGATCAAATTATTATTTGCAGAAGTGAACTGTATAATAGTCAAAATATTATGATATTAATCTTTGATTCAGAATTGAGAAACATTCTATTATGGTAAACGCTAATGTAAAAATTTAGGTTTATTTTCTCTTGTTTAATCCCTAAAATAAAACACTGGTGGAATAGTTAACCTCAGTCACCAACATGCCAACTGGGTACTTAGAAAACCAGCTGTTGTTTTGAAGGAAAGTAGGAAAGTCTGCATGGCTGAAAGTAAAATGAAGGAGTAGTTTTTTTAAGCCTATACCTGGGTGAAAATATTTTGTATTTAAAAGGCACAGCAACTCCCTAGGTCAGAAAGTGTGAACATAACAAAGCTAACATTGTGCTTCTTCCACATCCGTGACTACCCTATTTATTAACTCATTCAATCCTCACAACCGTATAGTGGAGGAATTAATATTATCATTTTCATTTCATTCTCTACTCAGAAACTGTACCTACTCACATTTCTTAAGACGAATACAAAATACCCGTGGGCTGAGAGAATGTCCACCTCCAGCGCACGGGGGAGAGAAACCATTCCAGTCCTCCTGCAGTGCGAAAGGAAGCCTGGGAGCCCTCAAGGACCCACAGGAAACACCTGGAACCTTCTGCCTCATCCAGGGGAAAGGATGTGGACCAGCTGGGTCCTGGGCCTTTGGTGATCTAGCCTGCGGGAGGCCAGGACAAAACCCCTAGCAGCTTCCTCACAGGCTTGTCAGGAGGCCTTGAGCCCCTGTCCTTAGGAAATGATGTCCAACAGGCCCTCATTATAGCCCATTCATTCGTTCATCCCTGCCTGCATGCATTCATTCATTCAGTGAGTATTTAAGAGGAGCCGGCTATTTATTGCCTTTGTGCTGAAGATACACAGACATAAATGCTGGTCCTCAAAGAACTTTCCATTTGAAAGTAAGTCGCCGCAATCACTAGCACATGTCACCATGAAATTGGAGACTGGAATCTTTATGGGGTCAGATGAGACCCGGTCCTCAGGCGCGACAGTGGCCACTGTGCCCAGCCCTTCCAGCCCTTATCACCCCAGGCCCAGATACTTGCAAAAGACTCCTGTTTCCTAACCCGGTTCTTTCTTCTCCAACTCCTCTGCACTGCATGAAACTGCTCCCCGTGTCCCGTTCCTGATTTTAGAAGCCCGCAGCAACACCCCCCCAAACACCATTTGCCTACAGGTCATCTGCGATGTGTCACCAACTTATTCTCACACTCGGTTTTCCACGGTTTGCCTGGAATATGCCAGATTCCTGCTTCTGCCGTTGCACCCCCAGCTCCCCTGACCTCAAATGCCCTCAGTCTCCTTCTGGCCAGTGGAGCTCATGTGTCCAGTCCCAGCCCCAGCCTGCCCCTGGGCAGCTCCCGCCCCCCCACCGCCTGACCACCCCCAGGGACCGCTCTCTCAATCTTCAAGGCCTTCAGCTAGCGCTGACTCTTCGCAGAGGTCAAGTGCATGGTCTGTCCTGTGCAGCCCGCGGGGTTCCGGTACTCGCGAGTTCCGACAGCCCGAGGCCAGCACCGAGCCGGTGCTCAGTGAGTCTCGGAGACTTTCCCCAGGAGGAGGGAACGCGCAGAAAGCCAGCCCTCGGATGGCAGTCAGGCTTCCCCGAATGCAGGCACAAACATGGATTCTTTGATAGACATTTCTTTTCACTAAAATCCTGGGAAGGAGAATTTTCAGAGGCCCTACCTGATTTAATTAGAACTCTACAGGTTTGACGTAAAAAGCTGCATTCCCCTGTGGTGTAGGTGTGGGAGTGGAGCTCTAGGCAATTTGGGTTTGAATATTGCACTGCCTGGGACTCTGGGTATAACCTGGGGCAGCGTGTTTGTCCCTCAGCTGTAGAAGGAAGGGCCAAGGAACTGCCCAGGGCGGCTGAGAGGTTAATTCAGATTGCTCATTTAAACAAGAAAAACACTTTGGAAATTGCAAAATGTTTCCATTAACAAAACCCCCCACAATAATGGCTGGGTTTGGATTACAAATGAAGTCACCACCCAGCTTTCTCTTACTGTTTATTTTTGTTTCAAAGTAAGTCAGTTCCCTTATTTCCACCCCCCTCCCCCCTTAGCTGGGCCTTTTATCTGAAAATATGTAAATCCACTTAAATTAATTTCCTGTAATGCCACACAAAACAATAATCATATTAGTCCCATTCATAAAGTACTAATAATATTAACATAATTACATTCAAATATGAAATTGCTAGGTAATAGGCTTTTCATAAATTGTTTCAGGGAGAACGTCGTTTTTAGCCTGACTTCGGGTCTTTAGTTCCAGATACTGCCAGAAAAAATGGTGTGCCTAACGTGAGAAAGTTTCCCACCATTTTCTGACTGTGTAGGAGGAATTATCAAAGAGCTTTTGTGATCCAAATGAGAAGGGTTTATAATCGGAAGGTATTTCTGAGTGTCAGGGAGCTTGCTCCGGCCGGGAGGGTCCCGACCCCGGTGCACGGTAGGCCCAGGAGGCACCGGGTAGGCAGGCCCAGGAAGGAGCACGTCTGGAAGGGTAGCTCTTGGGAGCTAGCGTTTCTCTCTTGGGAAGCGAGGTCAGCCATCCTATCAGAGTCTCGCTGGCTCCCAGACTGTTGCGGAATTCTTCCCGGGCTCCTTGGGGCCTTGGCACCACTCCGTGCCAACTCAAGTCATGTGTCTGCAAGAAGGGAGAGAGGCCACAGCGGGGGCAAAGGACCTGGCTCCAGGAGCAAAGTTAAAAAAGCGGGGCCTTAAGTCTGGCGTGTAAATTTATTTGTTTTTCACAATTTCGGGTAAATGTATACTTTAGGCAAATCACTGATCCCTTTCTTCCCGAAAAAAAAAACACGATAAAGGTTGTTACAGGAACAGGAACTATGAGGCAAATCTGTCATGAGAATCAGGAAAGGGCAGAACGTAACTGACGTTCATAGGCACCGTCTGAGGGATCTAATTGGAGTATTAATCTCGTTTGCAAACACGTGTCCATTTGTAATATATTATTAAACCTTAAAAAAAAAAAAGGCAGAGCATGTCGTAACTGAATAGATTGGAGTGATTCTCTTTGATCAGATTCTGATCTTGCTGGATAATTACAAAGCCACCTCAAATTTATATGAAGATTTTCCTCCTACTGTTTTCAGAGCACAAAAATGTATTACCCACTCCTGTTATCCTCCCAATGACCCTACAACGCAGGCAGAGAACTCTATAATCTCTGCCTCTTAAATAAGCTAATTGCACTTTAAAGTATTTTTAGCACTTTAGAACATAAATGATATTCCAGGGAAGGGTGAGCTCCCCTTTCTTCCTCTGGAGTTCAGAATGATACAGCGAAGCCACAGGCAATACTCAGTAATAGGACAGTGTGCAAAACGACTAGCTAGATAAACATCATGGGCTAGGGCCACGTTCCCGGCATTTTCTGATTTGCCCCTCTACTTTCCTATAGCTTAGCATTTAGTTTACCTTAGAACATACGGGATACGTTTCTATGCATTCGTGGTAACGTCCACCCCCGTCCTCCCCCCACTTAGGAGGAAATGTCAGCAATGTATATCGAACACAGAAGCTACTGAGAACTTCAAAGCAGGTAGAGAAATACTGCCAAGTGCATTACAAGAGTGTCTGGCCCAGCAGAGTGAGTCCTAAGTCAACGTCCCAGTGGGTCTGAGGACTTGTTAACTCAGAAACCGAGAATTTTCTCTTGGGCCACATTGCTACTGGTGATGGTGGGAAGTTGGGAGATGAGCCCTGCACAAAGGAGTGGGGGAGGAGGGGAGGGCAACTGCGGGGACAGGACCTGGACAGAGAACTCAATGCTCCAACATCAGAGGCGTCCTGGGAAGAGTCTCTCAGTAGCTGCTTTTCAATGACTTGTAACTACTTGGAATGGTGTTTCCATTCCTACCATTGTTTTAAGGATTTGCTAACAACACAGTGACTGATCCATTTCAATGCAGTATTTAGAGAGGTGAGTTTCCATATTTAAAAACAAAAACAAAAACAAAAAAGCCCGAGGTTCCCAGATTCTAACAGCATCTTCCGTACCCCCAACATACTGAGCCCCGAAAGGGGGAGTGCCTCTGGCCAACACGCCTGTGTCCCCACAGGGAGTGACCATGAAACAGTTAAGCAGCAGTATTTTGTAGCAAGTATTTTAAATTCAGCTGCTAGAGTGGGAGAGGAAGTTGGAGACAAGAACAATCTCAGAACAGTGTGTATTTAAATCAGGAGGGGAGAGAATTGTCTTCTATTTCTCAGCCATCCCAGAAAGTATTCTTTTCCTGTCTCAATCCAGGGAAGACCACAGTATCCCACTCCCAGCCCCAGAAGACATTTGCATAACACATTTACATTTGAAGGGAGCCCACAGATTGGCAACTCCCAAAGCTTCAGCTAGGCACGGTTTTCTATAATAGCAATTAGGAACAGAAATAGCATAACAATAGCTGTAGAAATACAGTTGCTGAGCTGTGGGTAGATGAAGCAGAAAAATCTCTGCGTTTTAAAGACTCAACTTTGAATGATTGCAGAGTTAGAGACTAACTGGCCTTTGTTCTTTGTAAACTAGCTCTGAAGCCTAGTAGGGACGAGACCAATTTGGACCAATGTGGAGCTTGGAGAGGACTCCCTGTGGCAGGAAATGAGGCCCAGCCGGATGGTAAAGGACGAGGCTGGGAGCAGGACAGAGCTCAGACCCAGGCGGTGCTGGCCAAGGGGTCCGCTGAGGTTCTGGATGATGGCCGGCGGTGGCAATACCAGCGCACCATGACAGCGCCTGGGGACACGGGGGACGGAATGAAAGAGAAGATCTACATGAAGGGGAGAGCCAGAGTAGAAACTTGAGGCACGCAGGACAACCCAGGAGCTGTCGGACGTTCTCTCATGGCTGGAGGGGGTACATTGATCAGAAACACAGGCAGCCCCTTCTTCCAATCTGAAACTCTGCTATATCCTCCAGACCATGGGAGCTCAGCCTGAAATGGCTCCCCCGAGACTTCTGCTTCTCCATCCTCCCTCAATTTCACTGTCTCCCACCCCATCCCTCAACCCTAAGAACTGCTGTCAAAATGAATGGGAGCCCAGTGAAAGGTCTCATATGGTGTGAATGGCCAGCCATGTGGCCCGGCCTGGGGAGGAAGGGCCAGGACAGAGGGGACAACGGGGGAAAGTTTGGACAAGGGACAACAGGTGAGAGGGAGTGTTGCAGAGGAGAGGCCCTCACAAGGTTCACAGTGAGGCCATGGGCCCAGGTGGCCAAAGTGACGTCAAACCATCAACGGAACTGAATGGATCCGGGCAGTAAAAGGAGTCCTCTTAGGTGGGCCTCCCGTAAGGAGAGGGGAATCACCCGGATGGATGAGGACTGGGGTAGAGAGGCAGCTTGGGAGCCAGATGCTGAGATCAGCATGGCACTGTGGGTGAGGGTCTGCAGAGGACAGAGATCTGGAGGGCTCGGGCTTAAACGTCGAAGGAGCCCTGGGCTTACACAAGGTTCGGGGGTGTGGGGTGTGCAGATGGTGGCTGGGAAGTGGCCTGGGGAGCATGGAACTTTCAGAAGAACCTTTTTCAGATTGTCCCAGAGACGTGATTGCTCCACCGTCCTGTAGAATGTGAGGTCCTCTTGGGCTTTTGTGCAATGCTGCAAAGGCTCCGTCAGTGGCCAGGTGGTGACTCCATGTGGCGCATTGCAAGAGCCCTGGGTTTGCATCAGGGCTCCTCAGCTTGCCTCATGTCTTCACCTGTCTCCCTGGATTAGATGACCTCACTCAAGTTCCTAATGTCGCCGTCAGACTCCTCATTTGTAAAAATGGGCACAATAACACTGCCCTGCGCTAGTCTGTGTGGAGAAGGCTTGCAAACTCTAAGAGGCTGTACAACCTGCAAGCTGTCTGTAGTTCCTAGGAGACAAGGACGGTTCTGTGGTACACCAGAGCATCAGGAATTATCAGAGGCCTTTCAGAGATACGGCGTTATGATAATGTCGATACAGAAAGCTAGTGTTTTTTCCGGAAGTGTTAAAAAAAATTATCAGTAGGCAGTTCCCCCAGGCCCTCTCCTGGGGTGTCACAATCATCATAAATTCTGCACTATGATGTGAGGATATTGATTTTAACCACTATCTCACCAAAATAAAGCAGATGCCTAATTTTGAAAAGATACAAAGAAATGTAAAAAAGAAACACTCTGAAATCCTTCTCTAAGCCAATCTAAAGGAGGCTTCTGGAAGCCATGTGACATAAGGCAAGAAAGATTCAGCGAGATAGCATTTACTAGGCTAATAAACAACATCAATAGGTTGAATTTAACCAGATCAATGTCTAAAAGACAACTGATAACATTTAATAATGTCCCTCACAATATTAAAATATTAGGAATAGAGGCTACTCCCTTACCATGATAAAGTTGTGGAAAATAGGAGCCCATATTGTGCTTAATGGATAGACAAATTAAATTCTGTTCAAAAATTGGAAAAAGGATGGCTCCTTAATAGTGTTCTGAAAACTCTGGTTAATGCAATGAGACATGAAAAAATAAGGAGATATGATAATGGGAAGAGAGAAAAGATCATTATTTGCACTTAACATAATGGAAAGCCAGAATATGCAGAGAAGTCAGCAAAAATAATCAGGTTTAATAAAATGATTCAATAAAATGCTTGATCTGAAATAAACATAGCAAAATTAATAGCTTTGCTAATTATCAACAACCACCAGCAAATGTAATGAAAATACAGATCCTGATCACAATATCAACCCCTTCTCTGTTAAGATACCCTTGGGGAGGAACCTATTGAGGTGTATGCAGTTGCTGTAGAGAACATTTTTAAAAAATCTTAAAAATGACAATAAAAGTGATAATAAAATGAATACACTGACAGATGATCAATCAATCGATCGATCTATCTATCCATCTATCTTCCTGAATGAGAAGACAAAATATTCTCAATAGGTTCTTACTAGGAAAGGAAGAAGGGAGTATTAACTCTATCAGAGATCTAAAAACATAAAGAAAGGGCAATCCAAATGGTTTGGTAGTGGTAAAAAAAAAAAAAAAAGAATAGCAATTTAAATCAGTGGGACTGACTAAGAGATCAGAATCTACCTCTTCTGGAACGAGGACTTCTACCTCTTATGTAACTGTTATGTCCACTACTTCTAATCATCCGTCACCTGGATGACCAGTGTAGCCTCCTAACTGGTCTTTGCTTCTGCCCTGACCCTTTTATGCATAACCACATGGCAGCCAGAGGGATCCTTTTAACTCATATCAGATGTTTTCACTCTTGTGTTCAAAGACCTCCAATAGTTGCCCATCTGTCCTGGGTTGAACCGTGTCTTCCCAAAGGATATCTCTAAGTCCTAACCCCTGGCACCTACGTATGTGGAAATAAGATCTTTGCAGATGTGATCAAATTGAGGATCTGGCTAAAGACCACCCCAGACTTAAATTTGGAGTGGATTCAAATCCAATGACCAGTGTCCTTAGAAGACACAGACAAGGAAAAGACACTGAGAGACACACAGGGGAGGAGGCCACATGAAAATGGAGACAGTGATTGGGGGGATGAATCTATAAGCCAAGAAATGCCACCCACTGCCTTTAACCACCAAGAGCTGAGAGAGAGGCATGGGACCGATTCTCCCTCAGAGCCTCCAGAAGAAACCAACATGACCAATGCTTTGACTTCAGACTTTCGACCTCCACCACTGTGAGAGGACAAATTTCTGTCGTTTCAAGACACCAAGCTGTGGTAATTTGATACAACTTCCCTAGGAAACAAATCCACCGTCTGGTTCAGGGTAAGGGTCAATATCAATACAGGCGGTCCACCTGAACTGGTGACCACCTCACCTTTGATAGCATCTCCTACCACTTCTCTTCTTCATCTGGTCCAGCCACCAAGGCCTCTGTGAGTAATCTGAACGCGCCACAGCCTCAGGGCCTTTGCACTTGCTTTCTGTCTGCTGGGAACATGGTTCCCTCATGGGCCCATTACCCCTTGGTCTTTGCCACATGTCTCCATCTTGGTCAAGTCTTCCCTGACCTGATTTTAAATTGCATCTGGCCCACGTTGGCTGGAAGCCTTCATTTTCCTTCTTTGTTTTATTTTTCCTCCTTGAATGTATGACTATCTGATAGACTACGTAGTTTGTTGATTTGTTTGTTGTCTCTTCCAGCCCAAATTGCTCAGATATGTCAGTTTGGCTGCTCACCCTTGTATCTCCAGCACCCAGGACAGTACCTGCCACGTGGCAAGCCCTCAGTGTGTGTTTGTGGAATGAATGCAAATAGACCAAGTCATGAGTAGGAATTTAATGTACAGTGAAGCAGGCATTACAAAACAGTGGGGGAGGATTAACTGATATATGATTTTGAGATATAGCACATTAGAGAAAAATTAATTTAGATACACATCTTATCCTGTGTACTAAAAGAAAATTAAAGTCAAATATGTTTAAAAATTCATAGAAAAATTAGCAGAAAGTAGAATAGTACATGTGTCTCTGGAAGGATAATCACTTTTAAAGAACTGAGGCAATTGGGGATGCTACACAGCTAATAGTGATGGATTCAACTATTTACAAATGAAAGCTTTTGTACCATCAGTGCCTTCTCTGTTCCAATAAGAGCCAGGACCGGTTGGTACTGGAGATGATTCCCAGGTGATCCCAAATGCTCCCAAATCCGTGACCTCTGGCCTGACCTTCTGCTTCGTGTTTGTTCCTGGGGTGGAAGCTGTCTGCTTGAGCAGGACCCACCCCTCCTCTCAGCCTGGAGAGCCATGGCCGCTGCCTCGAGGCAGATACCTGAGGGGCCACCGAGGGTCAGTTTACCTCCTGAGCGCGGAGGATGCCTGCCTGCCGGGAGACCCTTGCAGCATCCCTTGAACCAAGCCCAGGGCCGGGCTGGTTTCCCCCAGGCCTGACGTGTCCTCCTTGAACCTGGATCCCAGCCCCTCTGCCTCCCCGAGGCAGCCTTTCCTGAGCTGTCCCACGCTGGGGTAACCATTCCACCTGTGTGTCCCACTGGAAAGTGCAGTCAGGCAAAATCCCACCTCAGGGGGAGGCGCTATTTTAGTTGGATATCGGAGTCCTCATATTCCCCAGCTGATGATGGATTTAAGTCCAGGTGAAGCACTAACTTCTCAGTGTGCTGGGTTCCTTCTTTTTTGTGTAAGTCCTGTTCTGACTTGTAATGGAGAACCTGCCTTAGAAAGCCTGTGGTTTGCATAATTAAAGAGTTGATTAGAAAAAGGAGGCTTTAAGATAACAATAGACTTTCTGGATGGAGCGAGGCTGGGGATCTCTGCTGGTCTGTGTCCTGCTGTACGACCTCAGCAGACAGCAGGCCCATGGAAACACACTGCTGGCCTTTGGGGGCGGGCACAGGAGGGCAGGGAGGGGGCTGGCACCCTGCAGAGGTGGGCGCAGCGCTGTACCACTGCCCCGAGGGCGATTCTAGAACAGCCTTGCTCTCATGTCCTCCTTGGATCAATTCAATTACAGTCACCCTTAATTAACCTGAGACTTCCTGGGAACCCTCATTTACCTGGTCCTGGAGAATGACCTTGGGGTGAGGCCCCCACACTTCGAAAGCCCCTCCGAGCCCACTCCTGAGCCACAGAACCTGGTCCACGTGCCCACAGGGCAGCTCTGGTCTTGCCTAACAATTGCATTGTCTATTAATTGTAGCAAAACAACCAATAACAATGGGGCAGTTTGTTGGGACTTTTTAGGGTGGAATGTGAAGTTCTACTTGAATGGGGCTACTTGTTTTTACTGCTGTGCCTCTTCCTAAAGCAACTGACTCTCGGGGGTGTGCACTCTTTTCCTACCCCTTCTCCATCCTCACCTTTCTCTCTTTCGGGTCCCTACTTCTGGTCATTAATGAGGGTTCAGGGTCTTTTGAGACCAACAGGAAATTCTTCCCAAAGCAGCCTCCTCAAAAACCAGTTGTCAGTTTTCAGATTAGAAATATTACACGGTACATGGGATTTTTTTTCAATTCGCATTTTCAGTTTGCTGTCAGCGACATTCAAGTTGCTGCTTATTAGGGCGGGCGGCAGGCAGGCAGGGGCAGAACCCAGCCGACCGGGAGGCAGGAGCAATCCTGGCGTCAGCGCCCCCTTTGCCCACCCCTCCCTGAGCCGCCGCCCTCTGTCCCAGGCCACTGTTGCTGGACGGAGCTCCAGGAACTCCCGGGTCCGCTTCTCTGCCCCAGCAGCACGCGGCATCCCCACGTCTATCGTCTTCCCGGAAGCTGACCAACTGGGAAGTACATTTTCCCAGAGAATGCTTATCTAATAGTGGAATTCCAGGCTTAGGAAGGCCCTGGTGAGGGAAGATAGTTTTATGCTACTTAATCTCTTCTAATATGACTCTGGCTCTGATAGCACACATTATGTTTATAAATGGAGAACGCAGGGTCATGGGCCAGGAGATGGACAAAATGAGTTCTGGGTCTGATTTCACGACCGCCTCTGTGCACCTAGACCAACTGTCAGCTTTCAGGCCTCAGTTTCCTCTCCTGTAAAGGAAGAGGGCATGGATAGACCATATGCGATTTCCCCACTATTCCCCAAATCCTCTCATTTTCCGATATTTAGACACTTGTTCTGGACCTTTGCAAAGCTTTTGGAGTCCAATCCATTTAATTTTATCAATAGAATTCTGTTTCTTAGAAATATCACAAAAGCTCATCAAGTTTTCACATTTTCTGATTTCTCTAGAATTTTATTTCTTTGTAGCTGTTTAAATCTGAATAGGTCAAACAATTAATGAAGAAGCAGCCCACACACCTGCCCACACACACATCACTGGACATAATTCTATCACAGTCTACTCATGCATGGTTTCAAAACTTCTCTACTATGTCCTTTGCGACGCAGGCTGAAAAACCTGTTTTTATTGACATAATTGAAATGCATTATCCTATTAGTTTCAGGTGCACGTCAGAGTGATTTGATATTTCTATATATTATAAAATGATCCCCATGCTAAGTCCACTTACCGTCTGTAACGACACAGTTATTACAGTACTGACTCTTTCCTATGCTGCACTTTACATCCCCGTGACTGACTGACGTTATGACTGTATGTTTGTGCCTCTTAACTCCCTTCACTTATTGCACTTACCCCAACCCCTCTCTCCTCTGGTAACCGATATTTTATTTCCTGTGCCTGTGAGTCTGTTCCTGCTTTGTTTTATTTGTGTGTTTTTTGATTCCACACATAAGTGGGATCATACAATGTCTGTCTCTGTCTGACCCATTTCACTTAGTGTCATGCCCTCTACATACATCCATGTGGTCACAAATGGCAAGATTTCATTCTCTTTTTAACGGCTGAGTAATATTCCTTTGTATGTATATCCATATATACACATTCCGTGGCTTCCATAGCCACTCGTCTATCCATGGACATGGGTCGCCATCGTGGCTTAGGCTGTTGGAAACAATGCTGAAGGAACAGAGTGGTGAACATACCTCTTTGAATTAAGTGTTTTCATTTTGTTCAGACAGAGACCCAGAAGCAGAATTGCTGGTTTGTACGGCTGGTCTTTTAAGGGGCTGCTCAGGATTTAATATGGTAACTATGTGCCTTTTGTTTTGTCAAGAGCCAGGCCCTTTTCTAATTACATCTGCTTCTGGCCGACAGGTTAAAACTTGTTGGTGAGCACTTGAGGTGAGTGCTGGTGAGCTGCGCCTTGGGAGACAGACTCGTTGACAATTTGAAAGATAAAGCATCTAGTTAATCTCCAAGCCAAAATTTAGGAGCAGAGAGAGAGAGCAGGCTTAAACACTCAAGGCCAACCCAAGGTACCCATCAGGGCTCTGGGGAAAGACAAGCCCATCCTCTCCCCTTTGCCTGGTGGCCTCAGCTGCCCTGGCCTCTTGCTTCCTCCACATGCCCAATGGTCGGTTTCTGCCTGGACTTCCCCATGCCATTCCTGCCCCCAAACTCAGGCCCCTCATGGCTGGGGTCCTGTCACCAGTGCTCACCTCAAATATCACCTCTCCAGTCAGAATGTCACCTTCTGAGTCACTTTTGTCCCCTCTCCATATCGTTCTTGGAGTCAGAGTTACCACAAACTCATTGGTTTGTCCCCTTGTGTGTTGTCTTTCCTACCACTGGACTGGACTCTGGGAGGGCAGGGCCTCCGCCTTGTTTGGAGAGAGAGCACATGTTCAGTAATCAATATACACTTGTGGAATATTCAAGAATGGATAGAATGTTTGCTACTATCCGCAGGGTATGGCTTATCTCCTGCAAGCAAGCCCTTCATCACACCTGCAAGTCACTTGTCTCTCTGAGCTTTGACTCTTCTCCTGTCAGGTGGGACTCTGCCTGCCTCCTGGGGTCTTGTGACACAGGCGAGAAAGCACACGTGGGAGCCCTCCGTGGTTTGGTGGCGTAACACCAATTACTGCAATGGTTATGAGCTTCTGCTGTGAACGGACACTCTTCTGTACTGGGGATATGCCTTGTCTTATTAAATCCTCATCGATTTAATGATAATAAGAGTAGTAATAGGCAGGATTATTATCCTTCCATTTCAAGAAGAACCCAGAAGTTAAGTAGTCTGCAAAGTCACTCAGGTAGTGAATGATGAAAACTCCAACGCAGATCTCACCATCTCCCATCGTCATATTTATGATTACAAGCTTGTTTATTAATGATTATGTCTCAGATGCCCTGGACGTCAGAGTACTATGGTATTTATATTTCTACTTTTCTATCACATGCCGACAATGAACTGTCATTTGTATTTGGTCCCTGTACTTTTCCTATGGAGGTCCCAAGGATGGCAATATGGAATGGATTGGTAATGGGGATTATTCACATTTATGCCTTCTATTAATGACCTCATGGAGTATTTAGCCAAAGAAGCAGAAGGCTAAGGAGGGAAATGAATATAATCTAAGAAGGTATCCAAGAACATATCCAAGATATTTATGGAAAATATCTGAGGACCTGTGGGAAACATATGTCTTCTACTTAAGCTACTGAGGATTTTGACTGAATATTGGTAAACTAGTTTAGGATGCACTAAAATATCCAATCACAGTGATTCACAAGGTCACGGACAGTTTCTCGTTAGAATGTAGAATATGCAAGAACCTGAAAAGTGAAGAGCTAAAGTTTCAGAAGTTCCAATAGAAGATTTACTATTCTAGTTCTTTTCTAGTGTGTGTGATTGTCTAAAAGTTGTAAAATGCAGTGCTTTCCTCCCACTAACTGGAGAGGCAGCAGAAGCAGGATGGAGAGGAGGGAGGGGAACCGATAGGGCTACGCACGAGGCCCCACAGCATTTCCACCGTGAAGTAATTTGCAGCCAGGCACCGCAGCAAGTGGTCTCTTTACCAGGCAGTCGGTGGGCAAAAAAACCAAACCAAACCAAACCAAAACAAAAAAACCCCAAAAAACTCCTGTTTTTTACTTCTCATTTTTCAACAGTTATGATGCAAATTCAGTCTTACAGCACATTTTGGTGAAGCTGCTGAGTAGGCAGTCTGTCTTGCTGTCTCTCCATCCTTATTTGTCAGAATTTGGTGTTGCTTCGTTAGCTGTCATTTAACCGTCCATGATGGATGGATTTATCGTAAGTGGACAAAAACAGGGTGACTGTAGTTTCCTGAGGCAGACAACACAATGAGTAAAAGATGTGTTTATTTATCACCTTGTGGCCACTTGGAAGAATGCCACCGGTTATTCAGAGAAGTGGTGGTCCCCAGTGTTTCCTCGTAGGGGGTTTGCCGTGGCCATTCCTTGCGGTCGAAACTGCACATGGGGAAGGAAAGTGTCATCTGACCAGCCCTGTGCCGAAGCCTCTCCTCAGACCAGCCAGCTGGCGTCACTTCCCTTTTGAGAGGGACAAGAGAGGATGGATGGTGGTTTGGCACAAAAGGATTCTCTTCGAGTTAAACAACAACCTTTTCTGCCTTGAACTTCAGTTTGCACCGAGGAGCCAGCCCAGAGGCGAGCCCCCTGGACCCAGCGCCCCGTTAACCCGTGCCAGCTCGCGGTGCGCGGTGCCCCACAGCCTGCAGCCCAGGGATGCCTGCCTGTTGGGTCGCTGAGTCCGGGAGGCCTGGCATCCCCCCCTTCCCCGCAGCACACGGAGACTACCTGCCCCCCGAATGTAACAACATGCTCACAGCTTGGGATGGCAGCAGGCCACTGCAGCCTGGGGGCGGGGAGGCCCGATTTCGTTTCTGGCGGCTCAGGGTCCTGTTTCTTGATGGCTTATGCTCATTAACCAAAATTAATCTGTGACCTTTTCAGTCATAACCACGATTTGAGATTACCATTGGTAATCTGAGCTAGTCAGCCACTACTTTGGCCCCAAACAACCTGAATGAGTGTAACAAGTGAATATGGCACTTTTTAGTGGAAGATGGACACGTATTTTTTTTGAAATGGACAATCTATATTCGAAAGTGTCTTCAGAAGTTTTGAAATGATTAGTCATGTCATTTACATCACATTGGAACGTCAAGAGAAATTTGAGTTTGGGGGCAACTTCCACTCTACAGGCAAAATTATAATAACGTGGAGACTTGGGGTGAAGCCTTGAGTCTGTGTCCAGGGCACTAGCCAGGATCAATGCTCAGAAAGGAAGCGTCCGGGGAAAATTGCTTCCTGTTGTATATATGCATCTCTTTCTATTCGGGCTAAGAAAACACCATAAGTGGGAAATTCAAGTGACTTCCTAGGTTCCGGTCTCTTTCAGACCAAGCCAGGTACTTGTTCTGTTTTAAATGGGTAGATGGGCATGTGCTTTCTCTAGAAGTGAGTGTAGTCATTACTTATTCAGGATTATTAGAAAATCTAATAGTTGCAAGATGTCAAACAGATTTTTGGATTAGATTTGGAAGTCAGCGGGAAACTGGGAATTCTGTGGCTTAATAGGACAGGGGAATCAGCATTTACTGTCCCAGCCCATCATTCAGATAAACCATTAGACAACTTACATTATAGAAGCTACTTTGCTTCTTGGAATAGTGTGTTTACATTACGAGTAAATATTTCTGTTAATGGCATATATTGGAATAATCAAGCAATGTGGCAGCGGCAAAAAAATTTTTTTTTTGACAAATTCACTGCAATAACAACACAAAACACTAGATATCCTGGAAGGGGCTGGGTAAACCTGATACAATCAGCTTTTCAGTAAAGGGTGGTCATCTGGCTGTGAACCACAAAAAATCCTACAGACAATAGCAATTACCAATGCATTCTTTGATTCTCAGTGACAGCTGAATGAAAAATAAAAGGGGATATTTTTCTTAGGGGCACATGACTGTGACAGCCTCCTCGCCCTATCCCTGCAACATTCAAAAATCTCTCTGCCTGGTACCAAGTATGTCCTTCTTGCCATTGTCTTGCTGCCCTTTGCAAAGTCGGGAGGAGGGTCCAAGACACAGACCACCATTCTGTTTGGGGGTGGACATGTCGCGTATCTCCGGGATGAGTTTGCGGCCAAGTTAACAGGGTCTTGGTTTTACCCAGAAGTCCGTTGCCAGAAGGAGAGATGCGGTGCTATGTAAACAGGGAAATGTGTTTCCCCCTGTGCCAATATGACAGAAGCCTATCTTCCAAAGGATTCTGGTTTTGACATGCAAAACAAAAGTGAAAAAGACTTGGTCTTGAATCTGATTGGAGTTGGGGGCAGGGACCTCAGTGAGAAAGGTGACAAAATCTTACTTGTTTACAGATGAGCTGGGACAATGGCAAGTCTCCAGGGAGGTAGAGACCCTGTGGTGTCTCTTACACAACGTCCATTATGGTGGGGATCTCAGTTGAAATGACCACAGCTTCAACCTGAGGCTCACTGCACACTTTCCCCAAGTGCTTTTAAAAAATGCCTTTAAAATGAAAGCCGATTAAAATATTGTCAAAGGAACACTCGATACTGCCCAAATTAAATGCTGACTCTGCTCCAAGTCAAGTCCCGTATTTCACAGTCGGTGACAAAATTACCGTAGTGTTAATAATTTTGTATTTTGGTTGTTAGACGATAACATACGTTGCAACTTTTGATATTTCTTGACAATTTTAGTAATAATAGTTGTTTTTTAAAAAATATTTATAGGTTAGTAAACTAAAAGTAAAGATAGACCATAAACGAAGAGCAGAAATGGGATAAAAGGATTTAACAGAACAAAGTATCCCAGGAGTTAAGCTTCAATGGGGAATAGAAAATATACGGAAGGATATTTATAAGAGAAAATAATAAGCATTCTTCCAGGGACATGGCAAATGTAGGCTAACACCCTGCCCAGCAGATGGCTTTTTAGCTGGAGCAGTATAAATAAAGGTGTGTTTACACTGGCATTTCTTTAATGCAAGGTTTTCATCGAATTACTGAAATCACCTTAACTCCTAGCAGTAAACAATGCTGGCTATGTCATTAGGTGAGTTTTCTAGATGAAAGTCATTTCTTGGTTCAAGTAAGGACAGCAGAATACTATATTCTTGGAGCATATTAGCTTAGTCCCTTAATGATTCCCCTTCATTGTATTGCATTTTAATTTGGGCCCTTGGCCATCATCAAAGAAACAGCCATTTGAAAAGGACCATTGCATTTGCTTTACAAATATTGCTGTGGACATTGTCCTTTACTGTGTGAAAGCTCCCTAGAGAACTTTCAGTTAGAAGTTAATCTTAGGAAAAGTTTTGTTCTCTTAAAGCACAGTACACTTTCTATTTTGTACTTTCTCATGATAATGTTGTAACCCAGCATCTTACTTTTTTTTTTTACTATTTTTTTTCCTTTGGTGCTAGATTTTTATTTTTGACCTTTCCTGTATATGTTTTTGCTTAAAGCTGTTTCAAATCCTTTGTGAAAAGAAGGGGAGAGGTAAATATGTGTAAATAGTGAGTGAAGTATTTTTATGTAAATGAGGGCTTCTAACTTTTTGTCATTCAAAAATATTTTTTGGGCACCTTCTGGGAATGAGAGCTTCAACTCTGAACAAGACCGACTCCCTGTTCTCTTGGTGCCGCCATTCTATTTGGCTGAATTGTACAAGTACTAAGTAAACAGCTGTATAAATATTCTAGAAGTACATATCATAAATATTGAGAGTATGAGGAAGAAAATAAAGCAGGGTATGGGGATACCCTATACTTATTTGTACTAAGTAAAGTTGTACTTAACTACAGTCCTCTTTGATGAAGTGTGTCAAAGCTTATAGGTCTGGATCCCTACGTAAGACAATGGTCAGGGGTGCCTTGGTGGTGCAGTAGGTTGAGCTTTTGACTCTTCTTGGTTTCGGCTCAGGTCGTGATCTCAGGGTCGTGAGATTGAATCCCATTGTCAGGCTCCATGCTCAGCATAGAGCTCAATGTGGAGTCCGCTTAAGATTCTCTCTCCTTCTGCCTCTGTCCTTACCTCCTCCTCTAAAATAAGTAAATAAACAAATCTTAAAAAAAAAGAGAGAGAGGTAGAGTGGTCAAAGTATGACCACCTTCTCTATGAGAAGGCAGCATTTGAACAACAATCTGAATAGAGAGGAGAAAGGAGCAAGGTAAGAAGAGTGTTCCAGGCAGAGCAAGGAGCAAGCCTGGAGCGTTGGAGGCACCATACGATGTCTGGTGGGACGGGAGAATATTGAATAGTGACTATTGAATAAGAGAGAAGATGGAGCCAAAGAATTCCGTAAGGGCCAGATGATGTTATGTATCGTCTTATGTACAGTAGTAAGGACATTGGAGTTTATTCCAAATGTAGTGGATGTCATTGGAGGATTTTAAGCAAAGGAGTAACAAAATTTCATTTAATTTTGAGAGAGACCATTCTGCCTACTGAAGTGAGAGTGAACGGGAGTGGAAGCAGAGGGATTCTTAGAAGCTGTGGCAGCAGTCCAGGTCAGAGGCTTTGGTGGAAGGACGCAGGAGTATCCAGATTCACCCAGATGATAGGGTAGAACACTGAGTAGTGACCGTCAAACCGGAGGTAGGAGGCGAAGGCAATGGAGGCTTCAAGGTAATGCTACGATTCTTCGGAAGTGAGTGGATGGGGCAGAAAGTGTCCAGGGGCAAGTCAAGTGTTGCCTTGAAAATGTCCAGTGAGGTGCCCACTGGTCACCAAGAGCAGCTGCTCATCAGGAAGCTGGACTCAGGCGTTGGAAGCGTGGAGCAGGGTCACGTAAGGGGCGTCCGTGCATGGACGGTTTTGAAAGGTGGGAGACTGAATGAGGTCACCGGGGAATGGCTACAAAGGGAGAATAGAAGCAGACAGAGGGTAGAACCCTACCAACCCTCTGATCCATGGTTCTCCTTGATAATGGCCCCTACACCTGTGCCTACGCGTGGCTGTCCAAACCCGTGTCCAGAAGCCTGGTCTGAGCAGACTGTTTCCGAATGAACACAGTCGTACTTGACGACAGTCCTCCTTGATGAATACTAAAACCACCCAGTCTGATCATCTGCTAAATTAAATTCAGCTTTAGGCTATCATTAGAATTCCGATAGAATTGTATGTTTCTGAAAGAGTGATAGTTTACACTATAGAATTAAGTGAAAAAGGGTTCCCAAAATGGACTTTAAAAGATAAGGCCAGGGGTGCCTGGGTGGCTCAGTCGGTTAAGCATCTGCCTTAGGCTCGGGTCATGATCTCAGGGTCCTGGGATCAAGTCCCACATCTGGCTCCCTGCTGAGCAGGGAGCCTGCTTCTTCCTCTACTCTCCCCCTCATCGCAATCTCTCTCTCGCTCTCATACAAATAAATAAAATCTTTTTTTTTAAAAAAGGTAAGGCCATAATAATTTCCTACTGAATATATGTGGGGCATCTTCAGGTAAAAACAAATTATTGTAATCTCTTGTTTTACCTTGTTTTGAATTAATTTTAAATGTGTGAAATGCCTGAAATTAATATTATTTGTTGGAGAGTTTAGTCCTGGAAATAGAAACTGACTGAAAGATCAGATTTTCCGAAATGGTGATGGTAGCGAAAAGAAAGGAAGAAAGGGAGGTCGTCTAGCCCGCCTCCCTCAAGCACTGGAGGGCAGTTCGCTCCTTTGTCTCTAGGTTACTAAAAACAGAAACGTAACAGGATGTATTTTCCTCCATTAAAACCTCCGCAATTTTTTATACTCTGCGATTTCTTAGGGGCTATCATGTTTGTCAAGGTTAAAATCTCTAGTTTTGGCTCCATTAGTGTTTGAAAAACTTTCATTTTTGCGCTGTTCACTTTTACTCTCCCAAAAGATTACATCAAAATGAAGCATTACTTTGGCAACTGAGTGAATCGGTACCTTTAGAGGAGAGAGGTTTTGAGAAACGGAGCAGTATTTCCCATAGCCCTAAATTAGATACTTAAAGTCACATCGTCAGTTGGACTTCTAATTTCCGGGGCTGGATTCAGTCTCACGGCTCCTGAACGGATCAGATGGGGCCTTGTGGGATGAAGTATGGACAGTACCAAGCATTCTTTTCTAGAATTCATAGCACAAACAACAAGGAATTCCTTTTGTAAATGGAAGCACATGACAAAGGCAGGGAGGTCATTCTCAAGACAGAGGGGCTCTTAAATTATTTGTACGAGAGCAAGACGCCACACTGTGTTTTCAGTGTCTAACACGTGCACACGAAGTGCACATTTCAAGTCCCCTTGGTCTGATGTTACAGAAAATTACAGAGAATACTGGATGATTCAAGGATAGATCCTTGGTGAAGCTCATAGAGAAAAGTGCCATAAATCAGCCCCACCAAACCTAAATGTAACTTTAAAAATTAAGGAAGAGGACTAAGAAAGGAGACTTCCTTTCAAGAAAACAAAAAACAAAACCAAAAACCAAAAACCAAAGCCAAAGACCTACAGAGAATAATCTGAATGAATGTTATTAAATGAACTGCCCTATCTTGGTCTATAAAATGAAATAGAGAACAGATTACAGATTAGGACACTTCAGCCTGGCCTGAAATACAATCATACATGGTACTAAAAGCATTCATCTTTGTAAAGCACTGAAAGAACACACAAAAGTAGCTGCAGAGAACAACCTCTAGTCAAATTAGAGACGACAAATGTAAGGATGCTCTGTTAGATATTCTTCGATTTGTTAATGTTTGCTTCGTCTCGTCTCTGTTTGAAACATTTAGTTTTTTTTTTTTAAGATTTTTATTTTATTTGACAGAGAGAGATCACAAGTTGGCAGAGAGGCAGGCAGAGAGAGAGGGGGAAGCAGGCTCCCTGCTGAGCAGAGAGCCCGATGCGGGGCTCGATCCCAGGACCCTGAAATCATGACCTGAGCCTAAGGCAGAGGCTTTAACCCACTGAGCCACCCAGCGCCCTGAAACATTTAGTTTTTACCGTCAATCGCAGGCGCTGTTTCTTGAACCAGGATGAGATGGGTCCCCTGGCTTCCCTGAGTCTCAGCAGCTGGGCCCTGGACTCCCAGAATGAATCTCTCTCTCTTTTTAAGTCATCAACAATTAAGGCAATTATTCATCTTCTCAATTAGATGGAACGAGATTGCAGTCAACCCAGCATTTCGGGGTTTGACGCAAGTCTTCCTGGTCTCGAAGCGCCTTTGGCCATTTGAGAAGATGAGCGGACAGCACTGTGTCCAGAACTCACGGGAAGCCACGGGGGTAGACTGGACGGTGCCCGGGGACGCAAGGCATATGCTCGTGCCCCTGTGTGTGTGTACATGTGTGTGCACATGGATTTCAACTATTTATACCATCTTCCAGATGGAAAGACCGATTTCTCCAGACAAACACAGAAAGAGATTCGAGAGACTTAAAGTCTAATTTAAAAATACGCCTAAGCAGCTCACTGTGGGGGAGGCACCCCCTCCGGGGTGTGTGTAAGACAAATGCAGAGTGTCCTTAACGGAGTGTTGCCAAAGGCGTATCTTTGTGCCTGTGGGACTTAGGTCCTCCCAGTGACTGTGTGTGGCGGTGTCAGCCCCAGCCAGCTGCAGAGCCCGAGTGAGACTCTGGTGTTAGGGACATTTGTCTAATAACAAGGCCACGGCATCCAAACTCAGAGTGCAGTCAAGGGCACCAAACTGCCACCGTAGGAACGAAGGCTCCTGTGAGACACGTCCGTACAGAGAGAAGTCCGACGCGGGTCAGGACCAAGGCCAAGGCTGTCTCCCTGGGTTAATTCATTTATTCGAATATTGGCCTGTTACAAAGCAAATAACCCCCAAATTAAAAAAAAACAAAAAACAAAAAAAAACAAAACCAAAAAACCACTTAATCAAGTCTGCACTATACTGGTAGGGAAAAAGACAATTGTTTTCAGACTAAGCTATCAGCAAAACAATGCTCATTTCAACTGCAATTTGCAATTCATGACTGAAGCCCATTTAAATGTTGGTTTAGGTTTGAATTCATGTGAACACAAAAGAAGTGATTCCCTGTAATATTTGGAGACACCATCTTCTTCTCAAGTAAAATGATTTCTTTTTTTCTTTCTTTCAGCCTGAAAACATTTGTTGCTGTAACTGACATAACCCAGTAATCTGTTAAGCATTCTACAGGTGCTCTGGTTTGTCCATATTTAGTTTTTCTACTTCCTTATTAACTAAATCCATTGAGGCCCAAACACATTGGATGAGCAATCGTCCTTTTCCTTTTTTATATCTGTAAATGTTTGCTGGATCGTAGGGAGGTTTAACGTTATCATATCACCCTTCTGTATCGGATGCTAAAAATACTGTCTCTTTGGTCTTTTATTAGAGAAGACATTTCATATAACTGAAAAAAATAATTGAGCCTTATAAATCAAGAGGAAAATGCTACAATGATTACAATCTACCAGTCACCAAGTGGCACTTTCCAAATGGGATTTGAATTGCACTGAAGAATGTACGGTGGGGGGTGGGGGGAAGTGGGGGGGGAGAAAAAATTCAGGGTTGCTCCATTAGGTAATTTGCATTTGTTACATGCACGACACACAATGATATTGATTAATAGAAAGTGGCGGTGCTGATATATCTGTTAGTGATTAGCTTTTAGTGCAATTCATCAGATGATTATCATTCACCTAAAAATGCTGCAAGGAGAAGGAAGATGGAATTTTGACTTAGTAGGTCCCATAGGGCAGGAGGAGAGATCTTTCGCCGTGAATGAACCTAATTTAATTTTCTGACTTCTGATCCCACATCTTTTGTTGCACGGATGGAAACAGTCACAAATCACAGCTCAAAGATAAGTTAGAATCTTTTTTAGAGCTTTGGGTAACATAACTGTTTTTTTTTTTTTAAATCTTTTGACCTTGGATAAGCCAATTAAGCAATAACGTTGTTGTTTCTGAGTCAGAATCCACGCTCATCTCCACCCTTTACTCCTTCCTTCTCCCAATGGATTTTTCATAGATGGACATGAATGTCAGAATCCTGACAGCAGCTGAGCTCCGCCTTAGAATCAAGTTCGGCAGTGCTCTCCTCATTGCCCTGTCTCTAGGTTTACTGCAGTGTCGAAGCTTGGACCTACCACTCACCCTGCTTTGTGGTTCTTGACTGGCTGTGGAAGGCAACCTTTTGTCTTACTCTCATTCAAAGGATATAAACATGCACCTTAATGCACATGACTCACCATACAGCCCCCCAGACTCAACTTTATGGTAGCTCTAAACTAGTTCCCCAGATCTGGCCACTTCTGGGCCGCAGGCTCCCTGACTGCCTGGGCCCTCTAGCTGCTGGCTCGTCCCTCTTTGTGCCTTACTGGACAGCCCACCAGTTCCCCCTCCCATGTCATGTCAGGCCGAATGCCTCCTGAGAAAGTGGGCTGGAGCCATGGCTCCATCACCTCTGTAAGGAAACAGCCAAATCACGGATGGACGATACATTGTACACACACACGCACACACATACACACACACACACAGATACACACACACATTTTTTTTTTTTTTTGGTTAAAAGTTGGAATAATCACACTTTATTTTGTTTTATATTCTAACCTACAATCTTTTTTGGTTTTCTTCATGTGAAAATCCAATAAAGTCTTCAGAAGATAAAGTGAGATTGTGTCAAAAATATAACCATCCAGTTGGATATTTTATTGATTTTCCCCAAATGAGAGCATATAAATTTATATGAAACTTTTGCAATGTGTTGGTTCAAGGCTGGCTGTCACCTTTCCCTTCCGGATTGAGTTAATGAAACTTACATGGTATATAAAACCTTTTGATTAGAAAATGTGCTTAAAAATATCAAACATCAATTTGCTATGTAATTTCCATTAAGAATTGAAGAACAATTGGCATATAAATATATCAAAGACATTCTTAAGTTGTTTGTGCTAGGGAATTAGAAAATGTTAAAAAAGTAATCCAACTTTTTATAAAATTTCAAATAGATGTCATGAGAGATGGTTCTGGAACATGAATACTTACATAGAAAAGGAATAAAAGAAGACGACTCAGACTTATATGCTGTGAAGAAAACCTGTTCTAGGAGTTTATTCAGGGGGATAACTTGCGCAGGTTACCCAACTACTAGGGGCAGAGGTTGGATTTGGTTGCAGGAATGTTGGTTGGCCTTTTCCTCTGCACTAGGTACTTCCCATATGGCACCACCCACCAGGAGTGTATATAAATTGTCGAATGGACAAAGAGTTCTAGGCTGTATGGTTTTTATATCTAAAGAAGGCTGACCTTGAAAGCACCTACAAGCAAAGCAGGGGCAAAAATTAGAAAAAGAGGTGTGTTTAAGATTATTAATCTGAATTGAGTTAATCTGAATCTGAATTGAATTGAATTATTAATCTGAATTGAATTGCCAAAGAAGGTAAGTTAGGAGCGACAATACCGTAGCAGAGAGTCAGCCCCTAGTGGCTACAGGGATGGTTTCAGAGGAGGGAAAGGAATCGCAGATGATTCTAATAAGCACTTTGGGTCAGAGAAGCAACAGATGTTGACAGGCAGCTGGACGTGTTGGACCTGGCCTCCTCCATCACCCCTGACCTCATCCTTCCTCACTACAAACACCAAATTCAACATGAAAAGCAAGCATTAAATATTAATTATAGAATTTATGGAAGGCTTCACAAAGTGGGTAGTAGAGTGCTTGTGCCATGGACAGCCAAACTTTTCCTAAACATTAAAAAAATATTTCTGCCCCCATCTTAAATTTCTTCTCCCCATCACAGCTTCCTTTTTCCATAGTTTCTTCCTTAACACGCTCCCACTTGCACCTCAATCTTTCCCCAAACGCTTCCTCCCCAGAGATAGCTCTGTCCAGTCTCCCCACCAGGATCCCACTCCCCAAACTAAAGCCTCACAGAAGCCCTTGATTTACTCCAGTTGGAACAAGCATATTTCTAGTGTGGGAGAGTACGGGAGTATGTGTGGATGTCCGTGTAAAAAGGAAAAGGGTGATGGCCCATGGGCTATGTGCGCTTGATCTTGTCATAGCAAGAAGGATAAAGAGTTGATGGGACAGACATTTAATTTTTGTCCCTAGAAGGAGTAAGGTGTCCAACTAGGGATCCCTGGTAGTAATTCTGACTTAGCTAATTCTTACAGACATGAATCTGGAGAGAGGCTAATGATCAAATACTATAAAGTGTAGAGATCTTGAAGGGTCTTCCTTTTATAAAGGTAGTCCTTGAAACCAAGAGAGCAGGCAAGTGCCTTTAGATGATTATAATAAAAGAAGACTTATTCTAGCAGGCAGTAAATCTCTGCTGAGTGCCAACAATGCACAAGAGTACCAGTCGGACACTTAGAACATCTTGACAGAATTTCTTCTACATGAAGGTAGAAAAGTAACAATATTTTGCATCTCAATCATTATTTTCTTTGGTCATCACAACTGAGAGAGAAGATCTCATTAGCCTCACTTTATAAATGAGGAAAATACTCAAAAAGAATAATTGCTTTGTTTCAAATCATCATCTAGGGGATGAGATTTAGATCTGAAATTTGAAAAGCTTTCTTTTGATTGATTTCATAAACATATTTACCACACACTATGTGTTGACTGCTAGGCCAGTTGTTGGAGATACACAGACAAATACTATCTTTTTGTTCATGAAACTCACCTCTATTCGTAGAGAGCAAAAAATCATCTTGATTACAAATCAAAAGTGATGTTGAAGTATTATGAGATGGGTTAATTGAAGTGTGAAGGGCAAAGAAAGAGTGATCCATAGGAATACTGAAGAGAAAACATTTGAGGAGAGCTTTTTTCACATGAGAGGAATTTTCTGGGAAGTCTAAATATTCCACTCTATAATGCTGAGAAAATTTAAGATTAAAGTCAATAGAACTCAAAGAAGAGTTATTCAAAGTGAAAGAGTTGGGACTCTGGAGGTCCTTGATGATGGGTGTTAAAAGTGTTTCTTCTTTGTTCTGAGACAGCCAGCAGTCACCCAGCTCAAATGCCCCGTTTGGCACACTAGGAAGAAAGGGTTCCTTCAGATTGGACTGAAAGAATCTATGTCACATCACTTCTTCTTTCATTATATCAGCAGATATAACAGAAAACTTCCTCTCATATAAATTCGATCCAAATTCTGTACTGTCCTGGTATTTAAATACTTTTCCCCAAATGTGATACTGCTGTAAGTGATAGATTCAATCCAACTAACACCAATATTTGTACAGAAGAGGTGAGCTTTGAGCTTTGGAATTGATTGCATTTAATTGTTTACCATTTTATAAGACTCACCTATTGAAGTATTTTCCTAAATCAATACATATTTTCATGTGTAGTATAATGAAACAAAAGAGGGAGCACCGGGCAGTCTTTGTTTCATTTAAACTATAATAATACATTCTTAAACAATAGGAATATGAACATTTTGGACATAAATTCAATTGTAGGATAAAGTTAATTCTGATGTTAGTACGTACCATCATCAACCATTTTCTTTTTCAATGAACCCAAATGGAAATATAAGTGCAATCTTACATAAAACGTTTGGTAAAACTATCTTCCACAGCTGTTCTTTAAGGCATATCCTTTATTTAAGTGATCAGTGAAAGGCCCCAGGGATTTCAGCAGCATATAAAATGCACATCTTGTGGAAGGAATAAATAACACCAGAAAATATAAATAAAGCATCTTCCTATTGATGTCAGACAGGACAATGGTGGCTGGCAACTACAGCATTTCCTAATGACTTGGTTTAGAATACTGAGCAAAACATGCAGTAATCACCAATGAAACTGAATGCTATGAGGCACTTTGTGGCAGAATTTCTACAAAGAAAGAGTTTAGAGGGGAAAATAGGCTATAGAGTGATTAATTTATGACCTTACACTAATGTAATTTATGGCGCTTCAATTTCTTTTCGTAGGAACTATCTTATGAGAACAGAAATGTGGCTTTAGAGACAGTAACTGCAATGACAAAGCGACTTCTCCAACTTAGTCTTAAAAAAATTATTTAAAAAATAATGTTACTGTTGGCCTTACATTCATTCTCAACATAAGTTGAACATTTTTGTTTAGCTCGAGCAAAAGAAAAAAGAAAATAAAGCTATATTTCTCCCCATTTAATAACACCTCATCAAATTATCTACATTGGCAAAAAATGTTTATATAGAATATATTCATCAAGTCATGAATCTACTTATGTAAGATTATATCAATAAAATAAAACTACTATAAACCAGTATGTATACAATCCCCATATAATTTTATGAAACAGTTATGTGACAAAAATTATAGTCAGACTAAAGAAATGGAAGCTAATCACCCCCAGCAAATCCACCAAATGACTAACCAAACACAAATCACATATTTAAGGCTGATTAATCATGCTAACTATTTAAAGAAAATGTCCACATTATTATATCTTAAAACCCTTTTACTATAACCTATCAACCATTCGATACCCCTGAGAGAGAGATGGCAAGAGAGATTGGCACGGGTTTGCATATTCCCCACCTCTTCTCACCATTCCCAAAGTCTCTACAGTAGACAATTTTAATTAATCATGGCCATTTATTCTCCTGGGGTGAACAAAGGCTCAAAATCTTGTGTATCCCAGCCATACTACCCACCAATCTGAGTTAGAAAGTGGGATGACTTTCATTTGCATCTATATAAGACTAAATCTTCAACTAGTCAGTAGACAAATATTTATGGAGTGCTCAAAGTATACCTATGCTTAGGAATACATAGAAAAGAGTCAACTGTTTCTTCTGTCACAAAATTTGATTCCTAAAAGGGGAAAAAGGCTAAAAAAGCATAAATATACATAAATAAGTCATAATTACAGATAACTGAAAGAGTACACAGAAGAAGTGAGTTCAAGATGGTACTAGAAGGAATGGAGAAGGGCAGTGTTGTTTGGGAAACCCACTTGGAGGTAAAACTTCACTAGGTTTGAAGAAAAATGGATGTGCTTTGGTAGATGGAGGGTGAGAGTGGTTTCCCTTTTACATTATTAAGCCCCAACATTTGTATGGTACCCTGTGTCGTTTAGCCCATCATGGTTCCAAAGTGTGATTGTAGTGTCTTGTAGTGATTATTGCCTTCATATAGGACGAATTATAGGAAGATGTTTGTAGATTCATAAGTACGTGGAGATTAGCTCTATAACAAGTAACCTTTGAGAAAGGAGGTTTGTAGGTTTTCCTAAAGTCTGTCCCCTTTAAGCAATATTTGACAATAATGAAACACCAAACCAAACTGTAAGTTGGCTTGCCAAGGGCAGAATTTTAAAAAGGAAACTGTACACTTTAAGGATCGCTTTGGAGAATAGTACAGAAATTTTGAAAAATTAAAAATAAGTCTCTATAATATAGACATTAAAACTTCATGGAACTAGGGGCCCCTGGGTGGCGCAGTTGGTTGAGCGACTGCCTTCAGCTCAGGTCATGATCCCGGAGTCCCGAGATCGAGTCCCACATCGGGCTCCCAGCTCCATGGGGAGTCCGCTTCTCACTCTGACCTTCTCCCTTCTCATGCTCTCTCTCACTCTCTCTCTTTCCTAATAAATAAATAAATAAAACCTTTAAAAAAAAAAAACAAAACTTCATGGAACTAGAACATTTTCCAGAGAGAACTATATAAAAGAAAGTGATATTTCTAATAATTTCTCTTTGGCTCCAGTAAGTTGTTATATTTTAAGAATGCTATTTTGTTGCAGGCTTATGTATGCTGACACAGGGGATGAACAATGTGGGATGACAACAAGGAAAACCCCTTCTCAAAGGAGGACTATCCTGATGAATTTTGAAGCAGATATTTCATGCTACGGAAATGAGAACCATACTCCTGAGACATACATTTTCTAGTCATAAAAACTACCTCCCTTTGCTCAAGTGATATTATATGACTATAAACTATCCTCATGGAGGGCAGCTATGTACAACAGAGAAACTGGGAAATCATTTTAATTAAGCCTCTGTCTCCAGAAGGTTATACCATGTTTAATTAATGAAGGTGGAATACAGTCATATACTTCAGGATTATCGGTAGAATATAACTTGAGGAAGGGAAAATATTATGGGTCTTGGGTATATTATAGCGCAGCAAGAAATGTGGAACTTCTAAAATGCTCAGACCACGCCGGAACCACCCATTCTGCCCTCTTTTCTCCTAAGCTGGAAGAGGTGAGCTCCTTCTAATCTCAGGCAAATTGTTCCAATTATGTCCTTCCAGTCATGTCTTCCTACCTCTTCAGAGGCCTCATCCAATAGATTATTTCCTTTCTCTTTTGTATTTTCGGTTTCGTGGAGCTTATATATTCATTTTAACATGGCCATGTCTTTTTCATTTTAAAACAAACAACACATCTCTTCCCATACCAAAAACACTACCAAAATTTGGCCTTTATTTCCTTCACAACCAAGTTTCTTGAAGGAGTTATCTATACTTCATCACATCTCATATGCATTGTTTTGCTCGTTGTAATATGGCTTCTGTTCTCCTTCTCTATGAAAACTGCTCTCCCCAAGAACAAGAATTCTTGCTCAGTTCCATGAACATTTTTCAGTCTTTGTCTTATTTTGCTCTAGAAGAAATCTTTGACTCTGCCCCCTTTCTTGAAACACATTTTTCTTTTGGCTTCCAAGGAAGTAAAGTCTCCTGGTTTCTCTCCTACATCCTTGGATGCATCTTCCTGGTCTCCTTTGGCAGCTCTCTGTCCCTTAAATTTAAGTGTTTCTCAACTTCTCCCTAGACTTCACTTGTTTTTGTTCTGCACTACGTTCCACGGACCATCTCCTCCATTAACGACTCCAGTTATCCTCTAAAACCAGATGACTCTTAAATCTATTATTTCTTACTAGACATTTTTTAATGGAGTTGCAGAACCAAACATCCAATGATTTAGGGAACATTTCCATCTGGATGTCCCCTAAACAGGGAAATCCTAATGAATAAAAGTACAACTTACTATTTCTCTCCTTCCTACAAACTTGTTTCTCATTGTTTCCTATTTCAGAATTTTGTTTTCATCTTATATTCATTACTCTTGCTCACATTCAAGTATCCATTATTAAGACCTTTATATTTCCTAAATATTTCTCAAAGATTTCCATTTCTCACCTTCTCTTCTGTCCGTAAAACATTGAAACCACTGCCATTTCTTACTTGGAGTGTTGTATCCAGTCCCCCTGTCCACCCAATGGTCTCTCTCACTAACCCTACCCCTCATCATCTCTACACAAACATTTTATATTTTTTTTAAAAACTCATAGTTAAACTCATGGTTTACACTGATATTTTCTCACAGAATGAAATACAGGGTAGTTATTTGGGGGGGCTAGCACTTAACAGTCATCTACTCAAAAGTGATTTAAAAATATCATATTTCTCTCTCTTTCTAAATGAATGTCTAGGAAACTCTTCCAGGACTTCCCTTCGTGGATTCCCTCTCTAATTCTCTGTTTTGATTGGCAGGCATACTCTATTCATCAATAAGGCCATCCATCCATCCATCCATCCATCCATCCATCCATCCATCTCCAACTTTGTCCTTAAATTCTATAAGTCTCCTAAGAAGCATGTTTAAATATGAGTTGGTGATAAGGACATCAAGGACAGTAAACAGGCTATTCTTACTATGAATTAGTTAAGATGAAAATTTGAGAGGGCATACGATGATATTGTAGTGAAAAAAGTTTGAAGAAGCAAATTGTACCAAAGAAAACTTTCATGGGAACGAAAAGGCCTGATGATAGTAGTAGTATCACCATGCATCGTAATATTTTGGCAGGAAAATGCATCTGAAAGTCCCAGCTTTGCTGCTGAGATCATCTCCTCCCAGGAGATGCCCTTTGCTACACTGGCTGGCTTGTCTGAGCAGTGACATTCAGCTGCAAACTCAGAGGGATGTGGCCCTGTTCCTGGGAGAGGTGTCAGCTAGACGAATAGCTCAGGAGAGGCTGAGGGGTGGCTTAGGGGTGGAGGCTCCTGGAGACAAGGTGCAGGGGCCAGTTGTGCAAGGTTTGGGGGCTCCAGCTGGGAAGAAATCTCCCAAGAGGGAATCTTTGTTAACTTGGTGTGTTCCCAGATCATACTGGACTATTTTCCTACTCCAGGGACCCCCAGGGAATTGTCTGTCTTTTCCTACTGCTTGCTACTCCTGACCCACAGGTAACCTTTGGCCCTTCTTGTCCCTCTGCTGCTCATTCACTTGCCTTTCCCATTCTGCCCTATCCTCATTTGTTCCTTCCTTCCCTCCTCTTCCTCAGTTTCTTCTCCTTTCTTTACTCTTCTTGCCTTCCCTTCTAGGTGCCTAGGTGAAGGGATTTTCCTCTGAACCTCCACCCTGGAACTAAGAGCCATCACATCAGAAGGATACTCAGATGCAGATTTGGGGCACCTTGTCAGAGCAGCTAAGGAGCCCCAAGAGCTGCTAGCCCCTGTGGACATAACACCTGAAGCAGGGAACATTCTTTGATTATAAAAATGGGACCCTAATCTTCTTTCCTTATGCTTTCTCCTGGTCATAAATACTTTAAAAATGAACATAAATGAATATAAATAAACATACTGTCCTGCCCTTAGTTACTAACCTCCACGCCCATTTTCCCACAGTCTTCATGGTTTGTGGGATGCTGTCTCAGTCGGTAGGGGCTGACTGAGAGTGGAGCAGGCATGAAGGACTCTGGGCAAGTAGGCTGCATCAAGTAGTCTGCACCGGAGATAGTTTATTTTATTTTATTTGTTCTAAACAATTATCTGTCCCTTTCGACACATACTGCAGTGGAATGTCTGCAAATGCAGTATTATATAATACCAACTTAATGCCAAGTCCAGCTGAGCGAAGCAAGAACTCACTCTCACGCTGTCACAGAGCACTCGGCATTCCTGGGCTGGGCTGTGGTTGGTCTTGCAGCCCGGGGTCTAGGGAGGTGCTTGCATGCATAAGGTCCTAGCTCAGAGAGGCCACAGGGGCTTCAAAGTGTGGCCAACTTTGACAATCGTCAACTGATTCTGAGATTACTCCCTCAGCTCATGGTAAGGGGCTGTGGCTGGTGAGTGCTGTCTGCCAAGGGTAGAGGGAAGGTGTGGCGGGTGCTGGAGTAGAAGAGAGATGGAGGGCATCACATCCTCCTCTTTGGTCCAGGCACGGCTGAGCATGAACCATGGCAAGAGCAGAGGGCTTGCTTCCTCTATTCAACTTCAGAGACAAATGTCTCCCAGGTCCTCTTGAGGACCCGAGCAAGCAGAGCTGCACAGATGCTGGCTCTCCTCTTGGCCCTTCTCCTCTTAGTGCACTCCCGGGTGCATCTAGGGAGCTCAGTGGAAGTAGACGTGGATAATTTCAGGTTGAAGTAGAGGGTGCAGAGGTTAAACTAAAAGAATAAGTGGAAAGCAGGACAACTGAGTCATGTAGTTGGGTGCTTGTCCTATGGAAGGGAGGGAGTAAGTCAAGGACTACTAGCCTTTTCAAGCCATACTTTGTGAAGTCACTTCTTACTGCGTTGAACAGATTATGTGAATTGGTCCCAAAGTTGTCATGACCTACAAAGCAGCTGATAAATCTGTATCAGACTGTGTCCATGCACACAGGGGCACGTGGAAAGGTGCAGCCATCACAGTGGCACGGCCCCACTGTGCTCTGTAACAGGTACAGACTGTCCACTGCTTTGGAAGGGCGTGGTCAGGAAACTGATCAGGATCTGGCAGGATGAGAAGAAAATGGCGTGGACGACTGTTCTCCTTCTATACACACATTTGCTGGAACAGTGGGGAGTAGTTAATGGGGACAGAAAAGTTAGTGGCTGAGGAAGGAGATGAAAGCAGCAAGAAGCAATTCTGGAGCATGGGCGGAGCTTTGGGCAGGAAGACACTCTGCCCAGGGCGTTCTGCCCTGTGGCCTGTTGGCCCGTGTTGTTGGCTTCCCCATGTCTGTGTCACCCCCTTCACCAGCAACCCCTGGGCCAGTCCTGGCAGCCCCCGTCTGGGGTCTCCATTTCTGGGTTGGCTGGGAGGGACTTGCCTCTCAGCTGTGCCTGCATATTACAGTGTATTTACCTCTACTCCCCCCTTCTCCATCTTACCCACTATATTTCCTACTGCGTTCTAGATGTCTCCCATGGCACTGCCTTTCCCCCAGACAGAGGGATGCTCTGCCTACCTCCACCCTCCATATACTGCCGTTTAGAGTTCAGTTCAAGGTCTACATCTTCCAGAAAGCTTTTTCTGACAACTTAAGGCTCTAACAGCATTGTGGGTACCCCCCGCCACTCCTTCGGACTTATGCTAACTTAGCATTCCATCACATACCGTCCTGGGTCTTTACTTGTATCTTCAACTATATTTTAGGGATTTTTAAGGGGAAATATGCAGGATTTTGGTGTTCCCAACAGCAACAAGCAGATACATAGACACATAGCAAGTACTCCAGGAATACTGGTGGCTGGTACCTGGGATAACCTGTATTCCAAGGCACATAAATTCCTCCTATAAAGAACACAGCTATTTGTGCTGCTAGGGAGAGATTAAACATTGGTTCTGAAATGCTTGATCTTAAAGGAATGCTGTGTAGTAAAGAAGGTTCACAGTTGGGAAATTCTTTAAAGATGTAACATACAACATAAATGTTACATATATGGAAATAATTATTCTTTGCAAAGCACTTTCAGAAAGGAGCACAAGGTGCCATTGGAGAATGGCCACTCAGAAATCAACAGGGATTTAAGGAGGCCTTTTCCACGGCTCTAGAGAGGATGTCAACAATAGCAATATTAAATATGTCATTTTAATCTTTCATTTTAATGCCCAGAAGCAAACTGTTCCAGGGTTGTAGGTGAATTAGGTTCTAAATTATAGGAGCTTGGTGGGAATCTTTGGACCTAAAATTGAAAATACCTCTACTGTCACCTGGAGAAGGTTTGGAGTCTTAGTGATACAGAAACTGAAGGAATCATGGAGTCTGTTGGCCCTTACAAGTCAGACTTTTCTCCTTCATCTTCTCTTCTTTCTTAAAAGAAATTTTTCTTTGTTCCCATTTTCTTCAGAGAAGGTTTCTCCTACAACTACTTGAATCTTTCTCAATAGTATTTGACAGCTATAGGATTGCTATTTTTAAAAAGTGTTGAAACTGATTAAAGGGGAAAATGATGGTATTTGACTATCAGTGTGGTGTTGGTGCCGAGGCTTTGGTAATTCAAGCATAAACTGAACGTTTCGAGAACTCTTACTGGGGCAAGCCCACCTATGATTCTTTGCTAAACCATAAAATGTTTCTGGCAAGCAAACTGAGAGCTACAATCTCACTGCTCTGAGAAGCTGAAGAACTGATGTTTGAAAATAATTTTGCAAACACTTTTAAATTGACATATGAAATTTAGCACTTTTTAGTGTAGATTTTTTTTAAAAAATTATTTATTTATTTGTCAGAGAGAGAGAGAGAGAGAGCACAGGCAGTGGGGGAGAATCAGGGCAAAGGGAAAAGCAGGCTCCCCACTGAGCAGGAAGCCCTATGTAGGACTTGATCCCAGGACCCCAGGACCATGACCTGAGCCAAAGGCAGATGCTTAATCACCTAAGCCTCCTGGGGACCTCTAGAGTAGTGAGATTTAATATTTTAATAAAACACCAAATGAAGAGTCAGTTGTCTCAGGATTAGACGCCGCTTCCCCCTTTTTTATGTGTTTCAAGGGGAAGTGAACAGGCAAATTAGGAAAATTATTTTAGATGGTGTTTTATAGTTTTAAACATTTGAATAGACATCAAATTTCAAGCAAGCTAGAATAGAAAAAAAAATAACTGAACTCATTCTATGACCTATAAGACTTATTTGACATGTCCAAATGTAGGCCACTTCCCTAGATCATTAGTCCAGGCCGCATTTCATTTAACTTATAAATATTTCTTTTATTTCCACTTGAAATTTTCACTTTGGGGAACTTTATAAAAATTACCATGTCCTTTCACTGAGGTCCCTTTGTTTCCCCAGCATCACCAAAATTGTTCTAGAAAATAGGACTGTACTTTTTCCATAAAAAGAAATCTTGGGTATAAAAGAGTTCTACTAATCATATCACATTGTCAGAAAATAGAATCACTATCTTAATCCTTTTGCAATAAAATGGTTTCCAACCTAATTTTGAATTAATTAATTCAACAAAGCCAAGCTTCCATTATACACCAGGTACTCTATATGGTCTGTTTCTGGACTCTTCTCTCCCTTCCTTCCTTCCTCTGCTCTGTTCTCCCTCTCTCTCTCATTTAACTTTAAAAACTGGTCTGCTTAGAAAATGCTTCCAAAACTTATCTGCCCCTACCAGGGTGATCTAGTTCAATACTTTTCAGACATAGATTAAAACACCCTCTGGGCTCAGGGTTGGGCTTACATTTCCTGATTCTAAGTCTTTCCACTAGCTCTCACTTGAGGAATTTCTTGGTTGGAGAACTAGTCAGATCCCTGGGTGGGCATGGATTTTTTTGTGAAAAAAATCGCTAGCAGAAGATTAAAAAAACTCCTGTATTTCCTTTTACCTAATATGAACATTAGAAATAGTGGACAATTCAATTTGTCCATACATATATTTTTTATTGCATTATGTTATGTTAGTCACCATACAGGATATCATTAGATTTTGATGTAGTGTTCCATGATTCATGGTTTGCGTACAACACCCCAAAATTGTTTTGGTCACATTTCCAAACTGAACTTGTGCTCATTTTGATGTGTTTCTCATGGTCCCACACCCAATCACAGCCTCTCTGTTCCATCCTTAATCAATATGTTAATTTTAACAATCTTCATCAATGTGCTCTTCTTTCTAAGCTAAAATTAGTTTTTCCAACTCAGAGCTACCCTATGAGCTTAGCTGCATCTGCCTTCTTTCTTAGTGTCGTGATCTCTGGTGGGACGCGTCAGTCGGGAGGGACGAACATGCTGACGATGTCAAGCTCTGGGCTGGGCCTTCCTGCCAGGCGGGCAGTTCATCCATGCGGCACGAGGCCAGTCTTCTTGCAAATGCGTAGGAGAATATGGGTGTAAAAGTGAATGTTTTTGAGAAGCTAGGTGGTAAAGCACTGTGGTTTGGGTCAGTACAGAGCTATTTCCGCAACTGTCAACATAGACCAGGGCACGTGTAGTGATGAGCAAGCGACGACCTCTGCTCGCTCGGGGGTCTGCTGATGGCTCAGAGCTCCCTTGTTAGCCCCACTTTTTGCATATTTGGGGCACCTTCAATTCCTAACTTATTAGAACAGAAGGAAATTATTATTTTTTTGTATGCCACATGCAAATTAGTATGAAACCATGCCTGGTTTTTCATGATTCTTAATCCAGTTGGCCATTTAAGTAGGAGTCAAGGTAAAGGATGCACACAACTTTTCCGTTCGTTTCTCACTTCCCTGGACCCCACGCTGTGGAGGCTGCTCCTTAGGGCTGCCGGGTCCCCTTCAGAACTGAAGGTCTTATTCCCCGCGCTGGAATGTAGGGCCCCTGCCTGACCTTTGCCCTCCCAAAGAGATGGGAGCTCTTTGTTCCAAGTTGCCCCATCGCTTGGCCAGTGCGCACTTAGTGACATTTGGACACAAAGACCCAGCCCCCTAACTCGGTGGATCACCTGGGACCCTGGTTCCATTCGCCCTGCAGCCCAGCCTCCCCTCTGGCCAGTCCTCTTTCACTCCCTCACAGGTATGGTTTCTGCACCACAATCTCCATCTCAGAGCCTGTTTCCAGGAAACCTGATTGAGACAACACACTGCACCTCTGTTTTGTTTTCCAGTCACTGTTTAGAAAAACAACACAATTAGAAAGGTACTCCCCTTACACCTGAGGCCTCCCTGCCTATTTTCAGGCATCTCCCTCTCCCTAGACAGATTTCTCTCAGTGGGAACCACCGCAAGCCAATGCCAGCAAAAAACACGTCCCTCCCCATGTCTCTTCTGATGGCCTTCCTTCCTCTTCCCTCTTCCAGAATCACCTGCCCCTATAGCCCTTGGCTCCAGCTTCCCTGCCGACAGCATGGACTTCTCCCTTGTGCTCTGAACATGGAATCATCCACCTCCCCCCAGACTGCAGGCCCCCTGAGGGCAGGGACCTTGTTCCATTCCTGCTTGAACTTGCCCTTGCCCCACTCGGGCCTGGCACGCTCCCTGCACAGAGCCCAGCCGGCCCCCAGCCAATGCTTTCTCAGTGGAAGACACATTTTTCTTCTTGATATTTTAATTTATTCTTAATATTCTTTTATTTTACTTCTTTTTTTCCTCATGTATGGTATATACATACCATACTTCTAAGTTTTTTCATAACAGTTAATCAGTAATTATTTAAGGTGACACATCTATATGTTAGGTCAAATAATCCCAGTGATAGTATAGTGTCATTTGTTTCCCCTTTCTGAGCTCAATGATCGTTAACTTTGTCTGAGGCACTCTGATATTACTTCAATTCTAAATGATTTTTCAAAAGTAACATTTTAAGTATCATAGCCAATTCTCTTAATTACTTGCAATGCATGCAGTCTAGACCTAGTAATTTTATAGATGTTAACATTTATAAATGTTTCCTTATTTATCTGATGTTGGCAGAGCCTGCATTATTTCTTATTGGTTCAGATTTCTTAATTTTTCTTTCTAGCACAGACTGGACTAATGTCTCAGCTCTTTTAGGATTGCTATCAGTTTTACTCCTTCCTCATTATTTATGAGCTTTCGTGAAATGGTGCTTATGAAAGTGGTTTTCTGGGCCACACTCTTGTTCACGCAGTTTCTTCTGGGCCCACACTCCTGTCTCCCACCCCCTCACAGCACGCGGCAGGAGAGCTGGTGGGGATGGGTCCTGGGATCTTCCATTTCCAGAAGGCCAGTCCTAAGAATTCCAACCTGTTCCCTTTAAAACCACAGTACGTACTGAAATATTCTTTGTGGTGCGTCAGCTTTCTTGATCTTTCAATTAATCCTGTATTCTATCCTAAAGGTTCTAAAAATTACTTATCAGTTTATTGTTATAATTTGATCATTTCAATTAACTGGGGGGAAATGGTCCATTAGGCTCTGGACTCGGCCTCCTCTGCACTGACCTCGAATACCGCCGGGGCACGAGGGTGCAGGCTGTCTATATACGCGCACACGCAGGCAGATCCAAAGACCCAAAGCCCGTGATGGAAAAATATTTGTGGGCCCCTCACGGGCCCAGCTATGCAAGTTCCCAGGGCCCGGGCTCTTCTCTCCAATGTACGGAGCCCGGAGCTGGGACCGTGAACGGGCACAGTCTTCCCTGCCATCAGCGTCCAAATGACACTGACGTGGGGTCTTCCCCAGACCCCCTGAGGCGAAGTGCTTCTGCCTGCCCAGCACACACTGGCAAGGGCGCCATACAGCTTTGCCTTCCTTTGGAATCTTACTTCTTTATTTACTTTTTCTTGTTTATTTTGAACTGCTATTATTTTTAAATAGTTCCTTTGCGTACCAATAACCTTCCCTTCCTGGTCATCAGACTGAAGCCTAAGACTCTGGATTCTTCGTCAGACACACTGAGCATCCATGAGAAATCAGCGATGAACGGCGACGTTAATAGAAGGATGATGTCTACTCAGGGCGGGGCTCATTCGCCCCAGCTAGCCTTCCCAGAAGGGACAGGGCATCACTCCTTCAACTCCCAGACTTTGATTCTGAGGGTGGAGCAATTTTCTGAGGCTACCGATCACCAGGCTCCATTTTGTTTGGGGAACACAAGAACAAGTAAATGACAGTCCAAAGAACATGGGAAATGCAGCTCTGAATAAGATGTAGGGAATATCTTATTCAGCCACTGGGTTTCCCAGAAGCCACTGGGAAGAAGAATATTTACTTTGTTATATAATATTTACTTAAAAGATAATGAAATGCTTTCTAGACAGTGAAGGCAGATTCATCCTTTTCTTATGGATTTTGTCATCAAAATGTTGGCTTGTCACTAAGATTTTTTCAGAAGCAATCTACACATAGTAAGCCTTGTTTTATTCTTGGACTCTATCGTTTCCCTTTATTTTGTCTTGCTTCGAATGTGAAGCAGAAAACAGAAAACAGAACAGGTGGCTCAGAGCCATTGAGTGGGCCCTCGTGTCAGCCCAGCTCTGCCCTTCTCTTGCATGACCTGCCCCGAGGAGATAAGACACATCTAAGCATAAATTTCTCTCTCTCAAAAATGGGGATAATAATGAATCTTACTTCTTAGGGGTGTTGTGAAGATTGGCTAAAATAATCCAGGTAAACTCTTAGGAAGACAGCTGGCGCTTGGTAAACACTCAATATATTTTAACTGTTATTAGTAATGATGATAATGCCATTTTAGATACTATTTGTAACATTTATATTCGATCGTCAACATTTAACTTCTCTGGATATTCTATTAAGAAATATAATGAAAGAAAAGCTATGCAAATGTGTATCTCCAAGTCACATGTATGTTTGGAACTTTCAAAAACTGGCCTATGGTGTTAAGTACTGGATTGCGATTTCCGTATTTAATTCAGTGTGTCATAGATGATGGAGAACCTATGGTGCTTGGTGAGTTTTCATAACCGCCATCTTTTGCTGCATTATTTCTGCTGCCTTAAAGCTGGGCTCTCAAGCTTACAATTCTCTCTTGTTCTGGAGTCCATTATGCGGGTGGTAACCTGAGGAGGGTGTGACATGAATCTCCACCCCGGCCCCTCCTGTGCCAACGTAGCCTCTTGTCCTTCTACCGGCTGTGCCAGCATGCACTGGTGGCAGGGCTGAGCACCTGAGACCACAACTCCTAGGTGAAGGAGGTAATGTCTACGGGAGCCCACAGAAAGTGCTCTGTGGAAATGGGAGTTGTTAGGGTTAGGCCTGGCCCTATCTATGGCAGAAGATACGGAATTCACTCTGCCTACATTTTGACTTCCCTCTGTTCCCATCTCTCATCTAGATTTCACTGCAGTGAAAAGATAAAATCCTTGACCAGAATAGGGCTCACCTTCTAGATCGAGAGAGAGGTAATAAGTTCACAGTTGAAAAGGGTGATGGGTTTTGTGAAGGGGAATAAAGAAGGGGAAGGGGATAGCGTCCCTAGAGAGAAAGAAGCACTGCTTTTCCACTGGGTGTTCCAAAAAGGCCTTTTGGGGATGACTGTTTGGACAGAGATCTGAACAATGGTGTGCACCTTGTGAAGGGCTGGGGGAAGGAGGCTCCAGGCAGAAAGTGTGAATCATAATGAACTTGAGTAGGAAATCTCCTGGTTGTTTCCAGGAACAGGGAAAAGACCAGTATGCATGGGTTGTAGGGAGTGAGGTAGGGAACAGGTGGGTGAGGCCTCACAGGCAAGCAGGGCTGAAGGCACCTGTCAGGAATGCAGGTTTCATCTAAGAGCATGAGAAGCCACTGAGAAGTACTCAAGTAAGGGAATGGTGTGACGTGACTTATGTGTTAAAAATGTAACCCTGGACGTTATAAGGAGAATAGACTTTCAGGCATTATAGTGGGAGCAAGGAGAGACATTTGCAGGCTACTGCAGAAGCATCATCAAGACTGCAGGGGCTTGGGAAGGTATGTTCTGAGTGGAGTGGGAAGTGACCGGCTGCAGGATAGATTCTGAGGATAGAGCCAACAAGGCTCACTGATGGTCAGAATAGGATAAGAGAAAAGTGAAGGACGACATTTAGGGTTATGGCCTAACGGGTGTCATCGACCGAGATGGAAACGACCAAACAAGAGCAGATTTGGGGGAGAAATGAAGAGTTGTGTGTCAGAGGTCATGTTTGAATCGCCTACTTAGATACCCAAACAGTTGTAATGTGTAAGCAGGTGTTTCCGCAAACTAGAAAGATGGCTAAGGCAAAGCGTACACGTCATGAACTCTGTCATCTGGACGTAAAATGGTTTAAACCTGTGAACTTGAAAAGGGTTGCCCTACAGAACAGGCACCATTTTGTGAGTCTGTTGTGGAGGGCTGTCCTGTGCATGTGGGATGCTTATAGCAGCATCCTTGGCCTTGACGCCCTAGGTGCCCATAGCCTTCCCTCAAGCTGTGACAAAAATGTCTCCAGACATTTCCAAGTGACCCCTGTGGGGAGAGTTGTTGTAAGAATGCAGCTGGAGAAGAAGAATGGCCTGAGCCTAGAGCCCCATGGCCTGTTGGGGCAGAGGAGTCCATGCAGGGTGAGGGGAGGGGTGACCAATGAGCTGGGAGGGGCACTGGGAGTCAGTGTCATGGCAGCTGGACCAGTTACAGGCCTTGAGAATTTGACTAAGATGCAGACAAAGCACTGACCATTGGGTTTGGCAAGATGGAGGCTCTCGGGGGCTTTACGGGATGTATCTTAATGTGGTGAAGGGGATAAAAGAGCCATTGACTGGGTGAAGAGGAAGTGGGGTGGGTATGAGGATACAGGAAGGTTGGGCAACCTTTGGGAGGGGGTTTGTTGAAGAGAAACACAGAGAAATGGTGTGATGAACGTAAAAGAGTAGGGGGGTAAGAAGGAATTTTTTTAACATGATTTATGCACTGAGAGTGGAATCGTTAGAGAAATGAAGTCCTTGGGTAGGTGTGAGAGGATGGGTTCCAGGACCTGAGGGGCTGACTTTAGATCTAAAGTCTGTGGTATGAGGAGCGAACCCTGGACCTACAGGCATGGTTGTAGTTAAGTGGGTATATATTTTACTGGGAAGGTGTGTTAGTTCTCATCTGATGCTTCTGTTTTCTTAGGAAAACAGGAAGCTAATTTATTAACAAAGAATGAGGAACAAAACAGTTGCTGAGGAGAAAGCAAATATGAATTCTCGAGGAATATGCAGACAGCGTGTTGCCTTGTATGGTTATGGGCTTTGGATCACAGGTTTGCTCTATGGTTGGGCTTCTTCCTGCACCCAGACCTTCCTGTTTGGACTCGATATCCACCTAGACCTGCCCACCTCTTGGGCATTATACCTAGAACATAGGGCTGCACCTTTGACTTTCACAGGGAGGTTTAGACCTCATTTAGGGCCTTCCACCACCAACCCCTGAGTCGGTTCCATTGCACTGGTGTCCTCACCACAGTCCTATTAGGACTCAAAGGAAATTTTGAATGAAAATTGGGAAGATTTAGATTTGCAAAGGCATGTTAGTAGAGCACTAGTGGGTATTTTAAAGCTCCTCATGGGGAACAAAATTCTGTAGATGCAGCAAATATAAATGATCATTGTTTTTATATGGATTATTGAAGGATTTAATCAGATGAGGTGAGTCAAAAGCAAGCACATCAAATACTGTAATGTTGCAGTGCTGGTTAATAACAGCAGAGCCCTAAAGAATAGGTTGTTTTGTTCTTGGAAGGTGGTGCCCTCTGTAAAAATAATTAAGATAAATTGGAATACAAACAGAGGGAAGGTACGGCAACATTGCCAATCGTGAGTTACACATTATTATGCGGTTGTACTGCTGCGTAGTGAATGCTTGTGTGTATGTGTGTGGACATGCACTGGGGACAGCGGAAGGCGGGTGGGCGGGTGGTGCTTGTGGAGGGGTCTCTGAAGCAGTAAGACTCAACTTTGAGTTTCTTAAACCATCAAGCTCTAATTGTATTTCAGATTTCTTTTTCTATTTCGCATCTAGCCCACCTCTACATTAATGAAAGTTTCCAAGCATTTGTAAATATTTCCTTTATAAATCCTGCCTTGAGTTTTGTTCCTTTGAATTTTCTTCCTCTTTTTTTTCTTGATGGCAGTGCCGTGAATCCAGTGGTGTCGATTCTCTATGGCCCCGACCTCCATCAAGCTTTGGTCCAAGTTATTGTGCTTCAGGTTCCTTGATAATGTGGGAAAGAGATCTGTCTTTGCTGCTCCCACTGTTGAGTCTCCACATGGTCTGCAGTGTCCTCTTTCTTTAATGCAAGTGATCAGGACACTGGCTCTGTATACTTTTTATAGGAGCCAGCTCTCTCCTACCCCGTTAAATGTTGGGGTCTCCAGCATTCCATCCATGACCATTTTTCTTAATTTCTCTGTGATGTAATTACTAACACAGTCATGCAGGCAGCTGTCTTTCCAGCCTGGGTCTCTCATACATATTTATAAGACATTTCTAAGTCCACCTTGAGATACCACAAGCATCATAAACTCAACATACCTAAAACTAAGATCTTCATATTTCCTCAAACCTTCTCTTTCTGAATGTAGCACTTCCTTAATGGCATCAGTATCTGCCTACTCAAGGAAAGCGGATCTACAAAAATCGACTCCAGAAGAGACAGAAAACCAACTAATAGCAATGGATGCTATTAATAAATTACCTTTAAAAATACACCATGCTGAGATGATTTTAGAAATGAATTGATTTAACTTTCCATGGCATTATTATTTCTCTTAAGCTCTATTAAAAGCAAGAAGCCTCCACAGTCTTTTTTTAAAAATGATCAGAGCATACCACTGACACCAAAACTTGACAGAATAGCTTTAAATTAGATAACTATTTTACTACACAATTTTAGTAGTTGTTAAAAAGATTTGGCAGTCTATTAAAAGAAAAATAAACCACAATGAAGTGGCATTTATTTCCTGAATATATTGGTGGACCCATGCAAACTTGATAAAGGGGTCAAATCAATATATAGTCATAAAAATTAAAAGGAGGTAGATTAAAGGAGGTAGATTAAAGGAGGTAGATTAGATAAAGTCATATAGGAGATATCAAAAGAGGTATTTTGAAACATTGAAATTCATTTCTGATGTTAAAAACTTTTGGTAAGGTAAGAATTTGATAGATACTCTTCTGTAGTCAGCATTATACTTAATGATCAAACACTAAAAATATTCCCAGTAAAATCTGGAATAAGATGAGAATGTTGGCCATTGCTACAACCACTTAAACTGTTACTAACTGTAGGCAATGATGTTAAACAAGAGAAATAAATTAAAAAAACAAAAATCTTGGAAGGAAGAATTATGCTACCTTTTGTAGATTTTATGACTAGTAACCAGGAAATACAAAGTGAATCACCCAAAAGCTATTATACATAAGAAAATTTAGTAAGATTGTAAGTATACATACTACAGTTGCACTATGTATAAATAATAATCAGTGGGAAAAAACAGTAACAAAAGATGGAAGGAAGCAAGTTATTTGATATAGAAAAACAAAGAAAATAAAACAAAATGATAAAATACCTATGAATGAACTTATAAAAGAAAGCTTTACAACTCTATTGAAAGACTTAAAAGAAGGCTCGAAGATATGATTACTCTGTAACAAGTCTACTTGAAGTGTCTTAAAAATTCAATGTGGCTTTTTCTGGGCAATCAGAAAAATTAGTTTCTTTAAGAGAAGAAGAAAATAAGGAAACATAAACATATGAGAATAGCCTGGTAGATTCTGGAAAGAAGGTAAATGAATAGGGACTAGCGCCATAAAATATTAAAACTGTGCTGTCCAATTTGGTAGTCATAAGCCACACGTGGCTCTTTGAAGTATAAATTAATGAAAAATAAATAAAATAAAAAATTCTGCTCCTTGGTCAAATTAACAACATTTCAAGGACTCTGTACTGCAGAAAGTTCTATTGGACACTGCTCTCTTAATCCATTATATAACTTTAATAATGGAAACAGTTTGGTACTGGAGAGGAAACAGTTACAGAATTGAGTACAGAATTCAATCCAAATAATGTGGGAATTTATAGATTGTGATAAAGGCTCCTTTTCAAAGGTGAAGAAAAGAGAGGTTATTTTTTTATATGATGTGGGGACAACTGACTAACCATTAGAAAAAATATACAGCTGGATCTTTATCTCTTTATATATACCAATATAAATTCCAGATAGAAAAGAGATTTAAAACGTACAAATAGAACAAATAAAACCCTTTAATGTTCTAGAACAAAAGATTAGTGCATTTATTTATACACTTCAAGTGGGGATATTTGCAATGCATATAACTGACAGACTTTTCTAAATTCTTTAATTTAGAAAAAGCTCCTACAAGGCAATAAGAAAAAGACAACAAAACAATAGAAAAAATAATGTAAATAGGGACTCTGTAAGAAAATTAATACACATGTCCAGTAATCATATGAAAAGACACTCTACCTCAGTCACTGAGAAAGAAACACCCCTAAATATTTTCGTGTACCTTCCCTGAAACAAGGATGCTCTCCTACATAGCCACAATACAAGCACTGCAATCAGGAAATTACTCTATTCATAGTTTGTCAGTTGTCATTCTGTCATTCTTTACAGCAAAAGGTTCCAATCCAGGATCACATGTGCTATTTAGTTGTGAAGTCTCTTCATTCTCCTATCTGGAACAGATCTTCAGATTTTTTTCCTTGACTATCATGCCCTTGATATTTTTAAAGATTACAGACCAGTTATTTTGTGGATTGTTCCTCAGGTTGAGTTTGTCAAACATTTCCTAATGAGTAGACTCAGGTTATGTATTTCATCAGGGATATCACACTGCATTCTACCAGGCAGCATATGATTTTGATTTGTCCCTTTATTGGTCATGTAAACTTTGATGCTTTGATTTTGGTTATGCCTGCCAAGCATCTCCATGGTAAAGTTGCTCTTAATTAATGAGTATCTTGTGAGAAGAAGCTGTGAAACTATGTAAATATCCAGTTCCCTGTCAAATTTTTATTCATCTATTTATTTATACTAGTGTGGATTCATCCAATTCCTAATCTAGTCGATGGTCTATACGCCATTATTATGTTGCTCAAATTGTTTCTGGGTTGGGGGTCTCTTTAGGCTGGAATCTGTGTCCCTTGCACATGTCCCATTTTTTGTTAAGCCCTTCCTTATTTTCCTTCCTTCCTTCCTTCCTTCCTTCCTTCCTTCCTTCCTTCATCCCTCCCCCCTCCCTCCTCCCTCCCTCCCTTCCTTCCTTCCTCCCTTTCTCCCTTCCTCCCTTCTTTTCTTCTACAACTATCTCATGCTCATCTTATACTTTCCCTGCCTTAGTCCTTGAACCCACCATTTCTCCAAGGAGGATTGGTTCTTTTTTGGAAAGAATGGTATTTAGAAACCAAAATCTAGATACTAGTTGTGCTCACTGCTTTTGGGGTGCCACTACTCCCAGCCTCTCAGTGGACAGAACTATACACAGGTAGCTACAACCATATTTATTTCTACATCTATCTTTATATACATTGAAAATACAAGTCCACACCAATATCTCTAATTCTAACTCTACATCAGAGCGTATGTTCTAATTTTCTATCTTTCCAGATCTGTAGCTTCCTTGGCTCCCATTATCCTTTTTATATTTAGTTTTTTGATCCACCTCTGCATGTAACCAATCTCCTACTGACACCACTGCCCTGTACCCACTCCCACCTTAGTGCAAATGTTCTTCTCGTCACTCTCTGCTCCAACTCCCTTTGTGGGGCCATTGGGGCTGCTTCCCACCATGTGGCTGTCCTCTTCACTATTCAGGCTCTAACACCCTTCTCTGGACCCATGGCTCCCCCACTTCAGGTGAACACTGACTGCTGGGCACCACCTAGTGATTTGGACAAACTGTTGGAAGAGGAAGAACTCCCTACTTTGCGTCCCCTGTTTATGTCTCTAGTTTCCAACTAAGCTTGAGAAGACTGCAAAATCAAGAGGCTCAAACATTTCAACTGCTTACACATAGCAATTCATTCTGAGGGAAAGAAACCAGGAAGCCACCTTTTACTGTAGTAGATTTCTATATTAAGAAAAATGTTTTTATGAGTCATTTTATTATGTACAATTGATGTAAATACTGAGAATCATAGTATTCATTCTTATCCAAAGAGTTTTTTTTTAATTCCATTACATAGACCTGTGCCTAGATTTAAGTTATAAAAATACTCATCAAACATGGTAAAGTTCTAAATTCTCATGAACAAAGCTACCTGTGAATGCAGCTTTACATTTCTCTGGTACTGGTGGATAGGATAAGAAAGAACATTTTGTTCACCATGGTAAGTTTTAGAACAACTATTTAGAATGACCTAAAGTGTCTGCTCCTTTAATCTATAAAACAGCAACTTTACTAGATGGAAAATATTACTGGAGCCCAGCATTAATATTTTCATTAAGCTGAGGAAAGAGTAGTACACAGGATTATGAAATGTCCCTGTGCGATGTGAGGCATTTGCATAATTTGCACATAAGCATTAAAGAATCACCACATTGCCTGGGGAAGAATTTCTAACTCTGTCAAAAAAAGGTCAGCTTTAAGTGGTGCTGTCATAATGACAGTGTTAAGAGCCAAAGGGATTTTTTTTTTTTGAAGGAATGTTTCTGTGATTAAAACCTATCATACAAGCCTAAGAGAAAAAAGTATCATCAAACAAGGCCCCAATGAAGTAATAAAGATTTTTATTAAGTTGATATTACTTGAAAGGAGGCATTTTTACATTTTAAGAAACTTTAGGTCTGTTTACATTCTGATTAAATAGGACATGAGACTGCCCAAGATGAGGAGAGCTGACCAGGTCTCTTTTGTTTCAGGTTCCTGAAACAAAATGCCTCTGTTTCCCCCTAAACTTGGCTATTCAGTGACTGACAAGCTTGCAGTTTCTTATTTAATATGTCCCATATTCGGCATTATTCTAAGGGGGAAATTACTTTAAAAATTCAGTGTTGTGCCACTCAGTACAAACTGGTGTACTATGAACTGATATTATTTCATTTCAGCATAAGTAAGGAAAACAGGTACATAATTTAATTGAGAGTCTACTCCTATCTTGAATCCAGACACTTAATGGCTGTTTTAATATGCATTAATTAAATCTCCTCAACATGCCTCTGCAGTAGACGCTTCTCCACATGCTGTGGAAGAGGAGAGAACTAAGGCTCAAAGTTTATTGTTAACACCCAGCAGAACTGGATGCACCTGATGGGGTCCAGACCTTCTAAGGCCATGTCTATCTTACTGTCCATTCTGGTGATCTCTGCTTTATTCCTGATAGGTATTTTTAAAAAAGATTTATTTAAAAAGATTTAATTATTTATTTGAGAGAGAGTAAGCAGAGGGAGAGGGAAACAAGCAGACTCCCCACTGAGCGGAAAGCCTGACTTGGGGCTTGATCTCAGGATCCTGACATCAAGACTTGAGCCAAAATCAAGAGTCAGATGCTTGACCAACTGAGCCACCCAGGTGCCTTGATAGGGATCTTTTTTAATGAGGACTCTTCAGTGGAAATGCAATATATGTATATGCATTTATACATATACATACACATATATATATATAGTCCTCACATTCAACAGTTATTATAGACCACCAAGTACTTGGCACTGTATTCCATTCAAGAAGGATATTATGCCTTATGGAAGGCATGGAAACTTGGTATAAAAATATCTAAACTTCCTTGATAGTTTTTCTATGAATATTTGAGAAGGAATATATACGGATCACAGGTAAAGTCCATTAAAGAGCAGCAAATTAATACATTCTGCTGGCCTGCCTTTTATATTCTCAATTTAATTGTCTGTTTACTCATCTGATTGCTCTGTTATCTTTCATAGTATTTAAAAAATCTATGGAAGAATACGTTATGACTTTCCTGGGCATCACAAGCACCTTTCACAGTGATAACGGTCCTCAGTGGAGATGTTTAGCAAGTTAAAATAACAAAGCATTAGGTTGTGAACTGAGGTCCCGTGATGGGCACAGTTTGATATTCTGACAGATTTTAGGTGGCTTGGCTCAAGGACTGCATACATTGACTGTGGAATGGAGTGTTGATTTGATAGACTGTCTCAGTCACAACGCTTTTTTAGTGCTGAGTCACTTTTTTTTCAAGAAAAAAGACATATGTATTATAGACATAGGATCTGACCTCAAACAATATTCATTTGTTAATATACAATGTAATATTTCCTTTGCGTCACATGCTTCATATCAAATTATGGTTTGACTATGTTGGGGCCTTGTTCAAGTATTAACTAGGTTGATGTATGTTTATTTCACGCATTATGAAAAAAATCAATATGAATGAGATTAAAAATCTCAGTAAAGTCATAATATTCCTCTAGAATAAACATTATGTAGAAGTTGTCTCATTTTGTGCTATCCTCATCTGTGAAATTAGGTAATCCCTGTACCATAGCCTGTCAATATTAACAAGTTTTTGTTGTTGGTACCATTCAATCTCTACTTGATACCCAACCATTCACTATAATTTTTGTGTTGTTTCTTTTTATTATAGATTTAGGAACTGATTAATGAAATATAAAATGCTAGACCAACTTACAACTACTTTTAACCTTATCCACCAAAATCTATCTTCTGGTTCCTTCTCCAAGTTCTACCTTCACAGCGAGGTGGGCTGTCACATTAATTCTGTTGAGGTCTACTCTAGCTACTCTTTATTAAGGCTACTGAGAAATTTGGATGATAAGATGCTCTATTTCAGGGCCACTCATCACATTTGCTGATAAGTGCTAACAATAGTTCACTGTGTACTTCCTTTACTAAATTCACCCAACTCCTTGTCAACAGGGAAAGGTGTCAGGAAAATGTACCTAATATCGCTCACAACCTTATTTAGTAAATGCATTTGAGTGTTCAGCTATAGTTTACTTTGACTTGTGCTTCTATTTGTAGCTAGTTAGATACAGCTTGTCTATTCACCCCTGTGAGATCTTTTAAAGAAAGCCTAACACAAAAGGGGACAATTGAAATAAATTAGGAGAAAAATAACCTCTCATATTCGCTAATGCCTTTTTCTGCTTCATAATCTCACATTCGACATTAGACAAATATTTATGGTAGAACAGTGCTTTCATTTCTTTTTCTCTTACTAGCATTGTAGTATCAATTCTGAGAGATGTTAATTCACACAGTGTGAGGTGGATATTTATATTAATGAAATACATGTCTAGAACTGTTCCTTTCTCCAAATTAGTTCATATTTTATTCCACACAAAGAAGAGATACATATTTTTTTGGATTGTAAGTAATATTTTAGCGTTCTTTTTGGGAGCCACTGCACTAAAATCCTAGGAGGCTATGCCAAAAAGATGAAATCCTAAGGTATGATCAGCCAAAGCAGCTCAAAGCCAAGAGTATGCCAAAAAGAGTTAAATAAAATGCATATTTATTTTATTTCTGTACTTTCTTCTTGATACAAGTTGATTAATATAGAGAAGCTTCTAATTTAAATATAACCATCTAACAATTTAAAAAAAAAACCAAACCAGCATTTAGCTTCAAAGTTGAACTCTGCTCTTTTTTTTTTTTTTTTTCTAATTTGGATACTTTTAAAAAGCCACGACTGTCACTGTTATCTTTATCCTTGATGAAATGGAGCATATTATGTCTTAGGAACAGAAAAAAAAAAAAAAAGAAAGAAAGAAACAGCTCAGAAAGAATCTCTGAATAGAAGTTATTTCAAGTCCTTACAGTGTATTTGCTTTACTTAGCTAATAATGCAAAAACAAACTTCGGACCAAAGTGTGCGAGGTGAGCTAGCTCGCTAACTGGGGAACCCCAGTTTAACTACGGTAGAATTCAAATTGGCTATTAAGTTATGCTCGAGTAGACAGTGGCAATATGTTGGACAACTGTGAAGAGAAAAAGCAGCAGCACCGATGGTCCGTGGCCCCAAAGAGGGCACCTCCATATGCTCCCCATCGCCTGACAGCTTTGCCGGCCCGTCCCAACTCCTTCTCGGCGACATCCAGATGGTAGCCACAGATTGAGGGCCTGCCTCTTCTAAGACAGTCAGGTCTCACTTGGTATTCTAATGCACTCCGTTCTGGTGAACAGTGATTCATAACTTCCTTGCAAAAACAAGACTATGAATACTAGGTTCTTCCACTTTCTTCGAAGGGACCGTTATGGATCCTGACAGTCTTATCTTTTCGTTGCAATAGGAAGAAATTAGTTGCATGCATGTTAATCTCATCCCCAAATGAATCAGGTTATCATCCATGCATTATGTAGTGAGGAGCCCGAAAAAACCAGAAACACACAGAGAGCTGGGCTTGCACGCTCTTGTTTCGAGGCGCCGGTCTCATGCATAAACAGAAGGAGGTGAATTTAGCGGATGTGGCAGGTATAAATTGGAGTGAAAACGTGAGCAAAGGATTTTTCTGAGAATGACAGTTAATTTTGGTATTTCTTGAGGTTTATTTCTGTTGAAAATTTTAGGCCTTACACATTCATTTCTTTGTTCACCAAACCTGCGTTGTGTTCAGACTCTCGAAACCCTGGCCTCACCTGTCCCATATGGTGAAGCCTTACCAGGGGCAGTGGTTGTTAATTTTATGCCAGCAGAGACACTAACCACATCCTGAATTATAAAGCACAGGTAAAACCATAGAAGAATTTCTTAGAAGGAGGGCCTGATCTCTTAGTAGGAGATAAACACAGCTTGGGCAATAGATCACAGAGGAATGTGTGTTCTTATGTTACTAATTTTTTTCTCTTCATTTAAAGTAATTTCTCACTTTCTATGAAGCTTTTTAAAAACCAGAAAGGACATTGATAGAGACTTGCAATTTGTGAAAGAAAAATGTAAAATCCTAGAGAAATATTCAACATAAACCCAGTTGACATGATAATATACTCAAATGCATAATAACATCTTTTTTCAAAAAAAGTATGGCATTTTACAAATTGAATATAACAAAAACAGATATTGGCACCTTCTCTCAATGTAATTTCCTGGGTTAAGAATTTATTCATTTCTTTCTTCCTACAGCAATTCCTCCAGATCCGGATTTGAAGTTACTTGTGACTTAGCTTCGTTAGGGAAGCCTAAGAGGCCAGCAGAAACATCAGTTTTCCCCTAGTTCATCCCCACTTGGGGACCTCTCCAGGAGCCAAAAAACACTTTTTTTGAACATTCCTCCATCCCTCTTCCCTCTGCGCCCCCAACTTGGCAGGGGTTTCTTAGCTCCCCATATCCTGCTATGACTTTCGGCTATAGGATCTTCCTATTATCTGGTGGGGTATCTCCCGGCTTCTGGACCTTTTGTGTATTACAACCCCAGATTCCCAGTGCCCCCCATGGGACTGGTGGGGGTGACAGAGGAGACGGGAGTGGGGAATGACGAGTGTGTGTTTCATCCCCATCCGTGTTTCTGGCTATGCTGTGCATATAAAATTATGCGCATGCAGAAAAATACGAATCCATGGAACACAGGGGGAACTTTTGTGGGACAAATCATCTTAGAGAAAAACTCTAAGAGTCTTAGAGAAAACTGAATACTGTGGATAAGACGAAGGTGGAGTAGAATTTTAATGAAAGAATCTGGAACCTCACTGGTCTGTCACTTACCTATAACGAGGTGGAAATAATTCTGGAGGAGAAATAGATTGAGGCCCACCTAATGCTGACAGTCCTTTCTCACACCTTTTCCCAAACACATGCAAACCCAGTTCTCGTCTGTGAGCCCGTGCCTGTGAGCCTAACGACAGAGAAGAAACTGCCCTGTAGGGATGAGAAACTCCCGCGCCTGCCACAGAGTTCAAATTGGGCAGAACTCCGTAAGTTCAGTTCCTTGAAACTTAATCATGATTTTCTTAGAAATCACTGTTTACCATGAAAAGGGACGCCTGCTTCTATCTGCATACAGTCTGTTTTCTCCTTACAGGGGACTAATGAACACGCGACCACACGCCACGCAGGTATGAACACTGCCAACACCGGCACCCCAACATGATCCGTCAAAGTTTGCAGAAGATGTGCCCCGAATCATCGCGCCCCCCTGCATGAGCTAGGAAGAGCTTGTACGAGCAGCACTTAATTGACAGGTAACTTCTCTTCGTTTTATTTTCTAAGTAATTAGACTCGTGAAGCGACACGACCCCGACAGCGCTGGGATACCGCCCCCGGTCTTTTCTGATGAGTTGGCGACACTGTGTACGCTCGCGAGCCCAGAGTTTGCTGCGATTGTCCTGGGGGCTCACAAGGAGCAGAATGATCTTTCCCTCCAGGGCTCTCGAAGTGAGATGCGCACCAGGACGCTGTTGCAGGAGCTAATGAACTGAAGGAGGAAAAGCATCAGCCACAAACTTGAGGCCAACAGTTTCTTTCCAAAGGAAATCATCAGAAATGGTGCATCTGATCCACACAGAGGGTGCTGCCTTCATCTCAAATTGTTTAAGTACAACAGTTTGAGCCACTGACACTTGTCGGGGAGGGACAGGCAGTGGGAGGGGGTTGACAATGATCTGCTCTGTGGCCATTAGATGTACTAAGCGGGTACCCCCACACTCGGGCACTCCCCAGACCCTCACTTTTGGAGAGTGACTCCTTGCCCATCAAACAGGGTGGAGATGAAAAATTGCCCCCACACTGAACTCTCAGGCTGACACGGGAGCCTGACCTCCTACGCACTCCTTTGGGATTCTTTATTTATAACCCTATTAGGAAGTGCTTACTGCGGCCCGGATAATCTGGCTTTTCCTCAATTATTCATGAGACTTAGGGAAAATTGCATATTTTCTTTTTTCTTTCTTTCTTTCTTTCTTTCTTTCTTTCTTTCTTTCTTTCTTTCTTTCCTATAAATTACTGAAATCTCAGGCAAGGAATCAATCCAGGATCTATTTGCTAGAAGCTTCTCTAGGTTAGCTTGGCTTACTATTTCTTATTTCAATGTAAAAACCATTATTACAACTACGTCTCTTTGAACTCTGAGAATGGAGGATCCTGAAGATTTGACAGTTTGTGGCAATTTATGTAACTTGTTCTATTACTGTTGGCAGAATGTAGGAAAACATAGGAGTGAAAATCTGAATGTATAATACACATATGCACACATGCGCACACCCATATTCACATAATGTCTTGGCTGCAGCGAAAGACAGACACGGCAGTGGTCCCCCCAGAGAGGGACCAGAGTTCATTCACTGGATGGGCTCACCACTCGGGCCTACTTCGTTTTTATTCCTTAGTTACTGAGGAGTTTCTAACTATCCACCAGCAAATACGTGAAGCCCTGGCCTGCCTCCCTCCTTCCTCTGTGCCCCCTCCCCTGCTGCCCCAGGGTGGGGGGCCGTGGGGACGGTTCCCATCACCAGCTCCCTCGCACACACCTGTCTTCGGAGCCACAGAACCTATAGACCCGTCCTTCTAGCTGTCCCGCCTCCCTTCCCCATGGCTTGCTGAAATCCCCATGTGTGCTCTCACTCTTTGATCCCCCCTGCGGGCTACTCTAACTCTTGCCCATCAGAGTCCAGCTCCAACCCACGACCGTCCTGCCTCATAGCTGCCCTGCCTCTGACTTCACAGCCTGGCCTCTAAGATCGCTGTGCAGGCGTCTCTGTCTCCCCCGCTAAACCAGCGCTCCTTAATTATCAAGAAGCAGAAATAGCAACCAACATTTGTAACGAGCCTCGGGCACATGGGGCCCCTGCATACATTTGATGCTTATAGAGACCCCTCAAGGTCGGTTCATGTGCCATTTTCCACACGTGGAAACGTAACAGTGACCGTTGCTGGTCCCAAGAGACAGGTGACACGGTGGGACAGAGGCTCTGTGAATGTGCTTTTCAAGCTCAGGCACTTATGGGGCACGGCGTTCCTCCCTCGAGTGTGGGGTCTTGGCTTGTTCCCCTCTTTCCCCTGAACACCTGTGTCTGTTAGTGAATATTTGTTGAGTAAAACTGGGCGGGAGGTAGCTATGAAAGGCGTCGGTGAGCTGGGCGATTTAATCCCACCCCATGCCCGAAGGTCACAAGGAGACTGTCTTTCCATAGCTGGATCTCCTACGGGGCTCTCGATGAGGGGCATCACCCTGTAATTCCTTGGGCTGCAGGAAGCACCCGTATCCCTCTACGGTTCTGTGTCCAGAGAAACCGGGACATAGACATGTGCTGGCAGATAGCAGGACTAAGAGAGACCCGCTTGAGAAACTATTGATATTTAAGACTTCTTCATCCTTGAAAACATTATACGTACTAATAAGAATTAATAAAACATATGCACCCCAATGAAGTGTAAAAATGGGTTTATGATGAATCCTCCTTGTAAATTAAAAGTTTTCAACAATTCTGTTAACGTATGCCTTTTTTTCATAATGCTGCTTTAAAAGTGTTTTCCCATATGTTTCTGTCGCTTTAATTTTTCTTATCATTGTTTTATGGATTATAAGGTAAGAAATAATTAATGTCTCATTTATGGAAACTCATATTCTACAGAATGCATGAAAGCCTGGTCATGGGAGGATTAGAAACGTTAAGAAAGAACTCAAAGGACACGAAACTGCTGACAGGCAGGGCTCCATGCTCTATGGATCCAGCCCAGACCTGGGATTCTGGTCGCTGGCAGCGGCCCAATGCCCGAGTGTCAGGCCGCCCAGGAAGGCAGGGGAGGCAGCCCATTCCCCGCCGTCCCACCACCAGGACATACAACGGGCCCACCGCCCACCCCAGATCCAGCAAGCCCCGTGTCTGGGCCACCTTCCCAGTCTGGAACAAACCAGGATGTTTGGCCACCCCCTCAAGATGCTATCCAAAACAAGGATCGGCAAAGAATGTTGAGGCTACCGAGGATTTTTAGTATTCATGGGCTTACCAATTATTATGATCAGGTATTCTTGCTTTGAGCAATAAAAGGTTAATGTTTGACCTAACTTAGAAAATGGACTCTTGCTGCAGTTCTATCAATACATCTGGAATGCCACTCATGCAATTCAATCCCTTTTCCTCTCCTACTCACGGCTGTGTGCTGTTCGGAAAGTATGCATGAACTTAGAAGTATGCGACACGTGCCCACATTCATACCCTTGGTGCTTAAAGTCCAAGGTTAATACTATTTGCCTCAGAGTGAGGTCATGCAAACATTACAGATCATGGAATCAGACATGCAGACATTGGGACAGGTGTGTGTGTGTGTGCGTGCGCGCGCCTGCACACCCTGGGTCGGGGGGAGGCTCTCATCCTGACGCGATGCCCATGTCCCAGTTTCTGACGGCTCCAAGAGGAAAATGCCCTTTTCAGGGGCTGCTACAGGCTCTGAGAACTAGAAGGCCTAGGACTTCCCCTTTCCAGATGAGAAGAAAGTTAGTCACATTACTTTTTTCCATTTTTTAAAATAAGAACTATATGTAGATTTTGTAGAAGTTTCCTCTCATTCTCAGTCTTTATCGAAGGGAATTTCTTCCCTTTCTGCCCTTCCAAGTATAACATTTCTGACACCATTTTAAAATTAAAAAAAAAAATACACATTGTCATTTTCTATTCTTTAATGGCCAAATGTTTTATATCCTTATGAAAGTTTCACAAATATATATATATACTAAATGTCACTTAATAATGTTTAAAATGTCTGAAACATTACCTATACAGTAACATATATCACCTATATGTTTATCTCTAACTGTATATGTATGTGTGTATGGATATGTACATATCTGTGCGTATGTATGTGTGTATGTTTAAGTATGTTGTATGGACACACACACACATACACACACCAAGTTTAAGAACTACATAGCGTAGTTGCTACCTCTGGGGAGGAGGAGGAAATGAACTCCGGAAGGGTTTGAGGAATTCAAACCTTACCCTCATGCACCCTTTCTCGAGGACATTTCAATCTGGCCACATTGTTTATCCTCCCATCCACTGTTCACTCCTCCTCTCCAAGAAGTGCTCAGGAGGCACCCCGCTTGTTGGGTCAGGGTGAGGCCTTTAGTCTACACTTTCTGGGTTTGAATCTTGCATGGGCCATTTCCGCCTATGTGACCGTGACCTAGAGCCTTAATTGCACTGAGCCTCAGTTTCCTGAAACATTTTAATGGATACATAACTCCACTCATTTGGTGAAGACATGCGCTACACCGAAGGACCACACTAAAATGGCTATTTCCATAAAGAAAGAGGCTTACTGGATAAAAGGTCTTACATTAATTCCAATTTCCCTGAAGACGTTGGTGCGCATTATCAGGAATTGGGAGCGTCACACAGATAAAGGCATACCTAGAAACCTCTTCCTCTGTAATATTAAGAAGACTAGTACCCTTGTGCAGTGCTGTCTATGTTTCAAAATGCTTTATATGACATCACAACTTCACGCTTTCTGCTTTGTGCATTTGACATGGACTGGAGAACTATTCTTTTTAATTTCCATTTGCCTGTGGTTAATTCTATGTTCCACTGAAAGACAAGATAGCCTTTGCTCTGAAATGTTCCCTTGTCAATTCCCTTAAAATGAAAGGTAACGAGAGAAAATTTAAAATAAGAACAGAAAATCACCATCAGTTTCATAAGGACAGTGGTCGAGCGGGACTTTATTTTGAGGCTATACTTGTAGACAAAAGCATTTACAGATGGTATTTTTTTTTTCCTTTATAGCTAAAGGTGATTTCAAAATAGATTTGTGCTCTGGAAACAGCTGAAAGCACCAAAAATGTCCAAAGAGATGAGAACTTATTAGCATCAATGGAAAGTCAGCTATGACTGTATTTGAAAGGAAAACTTTTGCTGTGAAAAAATTAAACAACCACTAATAAGATATGTACTTCTTTCCTTATGAAAAGGAAACTACCTTGAAAATTTTAGGTTCAAGTTTTTAAATAAAAAAATAAAAATATCTGCAGTAATACAGCTAAAAAGTCAACATATTATTTTCTATTTCAGTTTTCTCCCCACACCATATTTTCCATTTATGCTTTGTGTCATTCCATCATTCTTGTGTTTCTATCCATCTGTCTATCTATCATCTACCTACCTGTTTATCTCGCTGTCTATCTTTTGAACACCTACTCATCCCAGGTCCTTTGTTATATAGAGCTATATTTGTTTATATCTTATTTCTTGGTTTTTCTTCCTTCTTGAACTATAGAAGCTATCAACAAAAGGTGACATTTATCCATGATCAAGTGCCAAGCATGACTGGTCTACTGTTTATAGACGTTGTTTTGCCCAATGCCATCCCAAGTCCTGCTAAGGCAGATTTCATTACTTCTATTTTGTTTCTGCAGAGGTAGAGAGTAGTTCAGCAACTTGTTCGATGTCACACAGTAAACAGAAAAGTTCCTAGTAACCCTGGAACATGAGGGGCCTCAGAGTAGAAGGGATGTGGGGAGAGGGGAGGAAGGAGTCAAGGATCATTGTAAGACGCAGATGCTGGTTAAGCAGAGGATGGGCAGCGTCATTAACGGAGACAAACAATCCTTCAGGGGCTGTTAATAGTAACAGTGTTCACTTCAGAGGGGACGTATATGGTCGTGGGGGCAGGCACTGACCTGCACCTGTAACCGATAAGTGAGCATCATCATTTAGTTCCCTCAGTGACTCTACGAGGAACATGATGGGTTTGATTTTGGACATGTTGCTCTGGATGTGGCCCTGGGATGAGGCAGGGAAAACGCTGGGCGGGGACGTGAGGCACAGAGGCAGAGTTTGAGCGAGAACTAAACATGCGAGTGATCAGCACCAAGGCCATGGAGGCCACCTCACAGATTTGTGACCGGAAGAGATGCCAATGCCCATCAGGGGGCAGGAGAATGAAGGAGAAAGGGATAAGAGGAATGCTTGCCGAGCTGTGAGAGGAAGTCTCAGAAGCCAGGCCAAGATAGGAAGAGGTCTGCGTCCCCAGCCAAAGAGGAGGCTCTGAGGAGAGAGAGTTCAGATCTGATAATACGAAGGTCATGGCTCTCCGAGAGAGCAACCGTATGATTGTGGTGGGGACTGAAACTTGACTTCAGGAGAACAGTGTGATAGTGCGGAGAGGAAATAGCATCTTTAGGCATAGAAGCTCCCTTTCTAGGCAAGGCAAGGAAAGAAAGAAGTACAATAAGGCTCAAATGGGGGTGAGGGGAGAGTGGATGGGAGGCAGGGCCAGGTGTTTAATTGTCCTTAGCTGTTGAGATTCCGGGTAGTGCTGGTACAAGTGGGATCCCTGTCTGTCTATTTTCCCTGAGTGTAAAAAGTCTCTAAAGTGTATTTCCAGGAAAAGGGGTTCAGATGGGGTGGGGTGGGCAATCCTTGGTGGCTAGCAAAAGGAAGTTGCATGGAATTGAAAACATGAAATTATCAGGACACATGAAAAGGAAAGAGGACGGTGGCTCAGTGCTCTTCTTCTTTGTCTTAATCTCTTTCATGATGTCTTCATGTTTTAATGGATTTCCCAGTCAGATTTATTGTGTAAGTAGAACTGAACTCAAGAGACAGTCTCAGAAATGTGGTCAGGGTGGTGTATACAGTTAACCGCTTACTTAGCACCATTCTCTTCAGATTTAATGCTTCAAGATAAGACTGAAATTTAAGGAATTATAAAGGAAATCAATAACTAGCTACTTTAATTTGAAGAACATTAAAATGAAATACAAAAATAATCAAATGCCATTCATCCACATGTGGTTGAGAGCACCAACACAGCCCTAAATACTGTCTTTCCTGTGCATGAACAAAGATCCTCCTTCAATTGTTACCTTTGAAAAATTGCCTCATTTTGAACAAAGTGAGAGCTGAGGGTCAGCGGCAGTGGCTTATCTTTGGAGGACAACTCTACGTCAAGATGAAAGTTGAAGAGGACCAGTCTCAGGAGAGAAGGCAAGACATAAATTTAGGAGAGGAACCTCCTGGAATATCCCTAAATGTCCGATGCCTATACCATGCATTGATGATAAGGGGCAGATACAGAGGGAGAGAGAGAGAAGGAGGTGGAAAGAGAGGGAGAGAAGCAGGGTATGCTAGACTTGGGGCAGTTGGCCTATTTCCCAGTGGCCAAGCAGGTTTGCATATCCTAATTTTCATAACTATTTTTAGTAACTGCAAAATACTTGGATATCAGTGCCTTTACAGTAAGGCTATTGAGATGATTGAAGCAATAACCATGGCCTAGAACAATGACAACTCTTCCATATAGGTGTGTCAGTAGGACTCCAAATGCAGACTAACCCCAGCAGCACTCCGTCCAGGGCAAAGGACCAGGGGCAGAACGGCCCTGGTAAGCCCGTCCTATGTGCGACGCACAGGCACATGTGGCTGTGAGCACCCACCAGCTGGGGAGTTCTCAAGGGCCCCACTGGGAGAAAGAAAGACCAAAATGAAGACAGGCGGAAAGTTCTGAAGGGGAGGGAGTTGGAGAATAAAAGATAGAAAGAAACAGATTAAAAGAAGTAATGAAAACTAAGTTCTGGGGCATCCAAGTAAACACAGCCACTACGGGGTCATCGCCACTGGCTATGGGATCTCTGGAAAGTGGAGCTGGGTTCAGTCTCCAGCACAGATGCCTTCCTTGTTGTCCAGGAAGACCAGTATTGAGAGATTGACTTCTAATGCAACACAGGGTTGAAGGAGTCTCTGATTCTATGTGTTTTCCAACGTGTCTAAAATATGGATGACACCGAAAATACATTTTTATTTGAAATACTTGTAGGAATAACTTTCAAAACATGATGTGCTGGGACAATTTTTAATGCTGACTATGAAAACTTACAAAATTATCTCTGAGGAAAATAATAACTACTTAATAAATAATACAAAGCTTTATGTTTTCTACATACCTCCTTAGCTGAAAGCTGACAATCCCTGTTCTCAAGGAAGATTATATATGGCCCACGTTTTGGACACAGTAGCTAGAGTCTTAAAAATTGTCTGTCTCATACTCTCTGGGAAGAACTGCCTTGCTAGTCGTGTTTCATACTTTGTAAGAGAAGTTAGAGCAATCCAAGTTGAATAATGATGAAGGTACCCACTCTGACCTTGCCTCTTAACGCACTGTCTTTAAAAAGTTAAATCAGCCCTTGAAAACAAATTGAAAACAAAACGAGAGGGTTTTCCTCTAGGCATCTGAAAGACTGACAATCATTTTTTATCCCTTCAATCTAAGTGAAGTCTCATGGAAATGGTTAGAGCAGCAAAATATGCTCTATAATTTGATATTCATAAAAATATAAAGTGGCACATTAAGACTTTTTGTGGACTCCACCGCCAACCTAAAAAATGGATACTTTAAAATCGCCCTGAAGTTACATGCCAAATGTGTTTGAAATTTATTTTATTTGTCATAAATATTCATGTGAATGAAAGCCTTCAAATGTCACATCAAGAAACATATTGTAATTTTTTAAACCAGGAAAAACAAAGAGTTACCATTTATGCTGTTATAAAAGGTTGTTTTTTTTTTTTAATTTTTATTTCCCAAAGGCTCGGGTCTCAGGTTTATGAATTACAGAAGAGTAAGAAATCTTGGGCATTTGGAAAAATGGAAATCCCAGGAGTGGAGAAGTGTGTCAGAGCGTTGCTGCAGCAGGAAATCTAGTGACAGCCACAGGCTGCACAAAGTTCCAGATGTCTGCGCCTGTCTAACATTTGATGGACGCTCTCAACACACCTGACCTGGGAGCCAACAGGCAAAACCACCCTCCAAAAAAGGTACAAACACATACTAAAATAAAACATATTTTCATCAAGTCTAAATATAGTTCTACATAAGCCGTCCTTGTTGGAGAAATCTACCTTTATACACCGTAATAAAAAACGTATTTAAAATGAAATAAACACCTTAATTCATGCTCATCTTGAGACATACATACCAAAGTTTAAATGTTTAAAAACAAGGCAATAAAGACATTTTTATGGTTGATAACAAACTACAAATTTGTCTGGGAAAAAAAATCATGAAATGTTTGACAAAAGAGCTGTGATAAGACATAAAGAACACAGTATTCAGTGTCTAAAGAACCAGAGGGGGAAATACAGCTTGTCCCCGATCCCACATTTTCAACTATGTGTGCTATGATTACAGTTATAAACAATGGCTACTGTGTCAGCACAGACGAAAACAAACACTAGGTCTTTTTCTGAAAGTATCTGTAGGAAGAACACACAAACGAGTCAACAAGGGAACTGAAATAATCCTTGTATTCTTTGTAAAAATAATACTTAAAGGTTCATTTTCAAGAATGTTGGTATTCTTTTCCACCGGGCATCTTATTTTCCTTCATTCACTATAGAATTTTTCCCAACTTGCACCTGGTTTGACCAGCAGTCAGCTGGCTTCCGAGGATTCTCCCCGTGTTGTTCCCTCCAACCCCCAGAGACTCTGTCGACAGCTGCAGAACTGTGCTCTCTTTAGTAATAAAAGCAAGCTTGTGACATCCTTTGCTTGGATTCAGTTAAAAACTGAATTAATTGAAATCAGTTCAACAAATACTCCCTCAGTGCTAACTGCGTGGAAGGCACCGCTGGTTTGGGAGGGGGTACTGAGAGAGAGGAGTGAGCCATAGTCTTCAAGAAGCTTACAGTCTACTTTGGGGTACAAGACGAAGGTAACGTGGGCCAGGCAAAGTGTATATTTCATTGGAGACAGTGACGAAGTGTCGCCTTAGTGGAGAGAAAAAGAGATGGATGGAAATGTTGTCAGATAAGAGGTTCCCTGAGAACAGTCTTGAAGCACAAAGGGTTTTAGGGTTGAAGGGTGGGAATGGGGAGAAGGTGGCATTCTGTTGATGGACAGAGTGAGAACAAAGTGTGAGGTATGGTCCACAAATGGGGCCAAGTGCCTGGCTAAGAATCATGGGGGATACGAGTGAAGCTAGAATCACAGGGTCTCACAGCTGAAGGACACACAGGCAATCCTAGAGCTAAGGGAAACCTTCTGAAGGACCTACACGGGTGCCTTTGCTCAAGAGAAGAGACAGCTCAGGCTAGAGAGGGGCACTGACTGCATGGACAATGGCTGGGCAGAGGGGATTAGTGCAGTCCAGACTGGGAGGTGGGATCTGAGTAGGATTCCAGTCCTGGGCAAGGTGATGAGGACTGGGGGTGGGGGGCACCTCACAGAGGGTGATGAGGCAGAAGAGATGATGTGGAGGTCAGAGAAAGGGGGAAAGTCAGATGACACCTAGGTGAAGCCAGGTAGGGTCTTTTAGAGAAATCTGGTGCAGAGGATGGAGGGAATTTGATTCGGAGCATTTGAAGAGATAATGATGAGTTTGTTTACTATTGCGTTTGTGGTATGAATATCCATCCAGGTGGAAGAGTTGAGAAAAAAATGCTCATATTTTACATTGTTCTCCTGAACTAAGGGTTAGCTAATCATGCCTTTTCTAACTTGTGTTCAAGTAACATTTTTTCCAAGCCATTCAAATAATAATAATATGTAAATTATATTTTAACGTCAATATTCTAATATGTGTGAAATAAGGAATTTTCCATTTGGGCTGTTTCAGGAGCACAGAAAACATCACTAAGAGGTTGTTTGGGTCAAAAACTTTACAAGGGAGAGCAACACTGGAGCGTTGGCTGAACACACTTGCATTGGCCTTTGTGGGCTTCATTAGCAGAGACAAAATAAGACAGGAATCATCAGGGAAAGAAGAGTCAATTGGTTTTGACTTTGTCTTTTGGGTGGGCTAACAGAATAGATGACCGGATTTAACACAAGAGAAAGAACCTTAAACTTTTGCCCTGTTCCAGGCTGGGCCTCGCCATGGATTTTGCCGAGGTTCTGTAGTGGGGGGTTTGTTTGTTCTCATTAACTTTTGTTCTTGTTAATGTTTTTGATCTTTGAATTCTGATCAGAAGAAAAATAGAAAATGGATCATTTTTACCTTCTCTAAGGAAAGAAATTCAGATTTCATAAGAAAGCACATTCCTTCCAGTTCCCCTGTGTCACAGTGCAGGGCCTTTAGACAATTTTCAGACATATTTAACCTTCAGAATTACTTCAGTGCATTGGGCTCTTTGCTTAAGAGCCTAAGTCCCCTCCTGTGGGGCCTGTTGGAGCACTGGAGTCTAATGCAAGTCTTTGCATCAACCGGATTGTTCCTTAATCTGTATTTTAGCTTTAGAAAACTTAGATTCAAACATTTGGCTCAAGGCAGACCATTGCTGATGGGCCCCATCTTTATGATTGTGCTTTTGAGGAACAAACACACATGCAGATGTTCGGGGACTTTGAGTTTCGTTCAAGAATACTTACACCTTTCCTTTGAAATTCTATTTATATTACATTTAGGCAAGTTTTCTGGCTCCTAATAGGCTACTCATGAGTCATTGCAGGTAAGGTTTACAGATTAAAACCTTTCCGGGTAGACAGCAATGAGCTGTTTTTCCTCATCTGCCCATTATTGAGAAGGGAAAACCAATTTAGTGCAATCTGGACACAGTTGCATTATTACGACCTACGCTTGAAACCCACTTTCTTCTGAGGATGGTCGACCTTGCCTCCTTGCAGTTATCATTCTTTCAGATTCTGTTTCTTCTACTTTTATTGATGGCTTCTACTGCTTTTGTGCTGTTACCAGATAGAACGCACAAAACACGCGACAGGCCACCTGCAAGCCTGACCATGCAAGCATTAACGGAGCATGTCTGGTGAGACCAGCGTGTCAGCATTTCCATAAACTTGGGGCCGCGAGTGCCCGCCCTTGCCCATCGCTGGCCCTGGGTGAGCGGTCCTGGGAGCAGCTGACTGTTGAAGCTGATGGTTTGGTGCCTGCATTTAAATACATTTGTTAGAAAGATTTTATTTATGTATCTGACAGAGGGTGCGTGAGCAGGGGGAGCAGCACGTGGGGCTCGATCCCAAGACCCCAGGATCATGACCAGAGCGAAAGGCAGATGCTTAACCAACTCGAGCCACCCAAGCGCCCCAGAACACGTTTTCACAAAACTCATTTGTGTCTCTTTCCCAAGAAACCAACATGGAGTTACCTCACGGACCGACCGCCACGCCCAACTTTCTGACAGAAAATGAAATGGAGCATGTTGTTTCCTGTGAAAGGGACCATGGGAGAGACTAGCAGTCTGTAAGCCAAGTGTTGGTGGAAGCATTTGCTACAATAAATGATTGGCGAGGTCACCCAGCCTTTAAAGGTAGCAGTCAATAAATGTGCAGGGCACAAAACATCTAGTCCATTTCTGTTCTTCTCGAACATAGTACGTAATAAATGCCCCGGCCGCGAGAGATCCTTTTCTTTCCCCCCGTGGATCTATAAAGGGATTCTTAAAACGCTGTGTTAACAAACTGGCTAACAGTTTCGCCCACAGAATTGTGTTGCCCAAAACCAGAAGTCATCATCATGGTTGTTAGGAATTTGTGAGCAAACCTCTTATTGGTTCATCTTGTGCCTGATTCCTTCAACAAAATTATGGTAGACACAGGATTTAGTGGCGCAGATGATGCTTTCTTTGATCATACAAAGGGTGTTTTATACGTGAATACTAAATCTCCACTTTAGTTTCTTTTGGCAGAATGTTTTGCGCAGTATCATTTCACTTCACCATCTTTGACATTAAAAAAAATTATCCCCCCCATATTTTGTTAGGCTAAAAGGGAACGGTCTCTAATATTTCTAAGGAAAGTATGTTGATTGCTTACGAGAAAATAGAAATGTAGAAGATGTTTTTCAAGTTCTAGCGTACATTCCTTAATCGTTCTTAGTAAATATCTACAAGTGAATAGCCTTTGGAAAGGTCCTCAAGCTTGCTATATATAAAAAAATTCTTTCGCTATTACCAAATGATATCTAGATGGACAACAACAACTGTGTTTTGAAGGAACAACATATAAGGGCTTGCAACTACTGAGGAAATTTTGGCGCAGACTGTATCATAAAAATGAAACTAGACAAAGCAGGGGAAGGCCCACCTGTAGAAAATGGGGAGGCTGCCCTTTAGAACCACAGATTCAAAAACTCTTTGCATTTCCAAGCCAGAGAGAGGACCTCTGGTTTTCCAGGCCAATCCTTTGGTATGGGTCCTGTTTCCTAAGAACAGTCTTTCAGACCGGAGTATTAATGCCCAGACTTATAAAGGAGGGGTTAGACTTGAAAATGGCATCAGCATTTTTTTTTTTAAGATTTATTTATTTTAGGGAGAGAGAGAGAGCGAGCTTGCGTGTGTATAGTTGGGGAGAGGGGCAAAGGGAGAGGGAGAATCCTCAAGCAGACTCCCTGCTGAGCTCAGAGCCCAACAAGGGGCTCGATCCCACGATCCCCAGATCATGACCTGAGCCAAAATCAAGAGTCAGACGCTTAACCAAGTAAGCCACCCAGACACTCCGGCATCAGGTCAGAATTTTATAAAGTCACACCTAGGAGAGTACATTGATTTTCTATGGTAGCTTTGGGAGTTGAAATACAGATTCCTGGATTCAGAGTTATTAACCAGTCATTTTGTTCAGGTACAGATTTAGCATCGGCTGTCATCAAAGTAACCGATGCAGGACCAAGTTAATTCAACATTGAGTAAACATTTGGTAAGTGCCTACTGTGTACAAGTCAGAGAAGATAATTATTTGGGAGAACCTTTCCTACACAAAGAATGATTGATATGGGGCTTATCCCCTTGTGTTAAGCAAGCCAGGATTGTGCTTGCAGACAGATCACATAACTCTCTTTAGGAAAAGATTTAGTATAAATGCACGCAACCCCAAACTACCCGCAAATTGACAATTAGAGGAGTTTTGTTTTCGCCCAAGGAGCACCCGGATGCGATCTGGTGTTTAGAGAGGCAATTCCTGTGGCAGCGGGCAGGTGTACTAATAAAGAAAGTAACGTGAAGTCTCATTAGGAGACCCACGTGCCAAGCCAGAAGTGAGATAAAGTTGATGGGGAGAGTCTGAACTCAGGCTGAGGCCACGGAAGGAGAGCATGAGGAAGTCTTTCCCAGCTGGATTCCTGAGACCGAGTGAACTGACTGGACGGGGCTGGCGACCAGAGGATGGCACCCACGGTGGCTCTGGGGTTCCAGCAGGGGTGGCGAAATGACCAGTTTATTAATAAATATCGAGCATGCGACAAATCGGAGGAAACAGACAATGAATTGATTTTGGCCATACTGGGTTTTGGGTGTCTAAAAGGCAGTTGAGAACATCAGTTGGTATTCAGGAGAGAGCAGGCTTTTAAAAAAATAGACCCAGGATCCTCTGACCTGGAAGCGAAGGGGATGAAATTGCCCAGGAGAGTGTGGAGCACAGCCGCTCCAGACGGGGGGTGGGGTGGGGGGGGATGAGTCTGAGAATGCGAGTGAGTAGGGAAGGGTCAAAGAGGACAATGTCGAGAACTGATGCCCACCAGTAACCATCAGAGTCATCATTCTGGGTGTACTGTGGGTGGGCGGAGGACTGAGGCTGATTAAATGCTTGCTGTCTGTGCCAATCAGGAGTTGGACAGAATGGCGCCTCTGGGGGTGGGGAGCTGGCAGGGAGCAGAGTGGTGGTTGGTAAATGTTTGCTGAAGAGAAGTGAATTTTACCAAACCAAGTTGGAGCCAGGGAATGTTCTTTTTGAGTCTATGAGATGGGGCTGGCGTGCAAAGGGGATCTGTCTGAGATGTGCACTTGCTTCCACTGGGCCAGGAGGCCCAACAGGTTCCAAGTGAGGGGTGCTGGGACTGGACCGATGGAACCAAGAACCCAAAATCTTGGCAAGGATATAAAGCAGAGAAGATGGGCTTGGGGCAAAGTAGGGAAAACCTGCGCTAGCTGCATGAGGGAGAACTTTGAGGAAAATCTGAAAGGGGAGACAATGGAATATTGCTTTCTCATTGCAGCTCTAGACCCGTGTGTAGCCTGTATCCCTGGACCGTGGGGGCCATGGAGACATGGATGGCGGGGGGGCTATGTTGGCTCAGGGTTCTTTATCAACCATTCCGAGCAGAAGAGAGTAGATCCAAAAGCTTGCCAGAGAAGCACCACGAAAGCTGTGGGCTACCTAGCCCATTGGGAAGGTTCTAGAGGATTCAGGAGGGTTCTAGAGGACGGTCGGTCATGCGTAGTGCCAGGGCTTACAAGCCGTGGAGTGAGCGTGAGCAGAATGGCTTGGTCGCCATTTGAGGAAGACTACGCTGGGCTGAAGCAGAGAAAGGTGGGGGGTGGGCCCTCTTCCCCACGTGGGGAGGCAGCATCACTTCCTGGCCTTAGAATAGATGCGTAAGATGGAACAAACCAGAGTAGTAGCTTCACCTAATTGTGGCAAAATTATCTCCCCGAATTGACTGGAAGTGTCCTAGCTGGACCGGGCTGGGCAGTGTGGGGACTTGGAATCAGGAAATCGATCAAGATCCAGGAAAAAAAAAGAACATTTTAGTTTGTATTCCTGCTCTGTGACTTTGGCCACACCTAAGCTAAAGAGGTTGCTTGGGATTTTATGGGATAGTTTAGGTGAGGTTGGGCTGATGATCCGGGTATTTCCTTCAGTATCTTATTGGGTAGTGATGAAAAGATAGGGAAGCTGTAATGAGGCCACCAGTTTACACCGTGGGCATTCCATTTGTTCTTTTGCTTATGAAAATTTTTTTAATCACCTAGTATTTTCCTAAAAATTGGTTAATATCTTTGCAGTGGAAGATACTGATTATTAAAGCAACAGCATTTAACATCATCAAGCTCAGTTCATTTGAAAAATCTAGATTTCCTAGGATGTCTGGGAACTATCCTGGGGCTCTACTCAGGCTGAATGTAAGACCTGAGCCTCACATATCCTATTAAGATGTCCCTATGTTAAAGGAGTCGGGTGGGTTGTTGTAGAACAAGGTCCCTCCAATCTTTCTTTCTTGGTTTCGTTTTCTATTACAATCCAGGCTTATTCTGGCCAGTTGTTCCCACTGACTGTTTTCAGTAAAAAATCGAGTGTGACAACCCCAAGTTAACCCCATGGGTCCTTTCTCTTCCTCTCTCCAAGCCCCATGGGGCTGCCGGATGGGGAGGGAGGGACCCTCCCACCTCCCTGGCTGTTGATAGCAATGTTTGGGCCGCCTTTGGGCCACACATGCTAGGTTAACTTTTTAACCTATAGCAAAAAAACGATAACTTTTTTTTTTTGGTTTCTGCTCATTGCATTGCCTTTCTGGCTCCAGCTCTCCCAGCCTTTCAGGTATTAGGCCAGGAGACAAATCTTGAGTGATCTGGCCTAATTTGCACTGTTTGTCCCATTTCCATGTGCCCACCAGTTCTCCGATGGATCCAAATCATTCCCTTCTTATCATTCCCATAGGCTGGTGCACTCGTTTGTGAAGCCTGTGGCACTGTCTTTTCCAGGGACAGTCAGCTTTCTCTCCCTCCTTGCACCGCCCGGTGCCTGCACATACATTCTTTATAGCAGCGCCGTAAGTCAAGCGAGGTTGTGTTTCCTGATCTTGCGGACCTCTCATCACTGGTGCTGGAGGAGAGCGGGATAGGTGAGGCTCTGAATTAACTAGTCTAGGTCTGATGGTTATTTTAAGGAATTCAAAGGGTTTTTTTTCCCCCCTGAAGAGTTGTTTCAGGACTCCCTGCATCTGGACCACTTGGAGCGATTGGAGACGTCAGACCTGGGGTGGCCAATGGGAATGAGCCATGTGCACGCGTGTGCGCTCACACGCGTGCGCGCACACGCATGCACACACCCGCGCCCTTCCTCCTGTTTGGGTCCCCTAGGCTCTTTGCAATTATAATGAAATATAATATTAAATAGATTGTAGCATTATTAAGGCACTACTCTTTTCTAACAGTTTTCATTATAGCTTGATGCTCTGAATTTCACCATAATTTGTCAAGGCACAGGAAACGTATTGGGGACAGGTTTTTTCGAGTTAGCACTGAGGCATAGGTAGAGACTCGGTATAACCTGTAGCATTAGCGAAACAATTTATGTATAGGACTTCTAGACACTTAAATGGACCTAAATTGAATAAGAGATGTTACTTTAAAATTTCCAATTACTCTATGTTCTATTATCTATGAGTGCTGCATATTAGCACCAGGGTAAATTTCTTAAGAAACTGCGTGCAAGGAGCTAAATTTGCACATTGATTTTTGTCTTTTGTCTGCAGTTTAAGGCTAATTTAAAAGGATGGTGAGGAGATTCTATTTTCAACTGGCTGAAGTTCAATAAGAATATAATCAAACACTGTTAGAGCAAACTCTTTCACAGTGAAATTCTGGCAAAGCTAAATCTAATTCCTTTCAATGTGCTCCAACACAGCCAAAATACTGTTCTAGTGAGCAAGACACCCATTAGAGCGACGAGCTTCCTACAGTACAAGCATTTTTCCATATTTTATTTTAAAGCAAATCAGCATTTCATCGCGAATTAAGAAGGCAAAAAGGAAATATTTTATAATAAAATCAATAAAGCCATACAGTTTCATTACAGCTATATTTTTATAAGCCTGCATTTTCCTAATTTCAGAAGCATATTTGATCACTTTAGACAGGAAATTACTTCATTTAATTATTTCTGCAGTGAAAGCTTTGTAATTCTTTATAAAGCTTACTGATTAGCTTAAAAATCCTAATGAAAAGAGTGACCATATAACAGATCTTTTTGGGCACAAGTCAAGAAGAGAAAGTCTGAAAGTTGTTTCTTTTACTTTGTTTTCTTTAAACCTTACTGCTCCCCGCCCCCAAACCTCGCACCAAGCCAGGTTGACCTTTAAGTCCTGGGCTTCCCACTGATGGAAAAGCTGACAGGAGGCTATTGAGGGGCACAGGATGAGGCTCTTAAAATGAAGAGCATTAGATGTTTCTGTATGTTTTGGGTTTCAGTCCCTGCTTGTCTTCCTAAAACACTGGGCTTTGTCACATCACGTCCCTACAGGTGGCCAGTGGCTTCCCATTGTTCTCAGGATAAAGTTCTTCAGTTCTGCCCTTATTGGCCTGGTGTCAGTTCCCTGCACACCCACAGAGTGCCTCCCTGCTCTTGTCTTCCTCTGCTCCTCAAGACGGAACCCCTCCCAGAGCCACTGTCCTCTCAGTGTCCCCTCAGCACGCCAGGGGGAGTTTCGCCTTCCTACCCTCTTAGATCATTTTCTGGATCTCAGAGGCCCTCCATCCTCATTCACTCATCCTTCCCTCCATCAACTAGTGTTTCTTGGTCACACAGTAGAGATCAGCCCCATGGTTTCGTGGCTGCACCTTCCAGACTTCTCAAATCCCACCATTCCTCAAGCTGTGTTTCTTCCACAAGCTTCCTTCACTGAGAAGGGTGCCAGGACCTCTCCCTCCTCCAGACTCACGGCACCCAGCCTGCCCACCACTCTCCTCCAGCTTAGCACAGCGGAGTCCCTGGTGGGACTTGAGTCAAACCATCCAATGGCAGTGTGCTCAGCAAATGACTACTTGTGTGGCCTCCGACAGATCAATGAATACCTACAAGTTTCTGTTTCCTTGTCGATAAAGTAGGAGAATGCTTACATCACCGTTTTACTTGGGAAGGTAAAATGAGATAATACAGGTGGAAGTCCACATTTATGTAAGGAGTTTTCATTTCATGCCCATGTCAGTGTTTAAATGTGTGTTTTCTTAATTTTGTTAATTAAATACTTGGAGATTCTTCCAACAAAGCCTGCTGGATGCAAAACAGACCCACATTGAGATTAGGCACCACATTAAACAGCAAAAGTCTCTTTTTGAATATATCATGACTCTAGACGTTGTTTCAACAGCACAGAAATTAGTGGGGATTGTTATCGTGGTCGAAGACAATAAGCCTTATCAGTAGTCTTATTTGGATTGATTTTGTAGATGAGAACATTCCAAAGACCATTCTTGCATTGCGCTTTAACTGAGAACCAGAATAAAGTAAAACCAGCTATTAATTTAAGCAAAGTCTAAACTATTGGGATTTCTTTAGTCACTTTCATCCATCAGCCGATTTTCTGACGTGAATTTTCAGAAATAGGTGAAAGCCATGATTTCACTCGTGGGTGGGAAGCAGTGGGCTCTCTAGAGATGCCTAAGTAGGCCCTAAAGCTCCTTCACGAGCGAGCAGGAGAATACAATGGGCCCAGAAAAGTCCATCACTTTCAATTGAAACTACTAGGGGAATTAAGTAGGTTAAGCCTTTAGAAGATTCCTAGGTAACTTACTGGAATTGAAATGCAACCACAAATCCTTAAACCTTACCTAAGAGCAGGAAAGCTGTTGAGGATCGGAAGTGATTAGGGGCTTTGTCTAAGGCCCCATCCAAAAGGAAGAAGTGTCAACAATGAGGTTGCTCTGAGCTGCAGGCCAGGGCGCTCTGGGTCCCCATTCAGGGCTGTCTCCCAGTCAGCAACGTGATACACCGCAGCGCTTCCCCAGGCCTCGCCAGGCCTCGCAGTCAGTGCTGACCAGGTAGAACTCAGGTGCCTGTGGTGTGCACCGTACTTTACTTCATGAGTTCAAAACACGTTTATAGGAACTGAGTGGTTAGTGGTGAGAAAACAAACGGACACTGTAGGTTCCCGACTCGGGAAACACTGCCGGCTGGTTGGCAAAGCAGCGACCCTATGTCTGTAACAGCAAGGGTGGGCTGCAGATGTATGTCCATTTTTTTGCCACCCCAGGCAAATCATCTGTCCCCACACATGTGGATACACTCGCAGGGCCAGGTCCTCGGGTGGCGGCTGAGGACGGGGCAGGGGGAGGACAGCTGGCATGAGACGCAGAGGCTGGGAACAAGTTCCCAGTGTTCGTCTCTAGGCACCCACAGAATAATTGAGAATTGGTTCTTTCATCTCCGGCCTCCGCTCAGCTTTTCATTGCCCCTGAACCTCTGCTGTCCCCAAGTGGCCGTCCGGATCACCGAGGTGGCCGTGGAGATGCTGTGTGGGGCGGTAAAGGGCTGCTATCTTTATCTCAGCCTGAGTTTACAAACAGGCCGCAGTGTGGTGGTCCCCACAGGGCTAGATCCGGTCAGCCTGACTCTATTTCAAATCCCTGCGCGGGCATCTACCAGCAGTGCAGCCGGGATCCTTCAGCCCAGTGTCCGTGAGCTCAGCGTCCCTGAGCCCCAGTCTCCCCTGCACGGGCGCCGGCCCAGATGACTAAATGGGTTAGTGCTGCTCTGACTTGTGGGGGAGACTGCAAAGACTGTGAGTAGAGACCCAGATTTTGAGCCAGCATATCTGGGCCACACCCAGGCTGTCTTTTGCAATCTGAGCGCCCTTTGTGTAAATGTTGTAAGTGCCTGAGCCCTAACATTCAAGTCTGCAAAATGGGAATTAAGTGAGGATTAAGGAGCGCACCTGTCCCGATGAGCAGCGGGTGACGGTCGGAATCGCCAAATCACTGTATTGTACACCGGCAACTAGTACGACGCTGTATGTTAACTAACTGGATTAAAATGAAACCTAAGAAAACAGACATCTAAGATGGGAGTTCAGATACCGTCAGGCAAGGCAGACACAGCCTTTGGCGTGTGACCATGAACTGGTCAGTCCATGAGGGGCAGCGGTTGTTGTTAATAGTTTGTGGATCATCTTTGAGAAGAGAAAAGTAAAATCTGATTCTCTGTATGATACCAACCTAAGAAACAGCTCTTTGGCCTCTGCGTATGCTTGAACAACCAAATAAGCTGCTTACAGGAGGGTATGGGACTAAACTACTTCATGGTGACTGCGCAGAAACCTTCCCATAAACTAAGTGCGACTCTGTAGCAGGAGTCTCATGATCTATTTATTAGATCCACGTAATAACTGGCGTGAATTCATGACTCCTCATGGGACTATAATAGTAAATAATGTTATTGCCGGTACTACTAGTTAGTAGAAAATCTTGTAAAGGACTCAGGATATTTTCATGAATATTCTTGTTGATAAACCCAAGCATCATACTCCCCAATGGAAAGAAGCGTTTATCTTTACGAGCTTCTTATTTTTTAGGAAGTACCAATGGGGCGAGTGACTCGCTTATCGCTTTCCATCAGGGATGCGAACACGCCCAGGAAATGGGTGGCAATACTTAATCTCGAGCAAGAAGCTCAATCCCTTAATCAGAGATGCGGGCCAGATGGAAGAACAGGTGAAGATTAAGGGCGAACAGAATGAAAACAAGAATTATGTATGGCCTGGAAAGGAGTCCAATGATGGGAGCCGACAGTCAGGTAATACAAGTGATGTCAGAGCCAATGTCACCTGCAGAAAGACCTCCTGAAGCCGGTATTGCCACGGGACGACTTGAGCCGGTAATCCAGCTCGCCAAGCATGCTCGCCAAGCATGAGCATTTCACGAGGGCTGTGATCCGTGCCAGGTTGTCTAGGCTTCAGAACTTTGTTTGTACATGGATGGGGTAGAGCTAGATGGCATTTCACGGCTTACACTTTGTATATTGCTAAGATAGTTATAAAGAACTTCTGGAGATGGTCCTGTGCCTCCAGGGGGCTGGCCACAAGCACAGGGCACGCAAAGACAGCCACCCGTGCAAGATTCTCCTAAAAGGAACACTCAACGTCCAAGGTGGCAGCCAGGTCACTTGCGGGGCTCTGTGCCTTATTGCCTTTGGAATGGCTCAGCAAGGGGTCAGCGTTAAAGAGGGTAAAGATGGAGTTGCCACTGTGCCTGCTTCTTTCCTTTTCGTCTCAGTTCCCTAGCAGGGGTCCTGTGGATCCCCCTCACTTTCGAGATAGAGCCCATAAGCAAAGAATAACAAGCTATTGATGCAATCCAAGCTGCAAAGCTTTTACCATAAAACATCCTTCCATTTCTAAAAAGGAAACCTACGGTTTAAAACTTAACGTATTTCATTGAGTCCCAAGTGGTAAGCCTCCGTGATTTTTTTCATCAAACTGAAAATTTGACTCGTAACAAATGGAAAGTAACAACTTTAATTCTATAAGAACAGAAGGAATTCGGCCTTTTCAAAGAAAAAGCTCTATCAACCCAAGTAGGAATTGTCACATGTAATTTTATCAAAATTTGCTTGTAATACATGAGTGTTTTATCTTGGAGTGGCAACCCGAAGCAATGAGTTCCATAAAATTATTGATGACATAGAAAACTGAAACTATTGTGTCTGAGTCCTCCTTTTCTGTATTGTATCTGTGGGATGGATATGGGGAAGATGGAGAAGCTGGGCATTTGGTCATTATGGGACCAATCCATGGAGCCTGGAGATGCAGCCCGTCCTATCCATGCACAAACTTTTATTAACATGTCTAGTAGTAAAGATTAGGTTTGCTTGCATGTGACTGAATATCCTACATAATATTGGCTCAGGCAAGAAAGACCCTTATTCTTATTTCAGTAAAAGTCAGGAAGGAAACATGTAGCTATCAAGAAGTCTAAGAGCTCCACAGGACTTCTATTTTTGTATTTAAATATCTTGTACGTGTCTTCTATCTCAAGATTGCTTCATAGACAAAAATGGCTGCTGGAGCTTCAGGCTTCTCAACTGAGGTCCAGGCTTAAGAAGGACAAGAGATCTGCCTTCCCCAGCTGAAGGCCACACACTTCCCCTCTGTCACTGGCCATAAATTAGTCAACATGCCCGACTTCAGGAGTAGTTATGAATCTTGTCTTGCTGCTGAGGGCAGTGGTCTGAACAAAATAGCAGTTTGACTAATAAGGAGTAAGGGAGGATGGATGTTTCCAGCATCTGGAAGCCGTTGCCGCAGTGTGTACTCAAACATGAGAGACAGGCTTGACGTTGCACAGGACACTCCTCACATTCTGTCTTCCTTTCCACTCTTGTTCCTCCCGGCCAGGCCCCTTCTGCTCTTGATCTGTTTTTTCCCTATTCCGGAACTTTCTCCCATGCATGCTCCCTGCTCTGTCTTGAATCTGCAGTTGGCCGTCCTCGAAGTGCCGGGTGGAGAACGAGGTGGAGCCGACTGGAGCCCCTGCTCAACAAGCGCTCGAGCAGGGAAGACGAGCAGCGACCCAGCCATGGGGAGTGGGTAGGAGCTGTGGAGACGTCCATGAGGCGTGGGAGCGCCCGAGAGGAGCCTGAGCCACTCACAAGACTCTTCGGATTGGGAGAAGAGTCACCTTCTTCGCACCAACCACCCCCAGCCCCCCCCCCAATCCCTTTTCTCATTCTTTCCCAATGCCCCTTTACTCCAGTTTCTCAGAAGCGGGGTCTAGCATCCCTCAGCTGCCTGCGGACTGGCCTCTGCCCCCACTGCTCTGCGGTGACTTCTCTCTCAGAGGCCACACATTCTCCAAGAGGCCGCAGCCCGGAGCCCTTCCTCAGGCTTGGTCTTCATCTCCTTCCCTCTCTGTGGCTTCCTCATAGCGTCCCCACCCTGGTCTCGGAAACTCTCTGCTGCAGGCTTCTCTGACATGGGGCTCGTCTGCTTTCCAAGCTGTGGCCTCCTAGGAGGCCCTCCGGCTCCTCTTCCCCGCCTGTCCCTCTCACGTTCAGGTGCTCTGCAACAGAGCTCTTCTCGCCTTACTTTGCTTCTTCACCCCAAGATTCAGGTTGGTAACTCATTCAGCTTAACATTCTCAGTCGTTGGCTTCACATGGATGCTCCCAAATCTCTCTCTTTCGCTCCCTGCGCTCTGACCATCCATGTAATGACCCGCTGCTCGCTTATGGGTGATGCCCGGGGGGCCCCGCAAGTGCTGCGACCCCTGCCCACCGGCTTCTGCAGTTTCCATGGGCCACCTGGGTTTCGCCTCCTGCTCTTGGTCCTGGCAGCGGGGTCGCCTTCAGGCCGGCCCCAGCTCCCCAGAGCAGCTGCCACTCTCTCTGGCCCCAAGCACAGCGGTGATTATGTCGCTCGTGTATTTGCAAATATTCAATGGCAACTTCTTGCCTGTGGCATCAAGCCAGACTTCTGGATGTGTCCTCAAACACCCTCTACGACTCCTCGGTGCCTCCTCTCTCCAGTCTCTCCTGGGCCATGACTGCTGCAAACCTGCTGCTTCTGTTTAAAGCCTTGACTCATGCTATTCCTCAGCCTGGGTTGTGCTTTTCCCATCTGCCTGGCTTTTGAAGTCTAAGTGAAATGTTTTATGAAAACTTTCCTCATCTCTGAAACCAGGCTCCGATGTCATTTCATTGGTGTCTGTCTATGGCCCTTGTACTGCTTATCTCCTGCATGTGGGAGACGGGGACACTTGACTGCAGTCTCCTTAAAGACAGGAATTTGGCCTGGATTTATGCTCCTCTTCCTGTCTTCCTCCCTTCTTTCTTCCTCCCCATGCCTGCCTGCATTCCTTCCTTCCTTCCTTCCTTCCTTCCTTCCTTCCTTCCTTCCTTCCTTCCTTCCTTCCTTCCTCCCTTCTCTTCCTTCCCATTTCCAGCATGTAAAAGAGCCTCTTACCGAACAGGTGTTTAGGAAACATTTACTAAGTGAGTGAACAAATGATAATCAAAGGAAAGGGAGTCAAGGACCTGGACAGGCTGGTGTATTACCTGCTCAGGTGAACACAGAGAATCTTCCTTTGTTCTCTATTCGTGGGGAAAAGTGTCCATTAAGGAATAGGACCACTTATAGGACTCTTGTCACTTAGCATGGATAGTACACAACTTTTCTTGATGCAATTGTAACTGCTAGAGGGTCAGGAATGTGTGTATGCTTTTCCTGCCCATCTTCTGTGGCCAGGTGCAGTCCTGGCCACCTGAGGAAATAAGGGAGCGAGATATGAGGAGTGAAGATGGAGTGAGCACCTGTATGCAGACAGATTGAAGAAGCCCCCAGGGAGGGGAAAACACGACGAAGCAACTCACATTTTGTAATCACTCAAGTCATTTACTTGTATTTCGCTACTTCTCTGAGTAAGGTTATTTGGACTTGGAAGCCCAAATCCCTAAATTAGGTAAGCACCCAGAAATAACAGAAAAGACTTTTGACCTGGGCTTTGCATAGGAGAACTGAAACATTAAATCAGGAAGGATTCTAGTCTCTGAGATTGGAAATTCAAAATTGAAAAAGCCAATTTACCTTCTGATCCATTCTGACCCAGAAGCACGATGTTGGCTTATAATTGAAAAGTGCTGAGATCCTTCGAGGAAGATGCTGCCCGAGGAAGCAGAGCTATCCCTTCTCTTCTGATGGATGCCACTCAGATCCCATCGGGCTTAGCACTCCATTATGTTGTGCTCATATGCTGTGTGACACCTAACCTCTCCCAGGCCCCACTGTGCACCCCAGGAGCTGTATTCCCAGCAGCTAGTGTTTTCATGCACCCCTTGGGCTTCCAGAGAAGTCCACTTTAATATGCACCAAAAATAATTGTTGCCCACAACTCCTCAGGAGTGGCAGCATCAAAAGCAGCTGGGTAGGGGTACTCTAGAACCACTTTCTATGGCCTTCCTAGGTCTCTCCCCACCAGAGCAACTCAAAGAAATATAGATCTAAGTAAGAATTCTGTACCTGCTTTGCAAACACAGTTTGAAGAGAATCTCCTTAGCGCCTTCCAACCAGATCGCCTCCCCTGAGAGAACTGCGAGCTGACATTGTTCCCCTGGTTTTAAAATGAACTCTCCTTCCCCTGACCCCTCAGACCTAACCCAAAGGGCAGATCTTAAAAGAGTAGGATTCAGAGGGGCACCTGGGTGGCTCAGTGCATTGAGCCTCTGCCTCGGCTCGGGTCATGATCTCAGGGTCTTGGGATGGAGCCCCGCATCGGGTTCTCTGCTCAGTGGGGAGCCTGCTTCCCTCTCTCTCTCTGCCTACTTGTGATCTCTCTGTCAAATAAATAAAAATAAAATCTTAAAAAAAATAAAGAGTAGGATTCAGAGAAGATACTAGTGCAGTGCCCCTTCTTCTCAACAAACAGACATTAGCAACGAATTTAGAGGAATAGAGTTCTGGGTTAGGAAATAGGATGAAAGACTGGGACAATTCACCTAATGAAGATTAAGAAAGGGTGAAACGAGCAGCTTTCAATTATACAAGTAGGTGATAGGGCAGACCTGGGTTGAGTTTTAGCTCTGCTACTAATTAGCTATGCTTTAGACGAACGTTTTCACCACTTTGAGTTTTCATTTGCTTGTGTCTAAAAGGTAAACACAAGACCTCTGATTTACGTTTCTATGAGGATCAAAGGAGGTGACTGAGGTAAAGGTAGGTGCCCCAAGTGACAGCAGCACCCTTGGCCACAGTGACTGTCATGGCAATAGTGATCACAGAGAGAGAGCCCAGCTAGTTTCCACCTTGAGTGAGAATTGAATAAGAAACTGACACACTGTTACGTTATGAGATGTCGAAGTTGAACACATGACATTTCCTGATATGTCTGCGATTCGGAATGGTCCCTAAGATAGAACCCTTTCCACGAGTTAGCCATGGCTTTGGTCTGGCTCCACAGGAAGGCAATGAGGTAGACTGGTTGGTACGCTGTAGAACAGTGTGATCCTATGATGAGGCCCCGGGAGCTGGCAAGTCTGTGCGTCAAACTCTCGCTTCTCTGTTCCACGTCCAGACTGGAAGGCAACATGCCCTCGAAGCAAGCAGGAAAGGAAATTTCACACAAGAAATCACTTCCAGGTCAACAGCATTACTTGGGGAAAGAACTGTGGATGGCTGTGCATTCCTGAGTCATGCATTCTCTTACAAAGGGTAGTGAAAGAACTACTTGGTTACTTTGGGGTTTTTTTTTTGCCTCGTCATAAATGTTCAGTTAGCAGCTGCTCAAGGGAACGCATGCCAGCCTTTCCGCATTTAAGTCTCTTCACCACGGGGAGCCCAGAGTACTGCCTGAAGCTCGGGGAGGAACTAGACACCACCACTCTACAATTTTAAACTAGGAACTCACGAAGTGCTGGTCAAGTGTGGGTGGGAACTGCTGCTTTGGGAACTTCCAGACACCCACTAAGGTACTTTTCTGCTTTTTAGTGTAGAAAGAGTGACCTTAAAAGCATTTTGTATAAAAAGGGAAGCAGCCACTTGAATCACTATCCCATGTTCTGGAGGTCTGCAGGCAAAAATCATTTGAAATGTGTGGGGAGAGAGAAGAGCAAAGTGATGATTGTTACATAAGTTAGGATGCTCCCACCTTATTTCAGGATTCAAAAGCCTAAAGATAGAGCCCAGAGGAGGAAACCTATGTCATGATGGAGAACAGTCGTATTGGGGTTCCTCAAAGGGGTTATGGGATCTTTCTGGCCCTAACAGGCAGCTCTTCTACAGTCTTGCCCTGGATGAGATGGGACCATGGCACAAAATGTTTCTGTCCTGAGGACTGATGGTTTTGGGGAATTCCACATCCTTTATGTTATGGAATAAATATTTAGAATTGTAAAGAAATTTGAGGGAATCTAGTTTAATCCAATATTTTAATTTTTAAGGTAACTATTTTTTTTTCTGATGATACTGTTCATTGTGGAAAAGGTGATAAACGGCAAAGGATGAAGAGAACAGTCATCTACTTTCACCCACCAAGAAACAGCCACCACTGCCATTACGTGCTTTTCCCTCTTAACCTGTGTGCATGTGTGTGTATTTAGATCACACACATTAGCACACTAGTAAGAGTCTATCACATATGTTCTATACCTTGATTTTTAACTTGATTTTATATTTTGATAATTCTATCATGTCCTTAAAATGCTCTCATTCATTTAAATGGCAACATAATATTCCATCATAGGAATGAAACATATTTTATTTGACCATTTGTATGTTGGATATTTAACTCACTTCTGTTTCTCCATAACTATTAAAAACATATTTAAAATATCTAGTTTTTGTGTTTCTTCTTGTCTTTAATTATCTTCTTAGGTTTAATCCCTACTATTAAAATGATTAGGTCAAGTTTGTGAGTATTTTAAAATCGAATTCACATACCGATGTTAAATAATAGGAATTCACATACCTTCTGTTAAAGAATAGGAACAGAAGGCAAGAAGTCTAGAAAGTTCTGGAGATCACACAGTTCTTCAGTGCCAGAAGCATGCCCCAAACCCAGGTCTCCTGACTCCCCAGTAAAGCTCTCTCACCTGGGCTTCAGTCTCCAGTAAAAGAAAAGGAAGCAAGAAATTGTATCAATGCATGCTACATTCTTTTTCCCAGGAAAAAGTCCTGCTGAAATGTCTATGTATTCTCAGATTGTGTGTGTGTGTGTGTGTGTGCACTAATAAAAATCATTCAATGACTTGGGTCGAAAAGGCTTTCTTCTGGGGCAAATTGCTATTTACCCGGGTACCTGAAAAAATATAGTTTCAGGCAATTAAAATAACTGAAGTAGAAGAAAATTCAGTTATCTGTGTTGTATTTTTGGTAACTTCCATTTAGAGAATTGCATGTAAAGTTAAGGCTGGCATATTTAGGTTGAGGGAGTAAAAACTTCTGAGTTGACCAAGGTAGGGTACCTTCCAATTTCCAATGCTGGCTGCAGATTTAAGACATTAAAAAGCGATTTGCAGATTTTAAGTATATACCAAGGAGGCACAAGACCTTGTTCTAAAATAATAACTGTGGCTTTAATAAAATGTAGAAGCTGAGAGCTTCCTGGGATTATAATGAAAGATATTTCTATATTGGGAAGATGCTTTTGTAATTTGCATATTTATTGGGGCTCTTGCTGAGGAGAAGACTAAGGACAAATAGGGTCCTACCTGGGTCCAAGTCCATTAACTTTGTGTGCCAAGTCCAAGGTCTTCTTAAATGCCCCCTCCCCACCCACGTGCTCCCACAGGGGAGAGCTGTCTCTTCTAGACTCTCAGGAGAGGTGTCCTCCGGGCACAGCTACCAATCTGGGCCAACTGAGGTCAACTTTCTACAAGGAGCTCATAATCCATAGGCTCACATTATTACACCAAGGAAAGAAATTTCTTTTTCCACCTGGAAGTTTTCCTGTCTTCTCTTTTCACCCTTTCACATACTTCCATTACCCTGTCACTGCCTTGCTGTTCCAGCCGACCAGGATAGACTTAGAAATTGTGAGAGATTGGGGGGAAAGGTTATTTTACTTCTGGATTGGTAGTGAATCCTTGGCCAGAGAAGAACTGTAGTTGTCCTGCTGTTATTGATACATCATTGGGATGGATAGGATCCTGCACTTTAGAGCAGATAGGCTAAGGGAGTCCCACTTCCAATACTGTGCGATCATGGGCAAATGGGATAACTTCCCTGGGCCTCAGTTCCCTTATCTGTAAAGTAGGACCAGTAAGTCTTGCCTTGGTGGTGGTGAAGATAAAATGAGATAAAGCAGATAAATTGCTTAACACACAGCCCGGGACTCAGTGAGCACCCTGCCAATGCTATTACTAGCTATCCGCACTTTGCTTCTCCTCCCTTGGGAATTCTTCTTCCCAGTCAATATCCCATCCTAGTGACCATTTCTTCAAAATACTACTTGTCACTGAATGATTCTTAATGTAGTCATCAACATGTTCTGTTTTACTTTTAAAATTATGGTTGGACGTGCTTTATTTTTTTTTTTGTCTTCGGAAATACCAAAACCAAATTAAATGAGCTACATTACTAACGGTTGACACAAAAGTCTTCATGCTCGTGTTTCACAGAAAAGTAAACCTCTGAGAATTTTGCTGTCATCACAGGTGAAGTCCTTTCACTTCTGTAGTTCATCTGATGAACTTCCATTTAGGAGTTGTGTTATAAGATAATATGGAGATTTCCAGTTAAGTATAGGCTACAGATGAAGGTGAATAGGAGAATAAGAGGGAAAACAAAAAGATCTAAGTTGTAGAAGGAATGGTAACTGGAATGCCCCTACAGAGGAGCTGAGAAGAGGCTTAGCTCTGGCTTTAGAAAGGTAGAAGTGATTGCCACTGGGTGGGATGTTTGTGACAGACAGTAAATTGCATAAAAAGTATGCAAGGTAGGGATCAAAGGCACATACATGGAGGAGACTATGCCTTTAAGAGATATGTTTATCTGATGCAAGACTTTTCAGCTATCACACAAGAAGCATAATGATAAAGGATTAGTTAACTCTATGGCAGTGGGTGATGTCACAAGGGAGTAGGACTTCTCCTTGAAAGATGTTTGGGGTTGGTCAGGTACCAACTAGAGAGGTCATTACCAAAAATGGAAGATTACCCTCTAGAGGCACTTGGAGAAAACTACAGGCACGTGACCCTAATGTAAAGACATTGAATGGACACGTGAGGGAACTTGTCTCTCCTTCACAAAGGCGGCCATCTGCAGCCACCGTCACTTCTGCTCCAGGCTAAAGAATGGCAGTACTTCCTTTCCTTCTCTCAACCAGATTCCTGAACATCAAATGGGAAGCCATGCACTGTAGTTAATTTTATCATAAGTTTGCTCAGTGCAGTGTATCCTATCATCACTGCTTTTATTGATTAAAAAAAGTATGACCAGAATTAATGTCTCACTGAAATCCGTATTGCTGCATATGTTTTTTTTTTTTCATGATATTCGGTCCAAAGAAGGTTCAGCAGAGTACCTACAGAAAAATTAATAACTAATAACAAAATTAGGAACAAATAGACCTACCCTTCTGGATTTCAAGAGAAAGAGGAAATAACCGTGTGTACCATTGAATGGTATTAGCTTCAGTTCTAGAAGCTTTTACTCAAGTTTTAGCATCCTTTGCAGTTGGCAAAATCAGTACATGAACTTTCAAACTTTCAGACTGAAAATTAATCCATATTTTGTGCTAGAATATTATGGTCACAACCTCTAGTATTCCACAAAGGAAGGGAAAGCAAAATCACAAATATTTAACACTTGAAAAAGTCTCATTTGAAAGTATTCATGTAGGTGACCAGAGAATATAGTTCATAGGAATAAAAGTGATAACTTGAAATGGACTTATTTGCTTTTTGATAAAGGTGGTCCTCCCTGGACCCGAGGAAAAGCTCAGCTCCATCTAAGAGTAAAAACGTAAGGAATTATAGCCGCCCAAAGAAAAGTCATATTTTCACTTAAAAAAAAAGACTCAGAGTCTTTTTCAGGTGCATTTTTTGTTTGTTCGTTTCTTTGTTTAAATTAGAAAAAGGACACAAGCAGAATCCATTCAGTGCTTCGATAGATGTGTTTTGGACTGTTTCTAATGATTCCTACAGGATACTTGGATATCTGTGATTTGACCCTGCCCTGCAGTTACATGGAGGGATAAGTCATAGACAGAAGACACTGACAGGTCAATATCAAAGGCAGGGTAGAGAAGAATGCTTAAAATAAAATCAGTTGATAAAATTAACATCACAGAAAAAAGGACTGTGTTCATGTGGGAATGTGTGGGACTAACACTGGAAAGAGTCACTGCCACAATTATAATGATAATATTATTACTGGTGGTGACAACTTTTTCTCTCATCTAATAGTTCACTAATTATATCTGCACATGCTATCAGTGTCAAAGTGGCTTAAGGGACACTCTGGAAAACAGTATGGACGTTCCACAAAAAGTTGAAAATAGAGCTACCCTACGACCCAGCAAGTGCACTACTGGGTATTTACCCCAAAGGGAGAAAGGTAGTGATCTGAAAGGGCATGTGCACTCGAATGTTTATAGCAGCAATGTCCACAATAGCCAAACCATGGAAAGAGCCCAGATGTCCATCGACAGATAAATGGATAAAGAAGATATGGTGTATATATACAATGGAATACTATGCAGCCATCAAATTTTTTTTTTTTTTTTGGTAAAGGTTGTCCTCCCTGGACCTAAGGAAAAGCTTTTTGTTGTTTCACATTTGCAACAACATGGATGGAACTAGAGGGCATTGTGCTAAACGAAATAGGTCAGTCAGAGAAAGACAATGATCATAAGATCTCACTGATAGTGGAATTTAAGAAATAAGGCAGAGGATCCTAGGGGAAGAGAGAAAAAAATGAAACAAGATGAAACCTGAGAGGGAGACAAACCATAAGAGACCTTTAATCTTAGGAAACAAACTGAGGGATGCTGGAGGGGAGAGGGGGTAGGTGGATGGGGTAACTGAGTGATGGACATTGGGGAAGGTATGTGTTGTAATGAGCACCAGCTATTATATAAGACTGATGAATCACAGACCTGTAATCCTGAAACAAATAATACATTATATGTTACTTAGTTGAATTTAAGTTTTTAAAAAAGTGGCCTAAGGGAGATGGTGGGGTTGGTTCTAAAGGAAATGGGACTCCAAAACCCCATGGAACTTTAACTCTTTTCAGAGTTTTGGGTAGAATCAAGATACGCAAATCCAGCCCTTGATTTTACGACAAACTGTACAACTGATAATTTTAGAAAAATTGTAGCTTTTCTAACATGATTAAAATGGACAATTTGATGTTAAATTATTTTCAAGTAAATCCTATCTTCTTAATTTAGTTACGTTTGAAGTTTTAGCATAAATATCATTGATTTGGGAAGACTTGTAACTAGAAGGAGAGCTCAACACAGTTATAACACTTTTCAGGGTGCTAGGTGCTCAGTCATTTAAGCGTCTGGCTTCCGCTCAGGTCATGATCTCTGGGTCCTGGGATCGAGTCCCTCACTGAGGGAGCAGGGACGCAGGGAGCCTGCGCCTCCCTCTCCCTCTGTCCCTGCGTCCCCACTCCTCGCTTGTGCTCTCTCTCACTCACTCTCTGTCTCAAATAAAGAAATAAAATCTTAAAAGAGAATAAAGTACTTTTCATTTGTAAAGAAGGTTACATTTTATTATTCACATGTGTTTTCAAACAATGCCGTGACATATGGCATCTGGGAGAGAAACTCTGAAGGATCACACAGACTGCGCTAAGACTCGTGTTGAAGCTGGAACTTTGGAGTTTCTTGGAGTCGCTCAGGCAGCCCTGTGATAAATTTATGGGATTTTCACATCTCATAAACAGACTGTGAGAAGGCCTCATTGAGTATAGGAGACAAAATTTTCTGCAAGTATTGATAAAATTTAGTCTAGTAACAGCAAAGGAAAGCCTTAGGTTTATTCTGTTGGAAAGGCAGAAGTTTTAATGGATATAACTTTATGCTTCATAAGCTCACTGAAACAGCTTTTTTTGATTATGCGGATGTGTTAGCTCTCCTTCTGCGATAGGGGATTATCAGCCCCACATAATGCCATTACCCAAGCTGTCCCCGTGATCCATATTCTGCTTATAAGAAGGTGTAATTTCAGTTGTTAGAAAATACTTTTGGAACTTTATTCAGATGAAGAAGCATGGAGATTTTAACACAAATACAATATAATATTGATGGCTCCTCTCTTTTGGATCTCTTGAAATCCAGTAACAGACATTATGGTGGACTAGTTTTGCTAAAAAACAGCACATGAGAAAATAAGAATATTGTATCAGGTGTGGAATTCTGTCCAACTTGGTACTCATGCAGTCAGAGACTATATAGTAATAAGTAGACTATGTTTAATTCAAAATGGAATATTTTACAGTGACGTGCTTGGGAAACGTATCCCCTCCCAGCACAGATGGCATAAAAATGCTTAGTGATTCTTTTTTTCAGACTTCATGTCATGCTGTGGGAAGATATGGCTGAAATAAATACATTTTATTTTGTTTTGTGACATTTTTCCATATGATTTAATTATAGAGAGAAGGGCACACAGAGAGCGTCACTATTAAGTGGGATCCATTATACGCTTAAGAGCAAATTCAAATCTTTTGTGGAGCACATTTTTGGGAAATAAATTGTGCACGCCATGTAAATAATATGACATTTGGTTGCAGTCAATTTAGTTTATGTATTTTGCCCAAAGGAACAGGTGATTCAAAGTTTAATTTGCCCCTCGTCTACTTATTCTTAATAACTTGGCACAGTAAGCTGTTCTTGGAATACCAATATACCAATTAACGAAATAATTCTTTCGCTGCTGTTGAAATAAAAAGTTGATTCTCATCTCCATTTTTGTTGTTGTGATGGTGTGGGGCAAAAGGCACAGACGACACAGTCACATTGGAAAGTGGGCGAACGTGAAGGCACATTCAATAGCACTCTAGCAGATAGCGAGGAATTGAGCTCAGACCTGTTTGCATGCGTTGGCTGAGGACCGGCACTGCCCAGGAACCCCCCGGGCCAGCTCGCAGGGACTACAGCCCACCGGGGCCAAGGAATTTGGGCTTCTGTGTTACTTATCACAATGCATCTGTCTCGTATTAAATTTGCATTTGGAAGGATTAAGGGAGCTCGCTGGCGGAACCAGTGAAAACTTCAAATAAGAAAAACTGTATTCTGTTTCAATACATTCGGCATTTCATGAAGTGTGTAAAAAAGAGCTAATGGGCTTGCCGCCCATGCAACGATGCCTTTCATTCATTCATTATCTGCCCCACTGTCCTAAACGAGCCTCTCTGACCCCTCACCTGGGCCACCACAGCTGTCTCTGAAATGCTGTTTCTCTTCCTATTTTCCCTGTTCTCTTACACTCTCTCTCCAGAGACCTCTCTGGAGCTTGATGGGCAAGTCTCGAAGTTGGAACGTCCTCCTTGATTCCCCCAGCCTGGGTCAGCCGTCTCTCCTCCGGGTGCCCTGGCACTCTGTGCTCCCCCCCACTACGGGATTTATCACGAGGATGGAGGTCTCTGGTGTATTTGTCCATTTTTCTCCCTGACACAGAAGTCTCCTTGAGGTCAGGGCTGTGTCCCCTTCACTGGTGTACTCCCTGAACTTGGTACCTCTAGGTGACGAAAAATAAGTGGTAGGTGACTGAATGATGTCACTCGCTGTCAATTCCTCCTCATTGAATCTGGCTTGGAATCAAATGCCTCAGCTCGGTATTCAGTGGATTCCAGGGAAGACTCTGTCCTTGGCATCCTCACAGCCATCCCCCCTTCCCCCGCTCCTCAGTTCCATTCCTTGTCCACACTCTTGGCCAACTATGCTTTTGACTGTTTTCTGGAAGGTGTCATATCCTCTCTGCTTTTGTGCCTTTGCTATGCTGTTCTTTCTGCCCAGAATGAATGCATTTAATGTTCTTCTGGAGAAATCGTAAGCCCTGTAAGAAATTGTAAGAATAGGCCTATTCTTCATCAGACCTTTTCAAGACTCCCATCTGTAATTAATACGGCCATCCTCCCTTGTGTTTTGTTTGTCACTATGGAGCACTCGTCACACATGCCAGTCCCTGAGGATACGGAGTCTATCTTTTTACTTAACCTAGCATACATACAAGACACTTAGGAGATGCTGAGTACATGCTTCTGGCATCAAACTTCTGGGAAGACCACAACAGCAAATCCTTGTCTGGCACATCACAGTTTCCACCCAACATCCATGTCTCTGTCCATCTGTCCATCCATCCATCCATCCGTCCATCCCCTGAGCTTAGACTTTTGTATCATACAATAAAAGTTACTATTCACACCAAAAGGAGTCTGGGCTGAGGGTTTAAATCTATTTTGCTATAAACTCTCTTAATAGGTTTTAATTTTTAATATGTTACTCAAACCTTTTTAAACTACTCACAGATAATATCTAAATTTACAAAATTCAATTAGAAAGTTAGATACAAGAATAAAATCATGTAAGAATATGGGCAATAATATACTCAATACTATTAAAATCCTCAGCATTTAAATATAGCTCCAAACTGGAGTGGATAAAAAAAAAAGTAGTTGAATTAACAAGGAGGTATGGAAACAGTCAAAAATCCCCATGTGGGAGCTGCTAGCCATGTTTCAGACTGTGGACACGGGAAGTATCCAATTATTTCAAAAGAAGGAGGTCAGGCCCTGATTTCCTCTAGTCCCTCCCTGCTGGGGCTGCTGATGCCTTCCTCTTGCAGGCAGAGCGAAACTTGCTGCCTGGCGAAACTTGGTCTGAACAGAATCACATTAGCAGCCTGAGCTGATAAGATCTGAGTTAGTCTTGTTGTGTGGTCTCCAGGGGGTCTTAAGGCAGCCCCAGTTACCCAGCACTGTGTAGCCCTTTCTGGCCTTGCAGGGTTGGCAGAGGCCCCTAGCTGGCTTTCTACCTCCCTCATTTTGTTGTTACTTCAATTTCACAGTAGGGACGGGAGACCACCATGCCCTGCTTTGCCCGAATCCTTGACTAGCTCTTGCCAGTTCTGGGAGCTGCAGTCCTCCTGTAGTTGTTCTTAGCCTTGGCTGCATATCTGTACCAGCTGGGAAGCTTTAAAAATGCTTGAGCCCAGGCTGAGCCCCAGGCTTGAATCTCTGTGGGACCAGGAAGTTGGAGAATATTGCACAGGCACTTACTCTGGTAATCTGCATGGGCCAATTCAAAGGGCATTCTCCTGTTGGATGGGATAGATTAGGAGAGAAAGAAACTGGCAGAAACAAAACGAAAGCTGAAAAGACTGTGTCATGAACACACGTGACTCAGATTATTTAGAGGCATTTGAGGGAGACGGGGGTTCCTGTGGAACAAGCGGGCATGAGCAATCCACATCAGAGCTTTAAAACTTCCCGCGTGATTTCAGAGTCTAGCCAAGACTGAGAACAACGGTCCTTCCAGGACCTGACTAGATAAGGAGCCATGCTGATAATGATTACAGAGTCCAAGACCAATTACTGCTTTTCCCTGGCTGTATCCCACCTAGCAGATCTTGCTGTCCTAGTCCCCCTAGGGACGGGACAGGTCCCAGTAGCTGCCTGCTTACTCTCGGCTTTTCCTTCTGGCAGATTCCATGCTTTGAGGCTCCAGCAAGTCCTGGATCCAAGGTTGCTTGGATGTTTATTGCCGATGGAGTTACACATCTCTCCTAGTGGTTTGCATTTGACCCTTGATTCAGGCCAAGTGCTTTGTTACTGGATATATACCAGCACACTGAGAAGATCTAGATTTACAATTTCATGCAAATCCTTTTGAGAAGATATTGCTCTTGTGGCTAAATAATTTTAATTTTAATAAATGTCTATAATTTTAATCCTTTTCTAAAACCTAAACAAGTAATCCCTAGATTTTGGGAGGTCCATGCAGCTCTTGGTAATTTCTACCCGGTGCTGTGTAGTACGAGCTCTTAGTCCATAGAGCACGCAGAACAAACTTACTCCCAACCTGGGTGTCAAAGGACACCCAATGGCAAAACTCAAAATTCAGAAGATGTGGATCTTGACAAACAACCTCTTAGACTTCTAGAAGATAGAAGGAGTCAAGGTCACTATCTCTCAGAATGAAACATGTAAATCTTATTCTCAAGAACGTGTTTTTTCAGTGTGTTCATATAAGTGCACAAAATATATGTATACACACAAAATACAAGTGATAATTTGTTTTCCATAGCCAGATCCTAGATATAACTTTAACGCCCATCAAAAAGTACTGGTTATACAGATGTGCAGAACTATGCAAAGGAATGCATTCAGTCTTTGAATAAATGAGTAGATTTAAATGTCCTTATATGGAATGTTCTGCAAGATACTGCATTAAACGAGAGGAAAAATGAGAAACAGGAAATAGTGCAACCACTTCCTCAAAATTTGAAAAGTGGATACTCTAAATAAGACTTTTATCGTGAATCATGGTAATATGGCAAGTCCTGGGCAAAAAAAAATTAGCCTTGCTGATGGAGAAGATTCAAACTCATAGGTAATGATGAATAAAATAGGCTAGAGTAAAGTAGGAACCAAATTTTGGAAGACCCAAAACTGTAGACTATGAGATTTAACAAAATGCAAAATGCAACAGAGGCCAAGGACGTGTGGTGCTGATGACCCATCATAGAGCTAAGAGGTGCAGCGCCTTATCTAATGGAGCAGGTGCGACTATGGACTTCCGGCAGGTCAATATTCTGGAAATGCCACTTCCTCACTGTGCCCCTGGGCATGTATGAGTCCTAGGCTTCAGTCACTTCATCAAAACAGAAGATGCTTATGAGTAAATCAGATAGTATTTAGAATATGCCCAAGATATTAAATGCTTAATATGATAGCTATGGAAGGAAGAAAAAAATCTAGGAAGTGTAGTGGGAATTCCTCCAAGAAGAGAGGGTTTTGTTCCCTTAAGCATACTTAAGGGGGAAATTAAGCTGAGTACATATATTCTTCTCAGCAAGTTTCAGGTTCAGTAATTCTGAATTGGGGTTGGAAAATTGGAAAGAAAATTGAGTTGTGGGGGCAAAATAACTGCTTAACTTAATTACTAAAATGCCTCACTTCCCTATTGTGATGTCAATACTGCGTACACTGCAATCAAGCTTCTGTAAAACAGCTATTTTGTTAAAATTTAGGACAAAAGGTATGCCATTTATTAACGCATCAATATATTTTAGTGAGCACAATACATGAAAAGGAAAAAAAGTAATCATTCACCTACAGGTTAGACCTTCATTATTTTAAGTCTTGGCTACTTGCGAAGCTCTGCATGAAAAGTACTACAAATGTATCTGAGTTAACTCTTTGGTAAATTAAATATCCTGGGTATTAAATACATTTGACAAGACATCTTGAGGTAGAGAAAGGATGCTGAATAGGGAACATTATTTAGTCTGGGGGCAGATTCTGAAGTAGATGGATTTTTGCTACTCTCAGATATATTTTCACCAGTGTTTCCTGATTATTAAAATGGCTGTAGAATCTTTATTAAGTTTCCTGGAAGCGTTAACTCTGTTAAAATTAAGAAATCTCATCCAACTATGGTGTCTACAAAACATAAGAAATGACAATAAATCCATCCCTTGGGTTTGATAGAGAACAGATAATACAGAATAATTTCTTTGGTTTGGGCCTCTTAATCCAATAATGGTTCTTAGACATGGAGGTAAAAGAGTAAAAATAAAAATAACTAAGCTGTGGAAGTAGGTAAGCAACACTCTGCAGGAGAAAGCCAGGCTGCATGGGAAAAGGACTAGTAAGGAGATAGTAGGGCTGAATGAAGGTGGTTGATCTTCAGGATGGAATGGAGAGGAAGTCACAGTAATGGAGACAGAAAGAAGACGGTGACCTCTAGAAGGGAGGGAAAAGTGTCTAATTGTGTCATGAAAACTCTAGGACTCTCAGCCCTTATTCTAGCAGAATAAGAAAACACTTTGTTGAAGGCCTTTCTTTAGGATACTATTACTGAGGTGACCTGAGAAGGTATTCAACACTCTTATTTGTAGAAGAATCTAGAAAGGAAAAGTAACTTAAAGTTATGCATGACCTTGTCTTAGTAAAAAAAAGGCAGTATAGAGAAAGAATTTAGCAGAACGCTGTTATATTAAATACTTAATATGATGGCTAAGGAAGGAATTAAAAAAAAAAACTGGGAGTATAGAGCTAGGATTAAAACCCCTATCCTGGGACTAGGTCCAGTGCTCTTTCTACTAGACATTTAACACTAGTTTTGTTTTTATTTTCTTGTTTTGTTTTTTAAATATACAGTATAAATGCAAGTATAAGACTGGACTAACCCTGCCTTTAGAGCACATTGATTTCCTTTGTTTTAGTTAAAAATAACAATGACATTTTAAAACCCTTACCAAATGCCAGACAGATACAATATGTAAATCCCTTAAAATACTATACCATGTGACCCTCAGAACAACCATAGGCAGTGACTGTAAGGAGCTCAGAGACGTCACTAAATTGTCTGAGGTCACCCGGCTGGCAAGTACATCATCTGTGAGTGGACCAGCTCTCTATTACTTCAACGTCTATGCTCTTGACATTGAAAGCAGCTGACTTTCAATGGAATGTTCTGCCTCCAAGCAACATGGTCTACTCAGGAAGGAAGTGATGTAAAGGCAGGCTCATAGTTAATATGGCAGCACGATGGATAGTCAGATTACTCAGCTGTGGTTACTAAATGGGTTCCCAAAACTACAGAAGGCATGTTTCCTCTGACGACGGTAGTGAACTTGGATTCCAGTAGCTTTCAGTACCACACACCTGCTTCGGGGTGAAGAGATGCCTGGCACATGGGAGTTTACCATATTATTTCTTAATAATATGTAATTCAAAATTGCATACTTAAGTCATCTTAAGTTTGTGATGTATTATTGAAGAAATGAAATTCTGGGTTGTATTTTACCATTATCTCTTCTCATTTAAAAATTATTTAAAACACAAATTTAAGGAGTTGTCATTGCCACGAGTTTAATTCTGAAGAACAACCTGGCTTGCCGTATCTTTCAGTGATACACGTGCTACCATCATTTATATTCCCGACTTCTCTTTCCCAGGTTTATTGCTCTTGGCTATTTGCATAAAAATGGAATCTTTGATCTTTAAGGGTTCATCAGCTCAAATAGCTCATTCCCCATCCTAAGACACAAGTAATGAGGGTGAAAGGCTTAGTGGCTCACTTCAGCCAGGCACGCACAAGCTGTTACTAAAACCTGCCTCTCCCTGCCTCACCTCACCGTGGCTCCTCTTACTATAATTCTGCACTCAAGCCAATCTCCATTTCTCTCTGGCTCAAACGTGAATTAAGGTGGTCACTCCCTGCAGATACAGGTCTTAACACAGTGAGAAGCCTCATTTTAGGAGAGGCAGAAAAACACCAGCTATGGTCCAATCGGGGCTCCTACACTTACCAGAGGACCTGGGTGAATTTCTCAGTCTCTCAGAGTGGCGGTTTGTCCCTTGAAATGGACAGTGTTAAAATGACTACCTCATATGGCCATGGTGGAAAATAAAAGGGATAGTATCCATTAGGTTTTGTAGGTGAACCCACAAATGGTCTTTTCCCCATTCCTTTCCAAGAACTATAGGATTCCTGGATCCGAACAGAAATGTCAAAAATAAGGTGCGTCAGTTTGCCAGCAGTCCTTAATTGTCAACTGATGAGTAAATTATACCCCATTTGTTCCTCATCTAATGACAATTTTTATAGTTATTCAACACTTCAGGATGGGTTGGCTTGGATAAGGCAATAAGGGACCACAACCATGGGGGACAGAACACAAGGGATAACAGCATCCTCAAAGGCAGTGCTGAAGGCCTGGTTTAATTTACTAGTGGCATAGTAAAGTGAAAAATTAGTTTGCTTCCTTTTTTTTATTCTAAGACATAACTATTTATATTCTCAACCCACTGGATAACTATCCTCATGTTAGGCTGGGAATACACACGAATACCATCAGCAGGAGACGTGCTATGCATTCTTCAGCACATCCACTCGCTCCCTCGACTGTCATTTAAAAGGCACTGTGTGAAGTCCTGGGGATGTGATCATAAGTCAGACCACCTTCGCGCCCTCCAGGGGCTTGCCTTCAAGTGATGGATGGGGCTTCACAGGTAAATGCGGAAGTGGGAGAGGTGACGCGAGAGAAGCAGGTATAGGTAGGGCAAGGACCCAAATGAGGGAGTGTGCTTCTCTACCTCTAACCGTACATCTGGGAAGGCTTTGAGGATGTTCGTGGAAGCCGGTAGAAGGGAAGAACACTCTGGGTTGTGGGAGCATTAGCAAAAGCACAAAGGCATACAACATCATGATATAGTTTCTTAGATATCACGTGCCACTTGACATGGGATGGAGATGGAGAGCATTGTAGGCCCAACTAGGAAGCCTGGATTTTATGTTATGTACAGTAGTTAGTAATGTTAGAGATGTGTTTTAGAAAGACCACTCCAGTAGTGGTGTGGGAGGAAACATAAGGCTTCCCCCCAAGGACGTCCATCTCCTAATCCCTGGAACCTGTGGACATGTTGTATCACATGGCGAAAGGAACTTTGGCTTAAATAAAGGACCTTGAGGTGGGGAGATTACCCTGGATAAGGTGGGTATGTCTAATGTAATCAATATCAGAATGGTCCTTAAAAAAAGGAGAATTAAAGATGCCAAAGGAAGAAAAGTTAGAAATATGTGATGCTGTTGGCTTTATAGATGGAGGAAGGCTCTGTGTACCCAGAAATAGAAGCTGGAGAAGGAAAAGAAACATTTTATCCTAGAGCATCCCAAAAGAAACACAGCTTTGCAAAAACCTTGGTTTTAGCCCATTACGCTGTGTTGGATCACTGAACTAGAGCCGTAAGACAATAAGCTGGTGAGGTTTTGGACTCTTAACTATCAACTTGTTACAGCAGCCATAGGAAACGAGCCCAGAAGGCTTGGAGGAGGACTGCAGGAGACAGAGCTTCAGTCTGAACCAAGGTGGTAGCAATGGAAAGGAAGAGATTTGCTGGATGCAGGAGATTGTAAGGAAACAGCACAGAGAGGGGTTTGTGACTAACCTGACTAGAGGTGATGCTTTAGAAAAAGGGAAAGAGTCTAAAATGGCTCCCAGGTTTGTATGCAAACTTGGTTGATGGAGAAGGCAACATAGGGGGAAGAGCAGGTTTGGGGAAAGATGAGAAGTTAGCTTTAAACCCATTGAATTTGGAATACTCTTGAGACTTTGGGAGAAGACAGGTAGTTTGACACACAGGTCTGTGGTTTAGGGGGCAATCTAGAACTGAAATTTTGGAGTCATGAGCTTGTGGGCAATGGTTGAATCCAGAAGAATGGCTGACAACTCTGAGGGAGACAGACTGCATGAGCCAAGATCCAAAGACAAAACCAGGGCATCTCACAGATGGAGGGGAGGGCTTTATACAGTGTAAGGAGTAAGCGCACAGCTCAAGAAGAAGGTCCTAAAAGAAGTGAAAAGAGGGAGAGGATATTCCAGCAAGAGGGGGTTGAGTAAGAAAGATAGAAAGAAATAGCAGAAGACAAGCCACAGAATGGCAGAGTGTGTACAAAGCTTGGCTGAGCTAGAAGGTGAAATGAGAGAATGCACTTGGACAAAAAAGGGGATTGGAATATAATCTTTGTTTGGACCGGGGATAGGACAGAGCAGAAAATCAGAGAAGATTTTTGAATTGGGCATGGGATTTAGAGTTAGTTGAGTGGATTTATAGTGATATTGAAAATGAATTTTTAAAGTCACAGATCAGAGATATTTTTAATTAACTTCCTAGTTTCTGATGCTTAAAATAGCTGGCAGATAAATTTTCCGATTGTATGGCTCTAATTATGCCACAGTACTCAAAAAGTTTCTCTAGATTACAGAAAGGTCAATATCTCCTTGAATCTGGGCATCACCTTACAGTCAGCTGATCAGGACCTCTCATCGTTCTTAGACACAAAAGATGCATCCCCATCTCCGGGCCTGGCTCCTTAGCCTGCCCTCCTTTCCTTCTCCATTTTCCTGTATCCAGATCTGACTCACTCTTCAAAGCACAATCTGAACGCCATCTCCCCCAGAGAGTGTCTCTCATCCCCTGGAGGTGGAAATGCCCACTGTTTTTATTGTATGCCTCTCTTGTCCTTCTAATGTTTCAGTTTGTCATACTGGTCATGCCTTTTCATCACTAGCCAAATCTATCACTTTCTAGCACAGGGCAGGAGTCAAGGGTAAAGGAAGCAGAAACATGTTTGGGAAGGGGTTCGGAAAGAGTCTTCGATGCCAGTTTGAACTTTCATTGAAGTTTTTAAAGCAGGGAAGTCACATTAAGAAAACAGGTTCTCCACCAGTTGATTTGGAAGCTTCGTGTAAAATAGAGGTGAGGGGGTAAAGCAGGAGGTAATTTAGTAGTCTAGGGGTCTAGGGGTGTGAGCTTTGGAGGCCAGGGTAAATCATTTTGCACCATTGATAATTATATATATGTGTATATATTTATATATATACATTTATATTTATTATTATATTTATATATATTATATTTATATATAAATATAAATATATATTTGTATATATCAAAATATATTGATAATTATATATGTGTGTATATATATAATCATATTAATTTCACATTAATTTTTTTAACTTATTCTCACTGGGTTAGTAATTATGTCTAGTAATAACAACTTTCAGCATTCCAAAGACAGGAGCTTTGGACTTGATTTACTGATGAGATAGTTCTGGCGCCTCGCACACAAAACCATAGGACACAGACCATATGTATGAGACAGGTGCTTGTACTGTGGCTGCCAGAGAAAACACAGGATGCCCAGTGAACTTCACATTTCAGATACCTAATAAAAAACGTTTTTAGTGTAGGTATGTCCTAAATATTGCATGACATATACTTACACTAAAGACAGTCATTTGTTATTCATCTGAGATTCAGATTAATGGACCATTCCAGACTTTAATTTGCTAAATCTAGCAAGCCTGGAAGCAATATCCAGACCCAGAGTGAAGTGATTTCCAGCAAACCAGTGTGGCTTTTTAAATTCCTTTTCTCCGGCTATGGTTTCTGACCCTTTGGTCTGCCTCTTCCAGAAGCCCCCCTCACGTCATCTTACATGCTACAAATGAGGAAGATTCCATAACCTTTGAAGATGAACCATCAGGAGTATTTCCCTGAGCTGTCAAAATGGTCTTTCTCATGTTTAACCTAAATATCTAGGTTGCTGACCATTTTTCTCCTGTTCCCCACAGAACAAATGAGCACAGAGGACCTACAAGAACATTTTCTAATGGCACTGGGGGTGCTTATCCTGTTCTCTCCCTGACTTTCTGCATGGCCAGCAAGTCCAGGCTCCTGCAGCTGCCGGTCGCTCAGCCCAGTTCCGCCTGGGCTGTGTGGGGCTGACTGCTCAGCAGCCCCCTCCACAGAATGCTCCCCACGGCCGTCCCGGAGCCAGCCCTCAACTCTCCGGGGATCTCGGGACATCCACGAGGGGAAGAGGAGATGTTAGGATGCTCTGCTCTCGAGCTCGTGTTCAGTGCCCACCTTCCCTTAGAGATGCATCCCCACAGGGTGCAAAGTAACCCAGTTCTTCTGCCTAGAACCTGGCATCTTTCAGTTCCTGCCCATTGTTGGCAATCATTTCTTTCTTCCTTCCTGACTTCATCCTCCAGAGTTTGGTACTGCAGCTGAAAGATTCCCATTCTGCGGAAGAATTGACTCCATGGACCTCTCACTCTCAACACTTGGTTATTTTCCCAGTTGTGCCCAGTTTTCATTTACAAATACCTCTTCTCTTCCCCCCATACTAGATCTAATGGGTTTTCTTTCTTCTTTTGTATTTAAAAGAGGATTACTCTTGGAGATGGTAGTTTGCATTTTCTTTGTTGGCTTCCATTGTACTTCATTGAGCCATCCTTTCAGTTGGCTTGTATCATTTTTTTAAAAGATTTTATTTATTTATCATTTATTTCTGTATTTCTTTAGCGAGCATGTGAGCTGGGGGAGGGGCAGTGGGAGAGGGAGAGAAAGCATCTCAAGCAGACTCCTTGCTGAGCTCAGGCCCTACAGGGGTCTTGATCCTATGACCCTGACATCATGACCTGAGCCAAAATCAAGACTCTGATGCCTAACTGACAGAGCCACCCAGGTGCCCCTGGCTTTGCCTGTATCATTTCAGATGCTTCAAACTGTTGAGTGACATAGGCTCTAGACTGATGTAAAAAATTTCTCTTTTAGAAACTTCAAGAAGTTGCATGATTATGCTAGAAATAATGATAAATTTATTTCTGTGTTTTACAATACATTACCCAAAATTACATGTTGAAAACACTGGAAAACAAAATGAGAATATTATTTTATTTTATTTTTTATTTATTTTTATTTTTAATTTTTTTAGATTTTATTATTGGTAAATAAGCAGAGAGGGAGAGAGGGCACACAAGCAGGAGGAGCAGAAGAGGGGGAAGCAGGCTCCCTGTTGAGTAGGAAGTCCAATGCAGGACTCAATCCCAGGACCCCATAATCCTGACCTGAGCCCAAGGCAGATGGTTAACCAACTGAGCCACCCAGCATCCCGAGAGTAGTATTTTAATAAAAATACATGTAAAGTATAAATCTTGCATCAGTTGGGTGGGTGAAACAAGAACTCTGAAAATGCAGTGGTGGGAATCCAGGGTTTCTTCTCCCCTTTTCCTATGTGGGGTGCCACACCGTCACCAGATCAGAAATACAAACATTCAGTATCACCTCTGTTGGCCATAAAGAATAATCATTCCTGACTACACTTTGGCGCTTCGAGGGTAAGTTTCAATCTGAAGATACAAAACAAACAGACAGACAACCCATCCTTAGGATAGAAAGTTTCCACCCAACACTGAAATACAAACAAAAATTATTCTATATGGAAATTTGTCCACACATATTGCAAATTGTTTCCATTTTCCTTTATTGTCCTCTAATGATCTCATCAAGAGTGCGTAATTAGCTCCCTAGACTGCAGAATGCTGGCTGTGCCCTGAAGCAGCCAAGCAGGGTTCTTGACTAGCCCTCGCCCCCTCTGGGGCTCACCACTGCCCCCCGGAGTGCGGGGTGGGAAGAGGGCGGCGGGTGTGCTCTCCGCCTCCACCCCACAGTTTGGGGGCAGTGGCAGGGGGTGGGGGGTGGGGGGAGGGATTCAAGTCTGATAGAAAATATAAAAGAAAGTTTTTTCACCTTCCAGTTAGTTGCTGGTGTCAGTAGTGGCTTTTGATGTTTCCCAACATCGTGGTAAGCTGCCGGGCAGGTGGGTCTGGGGGCCAATTTTCCTTGCTCTGCACACAGCCCTTAATACACCCTCCTCCTGAGTAGAATGCACCCACAGCCGCGAGTCAGGGACTGACATTCCAAAACCAAACCAGGATCCCGTCGTATCCATGGTTATGATCAAGGCCCTTCCTAAATTCTAGACTTGATTCTTGGCTGTTGAGTGGGAAGTAGAAATAGGTCCTTTTAAATGTAGGGAGATCTACACAGGTATAAACAGGCAGGGGAGAGAGCTCCTCTCCCAAATCCTAATGAATATACACATTTCATTAGGACAAACGATCAGTCAAGGATATACTCCAGCAAACATGCTCTATGTGGTGGGATTTCACGAAGAGTTTGTACGTCTTTCCTTAAATGGAGGCATTGGAAGCACCGAAGGGTTTTCTTCTATAAAAAGCCACTTACTGTCACCAAATATTATTTCCTCTTTCTTTCACTAATTAGTTAGAGATGAAATAATAGTTGAACATTTCATAATCTTAAATTCACAATATTTTACTTAATTAAAATAGGTAATTTAGGAAAATAATTGGTAATTGCTAAAAACCTCTAATGCTGATGACAATTGGGCTGGAAGCATTCTTTCCTCACAAATTGGTACTTAAATATAAAGTTCTGCGCACAGCTGGAAAGTGCCATCGCAAAGGGCATTTACGTTCAGTAGCTATCATTAAACCAAACAAACCGAAATTAAAGGCAGAAGAAAAACAGCTAATTTTAGAAGAAATATTTGGGCATAGATTTTAAGGGCCCAAAAGTATAAATGACTCTCTAAGCATTTATAAGGGAGAATATTGTTAGATGACCTATCCGGAGATTTCTAACACATCAATTTCATCTCATACTTCATCCTGGAATTAGAGTTTTGAATATTTACATGCAGTTAAAAAAATTAAGGCTATGTACATCATTTTTCTCAGACCAAAGGGTGAGGTTTTGTGGGCAGACTCAAATTACATTCATGATTTTCCAAGTCAAGTCATTCGTGGGACTGAATCCGTGCCCATTGATGCTGATTTAAACGGAGGTGAAAAAGCTGTGTCTGCAAAAAGCAAACCCACCTTCTGTACATTTTCCTATTTAGACAAATAATAAAATGCCTCTCTGAAATACCATACAACATAGCACAGATATGTGCTAATTTGCAGGAACACTGAAGAAAAACACATCCTTTAGAGGGCTGATTTGCTCAGTGGGAGGCTGTCTTTTTCAGGCTTGGAACAAAACCCGGTGGATACGGATCAGAATATACTCAGACATCATTATGTGTGTGTTGGTGGGGAGGGAGGCGGGGAGGGCATACCATTCTACAGTATGGAATTTGCTATCACATTTTCTCCTTGGTAACACATTAAAAAAAAAAAAAGATTTAAACAACAGTCTAAAGAGCAAGGGATTAAAAAAAAAAGAAGAAGAAAAGAAAATCACACACAAAAAACCACCCAGTCCAACAAATGTTTCATTCTAGCGGAGTACAACGGTGATATTTCAGCTCCACCAAAAGAGTCTTTAAAATAAAGATTCTTTATATTCTTTTGCAAATAAACATTCAAAATATTTGTCAAATTGCAGTTATGTTAAAGCCAATTGAGCATTTTTCAGTTTTCATGTCTTTTTTGGGATGCCGAAATTTTTAAAAAAATCTGAATATTATTTACTGAAGCTTTCTCATAGAAAGTAAAGCAATGTGATACATCCAAATCTTTTATAAGATATTTTACTTTTAAGATCGTAATTTTAGGAAAAGATCTGAAACTGGTTTTGAAGTTTCAGGGCAGAACAGAGACCCCTAATTGATACTGATCTAATCCAAACCCAGCACAAAATCATCATCCTTGGCCTTGCTTTTCACTAAATTTACAATTGAGAAAATTAACTCATCCAGTATTTATTTATGACCCACTGCATACCATTTGCTGGGCTAAGGAATTCAAAGGGCTATGGAATTTTAAGACGGAGGCGTCCAGATTCCCACAGTCAGGGAGGTCACTACCCAGCAGAAGGAATAATAATATACTGTTATACGTGTTGCATTAAAATCATGACCGAAGTGCTAATAGGAACACAGACGGAGCAAATAATTCTGCTAGTTTCTTCCTTTCTGGGAGGAGAGGAGGGTGATGTGAGCCTGGGAGGCTCCTTGAAGAAGGTGATACTGAGTTGCCCTTGAAGTGTGCCTGTTGCAGTCCAGGAGAGGACAGTCTTGGCAGAGAAGGCGAGGAGATGGAGGCTGAGGGCCTACAGAGGGACAACAGGCTGGCAAGGAAGATAGGGGCCAGACGGTGACACACACTGAATGTCCTACTAGGGATTGGCCACAGTGCTGACCGGGACTCAGGTCTAGCTCTGACTCAGCTTCTCTGTCCTCAGGCATATTTAATCCTCCCAACAACCCTGTGAGGTAGTTACTATTCCTGTTCCCATTGTATAGGAGGTAAACTGAGGCATGGAGAGACTGAGCAACGTGTCCAATGTTGCAAAGAGGTAGTCGGCCTGCAGTGCTCCAAGACAGTGGGCTAGCCTGGAGCCCTGAGTGGTTTGAAAGACTTTGCCATTGTCAGTGTGTGGGGCCGGGGAGTGGGCCAGAGAGGTGAAGGCCAGCAGCAGGAAATCCAATTAGAAAACCACTGAGACACGCAGGTAACAATGAGGGATTGAACTAAGGCAAAACTAGAAAAAAACTCAAGGGAAATGAAAAATTTCACAATTTAAAATTTTGTGATCAGCGGAGAATGGGGAGTCGCAGGGAGGGTGGGTTCTGAAGGCCCTGCACCTTGTGGAGAAGTGGACACGAGGCAGAGTTTTCTGGTAACTGTAGGTCCCAGGTGGGGACACCGGAGAGGGAACATTTTAGACATGTCGGGACAGGGGCTTGCAGGCGGGCAGGAAGTGTGGAATCTTCTAGAACCCCAGTGGGTCTGGGTGTTATCAGCGGTTTGATGGATGTGAATGCCCGGGGGGAGGGGGCAGTGTGAGGGAGGGGAGGCGGCAGGGGAGGTGAAGGAGAAGGGCAAGAGCAGACAGGAGGGGTTGAATCAGGCAGCAGGACTCCCCAGATAGGGAGGACTCGAGCTTCGGCGGGGATGTGGCGAACAAGGTAGAGGACGTCAAGTGCCAGGGAAGGAAAGGACTGAGGGTCCGGGAAGAAGCAGGCAACGGGCTGCATTCTGAGCGAAGCTCCGGGAAAACATTCAGTCCAAGGTGGAACGAGAAGCAATAGCAGGTGCGAATGGAGGTGTCCTAAGAAGGCGGTTTTCAAGAAGTTCAGCAGAAAAGGGGTGAGGAAGCAGGAAAGGTCGTGTGGCTTTTCACCGGTCAGATTTCCGGAGTGGAGACTGGGGAGGAATGCGAGAGGGTCAGGGAGCGAGGAATGAGGCAAGGGGAGCAAGCAAGCATGGGGCTCCCAGGCTGAGCCGCCCTCCTGGGGGAGCGGGGGAGGGGCCAGGCGCCTGAGGCAGGAGGAGAGAGCGACAGGGCTGAGGGGAGGAGGAGGCACTGTTCCTGGGCCTGCGGCAGGGCTGGGAGGCTGCAGAGGCCGCGCTTTGGGGAGGGGACAGCCGCCAGCCAGGCGGGCGGTGGGGTTGGAAATCCTCCCTCCAGAGCAGAACCAATCAGCGGTTCCGCAGTTTCCTCCAGCGCAGCTTGGCGGTTTTCAATACGACATCAGGGACATTTTTTCCTGCCATAGATTCTCCACGAAACACTCATTCACTTCTACAAGAACACGGTGCGTAATCACCTATCAGTTGTGTACCAGCCAATTACGGTTCGGTGCCGAATCTGTTATCTTTCTGTCAGTGGTTCTGGAATCTCTCTTCACAATGGCACGGACAGACCGAATCAATGAGACAATAAAATATTCCCAGTGTTGGCAGGTGCCTGGCATTCTTTGCGTTCTGTGGCCTTTAATGCCCCATCTCAAACACACAGAACATGCAAAGTGGAAACCAAATAGAAAAGAATTAGAGGGAAGGTGGCTACTTTGCAAAGGAAAGCTCTACTCCTGGAATTTATTTTCCATATTCCGGATGTCATACAGGATTTAAGTGTGGGGTATGTTGCCATTTGAACATTCAGAGGAATGTGTGGGTTTTGAGGTGCTATCGTGCTATTCTTCCAGAAAGTGATGTACTCTACAGAGAAAGGTGGTGGGCTTAGATATGACTTTCTGGCCAGAGATGGAATATTTTCTATTCGAGATGCTGACAAAGCTGTGATGGCCTGATTCACCTTGAACGCATTCTACCATGCTCAGGCTAATGCTTTTTAATCTAAAATTTGCACTGGATCTGTCCCTTAGTATATCATTTTAAGTAAACTATATAATGCAGTAAAATTAAGAAAAATATACACAAGGCTCATGATATATGTCAGACACCGTCCTCAGTACAGTGGAATGGTACAAAGGTGAGTAGCCGCTATTTTTCCTCTGGAGACTGGGGGGTGGGGCTGAAAGTTGCAAGCTCTTGGTCCCCATCCTGAAGCTTCTCAGGAGCCCACCAAGAATAGCCTGATTATAGCCAAAGGCTCTCCTATCGCCTAGGACATTATAAGGGTCTTAGGAGCTCCGCGTCAGGAATGGGGCCAGGGACAGTTGATATCCACTGATGATTCTCAAGTAAGGGGGAAATGTGATAAAAGCTGAGTTTTAGGGAAATGAGATATCTGAAACCTCAGGGAGTGGACATGGAGGAAGGTTGGTTACTAGAGTTTTGGGGGAAATGTTGCAGAGGGAAGAGAAAAGAATGAATTAAGAGACAATGGGAAGAACTTCTATATGCATCCCCATTTAGTGGAAAGTAGTCTCTTCCTACAGATACCAGGCATAGCAACCAAACCTCCCTGGGTCTCAGTTTACTCATCTCTACATTGGGAGTATCAACCCTGTCTACATAATGAGATTGTTGTGAGGATTAAATAAGTAAAGCGTGGAGAAAATAAATATACCACTATTATCCCATGAGGTGGCAAATTTTCATTTTTCTCTATTCAAGAAACATACAGGTGTGCTTAAATAATATATTATACAAAGCACCCATTTGTAATGCTCATAGTTCTTCCTTTTATTTGAGTCTTAAACACTCTTATAATTCCAAGCATTGAACTGTGTCGAGTTGAGTATGTGAACTCACACCGATCAGACATGGATACGAAACCTACAGGCAAATGAAGGAAGACAAGACGCTCTCCAGTAATTATCTCAGGATTGGAGACTGAGCTTCCTAAGGGGTTTTCAGCTACGTGCAAATGATGTTCAGAAGAGAATTACATCCCAGGGGCTGACAGCAGGGGAGAGAGTTAATCACCACCCCCACCCCCCAAATGCTATAGTTTGACCAAGTGTAAGGTGGCATAATATTGTCTACATTTTCAGAGGAATATTGTGAAAATGAATGGAATATTATCTCCAAAGCAATGTGACATGTTTGGACAGAAGCCACAAGAAAATTCAAGTGTATCATTTCTGAAAAGGCTTTTGAAAAACAGGTTAGTCTGTAAGGCAAACACAAGAACAGATTGGACTTAAAAGATGTTTTCAGACCTTTTGTAGAATGAGGTTGAACACCTTATGTAAACAGAATTCATTCAGAATTACTATTATGAAAAACTAAGAGAGAGAGGGGAAGCAGCTCTTGGATTCACCTGTGACTAGAGAATGTGCCCGAACAAGATGCAGGAAAACATAAGGTACGAGGTCAAGATTTTCCAGAAAGAAGTTGAGATTTCCTTTTCTTCAGACAATATGTTACACATATGGCGAGTTTCTTAGCTTGATAAACATCTACAAGTAGATAACTTTGAAACAGATGGTTGTCTCACGACTTTGCTTTATTAATTTCCATGCCATTAGACTGAATAATTCACAATTCCAATGATCAACTAGCTTTCTGTTGTGAAAAATCAGTGGAATGCATCAGGGTAAGTGACGAGGGGCAGGGATGAAAGTACCCCAGGAAATGGTGGCAGAGACCACGTCTTGGGATTGCAGCACTGGGGTCAGAGCTGTGGATGGCATCCCCTGGTCACAGAGGAGCGTTACCCACAGACTTGTGAAAGGAAGGAGGAGAAGAACCTGAGAAGGATGATCTGGCACGTAGGGATTTTTTGACTTCACAGAAATGTCAGAGTATCCGCATGTTTGAAGAGTCAGAACTAAACAGAAGGGAGGGAAAAAATAGTAGAAGGAAAAGCAGTAAAATGTTACTGTTATTTATGTAAGATTGGAATTCAGTAATTGTAAGGTTTTCACCAACAGAGAAGTCATGCACATTAAAAAGGTAACATGGCTCGGCGAAGGCCGAGCACACGTGGTCCTCCTTCTCCATCCTCTCACCCCGAGGGACCAGCTCCTGCCTCGTCGCCAGTAGGTGTCAGGGTCCCCCGTGCACAGCACCCAGGGCCAGGGCTGGGCCTCGTGCCAGTGCCGGGAAGTGACCTCTAACAAAACCAAAACTACTATGCCTTGACCCCACCAGTGTCTTTCTGCATTCCACACACGCACGTCCACATTTTTCTTGGGAGCATAGGTTTGGAGGATGGATGAACAATTCAAGGAAGGGCGCCAACTCGGGCACTACTGTCAGTTAAATTCCCTGTTGTGTGACTGCTGTGCGTTGTGAGACGTGAAGCCCCATCTCTCCTCTCTGCCCTCTACACACCGCTGCTGTCCCTCTACCCTCATCTGTGGCAACAAATAATGTCTCCAGAAATCTTCGAGTGTGCCCTGGGAGGGAAAATCTTTCCTGGTTAAAAACCAGTGCTCTAGCTAGGACAGGAAAAGGTAACCTTATGATTGTGAAAAGTCAGTCAGTGCTGCTTCTAGACCCAAGGTAGTGACACACGGTGTCCATGGAAGTGTAGACACGGAATGTAGACTGCACGGCTAAAACCGTCCTACGGAAGCAACCACAGAGAATGCTGGTCTAGTTCCTGGCGTCAGAAGAAATGTTAATTTTAGCTCACAGATCACTTTCAAATACAGTGCTGCATTTAATCCTTAATATATAATTACATAAACTCTGTATGTAAAAAATATATATTATATACATGTGATATTTAAGTTATATAATGTATATTATATATATTTAACATACATGTCAGAAAAGTATATAATCTCCAGCTCATGGATTAGAAGACCAAGGCTCAGAATGTAGAGTAATTTATCCCAGATCATACAGTAAAATAGATCATACAGTAAAATAGATGAGGACCAGATTCAAATGCAGGCCTTCAGACTCCAGATTCTAGGTTCTTCTTACAAATTTTTCTCCCGGAAGGTGGGGAGGGCCAGTGGTCACCAAGCAGGAAATTTCCTTGAGATACAACATCAAGAGCAGTAAAACTCAGAGCTGATAGGAAGTAGGGATTACCTTTCAACCTTAGCAGGATGCAAAGGCGAGGAGGGAGGGAGGTTGGTAAGGACCCCACTCGTTGCATCTCTACCAGACCAACTCCTCACACTTTAAATCTGTACCTCATCTTATTGCCTCGAATTCACTAAACCAACAGGGTGCAGGAAGAGAAATATTTACATTCATTTTTCCTTTTGACATCCTTTACAATTTTTATTTTTGTATTTTTATTACGCAAATGTTAGTTCAATAACCTATATATTAGAATACATATTACATCTGATTATCTATTACTATTCTATGTTATCACAGTTATGTACATAATATATAATACATATTACATGTGTGTGTTGTGTTCATTTTTCATGCACAGATTTTATTTAACTGATGGAGCACATGATCAGTCAAAAGATTTAAAAGCTACCTTTCTAAAAAAAACAAAAATGCAACTACTTTCTAGAAATGTCCACTCTCAAATCTCAGTCCTCAGCAAGCCTCTACCTGCCCTCTGGCCTTTCCTTCCTCTCCTCTGGCAGTCTCTGCCTTATGCTTCCCGGTGCCTGGGGGCATGGCTCTCTCCTTGGTCTCTCTCACCCCTGCATGCAGAGGACACTTGTTGGTTCCTCCCCTTTTTCTCTTGGGTTGGATCCCTTCACTCTGCCCCCATCTACCCACCCCCGCCCCCGCCACACCAGTTCCTGCTCCACACTTCAGTCCCAGTTCTCCCTCTACAGGTGGGTGTGCTTCTGGGGGGACCTTCTGTGGCTGCCCACAGCTCTCAGGCTGGTGAGGGCACGGGGTGGGGGGGACTTGCAGCTGCTGTACCAAAGCAAGGAACCTCCTTTCTCTTCCTGGTTTGTAAAGACTTTTCATCATGAGTAGGTGTTGAGGTTTTTTTTTTTTTTTTCCCTTTAAATAAATGTTTTAACTTTGGAATAATTTTAGATGTACAGGGAAATTGCAAAGATAGTACAGACAGTTCCCAGCCCGTTTCCCCAATGGTGAACATCTTACGTTACCATCTTATGTGTGTCAAAACTAAGAAGTCAACATTAATCCATCACTACTGACTTTGCTCTAGCTTTTATTTGCATATCACCAGTTTGCCCACGAACGTCCTCATGGTATTGGAGGATCCCATCAGGACACATTGACTTGAGTCATGACTTCTCCAAAGTCTCCTTGGCCCTGAGATGGATTCTCAGTCTTTTCTTAGTCTTTCCTTGTTTTTCATCATCTGAATCGATCAGGTATTTGGCAGAACTTCCTCAATTTAGATTTATCCAATGGTTTTCTCATCATGAATGGGGCTATATTTTTATGGGAAAAACACTACAGAAGTACAGCTCTCAAAACATTCTATCAGACATAGCAAACAAATATTTTTTGCTACATGTTAAAATAATTTCCACCTTTTAATTAGTTACTATGTTAAGTTATAAATATTAAGTTATTAATAAATATTCCAATATTGAACCAGACTTCTGTTCTAAGGATAACCCTATTTGGTCATGGTGCATTAGCTTTTTGATTTAATATGTTATTGAGGATTTTTGCATTTATATTCATATATAAAGACTGGTCTGTAATTTTCTTTCTTGAACCAGCCTCTCCAGTCCTTCGTCAAGAGTCATTCCATCTTCTTCTTGATTCCCTCTTTTTTGATTCTCTGGAATAGTTTGTATGAGAAAAAGGAATAATCTTTCAAAATTTAGAAAAAATTGTACAGTGGGATGGGTTACGTTTTCTCTCTTTTGGCCAGGGGGGCAGCTCTTGATGATCTTGAGTTTCTTTAATGTCTACTGATTTATTAGGGGTTTCTGATTTCAGTACTTTATGTTTTTCTAATAGATTATTCTAATTATTTGAAACATAATTGAAAGGAATAATTCATTTATAACATATTCATGACAAAATATCTGTTATACTCCCCTTTTTATTCCTATTATTGTTTATTTATACCTTTTTTCCTGCACCCGCATGCTGAAAATTTGTCTATTTTATTAGCCATTTCAAAGAACTAGGTTTTGGCTTTGCAGATCTTCTCTGTTTCTTTGATATCAACTTCATCAGTCTTTGCTACTTTATTTCCTTCTTTCTGTTTTTGTTGGGATTACTCCATTCTTTTTCTGATTCTTAAACTGAATAACTTACATTTATTTTCAATCTCTTTAGCTTTAGTTTATGAATTCATTTACAACACTATCTTTTTAGTTGTATTATACCTAGAGAATATAGCTTAAATAATATAGATTCTTTGGAATTTGTTGTATTCTTCATGGTCAATGTTGTAGATGTTCTAGGAGTCCTAGAGAAGAATGTGTATTTTTCGTCGGTCATAGAGATCTGATCTATAGGTCAAAACTAACCTTTTAATTTTGTTGCTTAGAACAACCTATATAAACCAACAATTATATCATCAATTTATCTTCAACAAAGGAAGAAAGAATATGCAATGGGAAAAAGTCTCTTCCAACAAATAGTGTTGGGAAAACTGAACAGCTACATGAAAAACAGTGAAATCAGACCATTTTCTTACACCATTCAGAAAAATAAACTCAAAAGGGATTAAAGACCTAAAAATGAGACTAAAAACCATAAAAATCCTAAAAGAGAGCACAGGCAGTAATTTCTCTGACATTGTCCCTAACAACATTTTTAAGATATGTCTCCTGGAAGCAAGGGAAATAAAATAAACTATTAGGATTACATAAAAATAAAAAGCTTCTGCACAGCGAAGGAAACAATCAACAAAGCTAAAAGGCAACCTACGGAAAGGGAGAACATGAAAAGACATTTCCCAGAGAAGACATCCAGATGGCCAACAGGCACATGAAAAGATGCTCAACATCACTCATCATCAGGGAAATGCAAATCAAAACCAAAATGCAAATGCAAATCTCTACAATGAGATATCACCTCATACCTGTCAGAATGGCTAAAACCAAAAACACAGGAAACAAGTGCTGGCAAGGATGGGGAGAAAAAGGAACCCTCTTGCACTGTTGGTAGGAATGCAAACTGGTATAGACACTCTGGAAAACAGTTTGGAGGTTCCTCAAAAAATTAAAAATTGAATGACCCTATGATCTAGTAATTGTACTACTGGGTATTTACCCCCAAGATACAAAAATGTTAATTCAAAGGGATACCTGCACCCCTATGTTTACAGCAGCATTATTTACAATAGCCAAATTATGGAAGCAGTCCAAGTGTCCACTGACAGATGAATTGATAAAGAAGATGTGTGTGGGCATATATATAGGATGGGATGACTCTTGCTGCAGGACTTTTTGAGGAACCTCCATACTTTATAAAGAAAATGTGGTGTGTGTGTGTGTGTGTATGAAATAAGTCAGAGAAAGACAAATATCATATGATTTCACTCACATGTGGAATTTACAAAACAAATGAGCAAAGAACAGAGAGAGAGAGAGAGAGAAACCAAGAAACAGACTTAACTATAGAGAACACACTGATGTTACCAGAGGGGGGAGGGGAGTAGGGGAATGGGGGAAATAGATCATGGGGATTAAGAGGATACATATTCTTTTTTTTTTTTTTTTTAAAGATTTTATTTATTCATTTAACAGAGAGAGAACACAAGCAGGCAGAGAGGCAGGCAGAGGCAGAGAGAGGAGCAGGCTCCCTGCGGAGCAGGAGCCCGATGCGGGACTCGATCCCAAGATGCTGGGATCATGACCTGAGCCAAAGGCAGTTGCCCAACCAACTGAGCCACCCAGGCGTCCCAAGAGGATACATATTCTGATGAGCCCTGAGTAATGTACAGAATTATTGAGTCACTATATTGTACACATGAAAGTAATACAACACCACTAACTATACTGGAATGAAAATAAAATTAAAATTAAAAAAAACCCTGTATCTTCAATATTTTTTTTGTCTATTTAAACTATTAGTTTGTTAGGAGTATGACCTCCTACTTAATGAATCTGTCAAGTTTTCTTGTAGTTCTGTTAACTTTTGCTCTTTATAGTTCAGATTATATTGCGAGGTCAATATAAGATCTTAATTTTTATGTCAATTTGGTAGATTCTGCTTCTTATTATCATGTCTCTCCTTTCTCTACTATTTTTGGTCTGATATTCTATTGCCACATAAGCTTTCTTTAGTGGCATATTTGCCTGGGACACATTTTCCATCTCCACCCTCTTTGCAAATCTTTCAGCGTGGTTTGATGTATGAAAAATCCAGATTCAGTATTTTTATCCTTCTCCCAAATAAAACAAACCTTTAGTTGAGCATTGAAAACTCTAGTATCCTGCCACTGTTATCTAGAATTTTAGTTTAGTTTTTTTTTTTTTTAACATTTTCTTAAAGCAGTCAATAGTTAGTGAATCTTACTAGCAATTCGTCAGTTTGAGGACTCGCCATTAGATCTGGTCTCCCAGGCTCAGCTTTGGGTTTATTGTTGCAGATGTACTTACTTAAACAGCAGTTTTACCTAGAGTTGAGTAGAGTTGGAAACTCTCTTAATCTTTGTATATCTTTATTTCCCCTCACTCTTGAATGATATTTTAGCTGTGTATAAAATTTTAGGTAGTCTGTTTTATTTTTTCTTGGCAAGTTTGAGACACTGACCCATTGTCACGCATCTCAAACTGCTGGTATTCCACTGTCAACCCAAGGGTTGCTCTGAAGCAATCTAGCCTTTCTCTCTGGTTGTCCTACATATTTTCTGGGTTTTTTGTGACGTTCCCCAGTTTGTGTGCATAGTGTGCCTAGGTGGAATTTACCTATTTAATATTTTCTATTTGGGATCCATTTCCTAATTGAGTAATAGATTTCAACTTGCTAATCTCTCCTTCAATGTTCTGGTTTAAATTTCATCAACACTCTGAGGTTTTGCATTTTATTTAACCAAAGTTTATAATTTGTTCTTCTTTACATCTGACTGTTCTTGTTTCAGCTTTTCTATTCTTTTTAAGAAATAACTTCCTCCTATTTTTTATCTGATTATCTTGTTTATTTCTTCATACATCTGGAACATACTCTAGTCCATCTTGTGCTATTATATAAATTTAGTTTAGTCTGGAATGGTACATGTTTTAGCTGTTTTGTTGGCTATCTTTCTTAGTATTTGATGTCTTCGTGTGTTAAGGAATTATCTGCTGGCTTATTTTAAGTGGAAAGGTTCTTTTCCATTTATCTCATCCTTTCTCAGTCTGTACTCACTTCCGTCTAGAATCGGTCTTTACCCAATGCCTTGGGTCCCCAACCAGACTAGGCAGCAGTTGGCAGCAGATTTCAGTAGCAAAATCTTCCAGTCCAGCCTCTGAACACTGAGCCTCATCCTGATCTCCATCCTACAGGGAGACTGTTATTATTCCTTAGGACCCCACAGAAGCCAGGCTCTCAGCCACTACCGTGTACTCTGTGCATGGAGTCGCAGAAGGCCTGCAGCTTTAGGCCCATTCACTGCCTGATATTTCTATTGTTTCTGGTCTAAGGGGATGAGATGTGAATCTTGTTTTTGAGCCCAGATCTGACTTCTTGAATTCTCTCCCTTTCAGGCTTCTGCATCGTTACATTGCACTTGGCACCTAGCATATGTTTGTATGCAGCAAGGTGTAAAAGTGTCCAGCCATCACAGTACGAGTTGATAAAGCCTTCCAAGAGTGGTAGTGACAGTCCCCAAGGGGAGTGACTACCTTGGATTAGTTTGGCTGGGGAAGCTTTCAAGAAGAAAATGTAACTGGGTCCTTGAAGGACAGATTGTATTTGGACAAGCAAAGAGGAAAGGATCAAGTATTGCAGAGAGGAGCAACAGAGAATAGAGGCATAGAGAAGAGAGTCTAGAAAACTAGGCAGAGAAGCTAGTTAGAAACAAATCTGACTAGAACAGAAGCTCTATAAAGAAATCAGGAAAAGGCAAGGTTGGAAAAATTGTTGGGGCCAGGTGACGAACATACCAGATTTCAAGAGACAAGAAGCAATGGGAAGATACTGACATCTTTGCATAGAAAAACAGAAGAGCTATTGTTGATTGAAAATTTATTTTTTTGCCAAGCACGATGCTAACTGCTTTATGTAAATTAGGTCATGTGAGCCTCAAGCAACCCTATGAAATATACTTTTATTGCACACATTTAATAGATAAGAAGATTGAATTCAGAGAGATTAAGTGATTTGCTTGAAATCATATAGATAGTATAGCAGACTGAATTATGGTCTGACAGGGTCCTAATTCCTGGAACCTGTGAATGTTACTTTGTAAGGAAAACGAATCATTGCAAAAGTGATTAAGGATTCTGACAAAGGGAGATAAACCTGGATTATTCAGGGGGCCTTCATTCCAATCACAAGTGTCCTCCTAAGACAGACGCAGAGAGGAAACGTGATACACAGCGAAGAGGAAGGGGCGATGTGAAGACAGAGGCCGAGATCGGACGGATGCACCACAGGACGGCAATGCAAGTAGAACAAGGCCCCCCCCCCCCCCATGCGAGCAGTCACTGCGATTGCGCTCACGGGCTCACCAACACTCAAGGGAAAAAACACCCCACTGACTTTGGATGATTATTCGAGAAATGAGGCGGCGAACTGAACAAAGCAAGAGCAAGCTGGACCTGGAAGACCATTCGGGAGGCTCCAACGGTCCCCTGTACAACCAGGCACTCGAATTATAACAGACGTGTCATCGAAATGTTTATTCCGTGGTACGATTAACAGGTGGGAATAAAGAAGAAATTTTAGTTAGTGATAATTATTTTCCTAGGAGATGGCTTATCACACTGGTAACTTGTTTCATTTCCGGGTAGAGTTGTCAAATATTCATCCATGGCTGTAAATAGGCATTTTTCATTTATTCTTCAGGAGTCCATTCGTGATCCATGTTCTGATTCCCAAGTTGGAAAAACTTTGAAATCCAAACTGAGGTGTTAAACAAGGTAATATTTAAATTGCTTTATAATTCAGGTAAGTACCAAGCACAGTTTATAATGTGTAATTATAAAAACATTCCTGTCAAGTTGATGGCAGGTATGAAATTTATGTTAAGTGTCCCCTACCGGGCACTCGGGTATGCTAATTCCTGCTTCCCTGACAAGCTCTGTAAACCCTTCTTTGTTTCAGCCATTCTGGGCACACCCTCTGCAGCAGGCCTGGAGGCAAGATCCAGGTCTGCAGGCAGGAAAAGTCATTGAAACTGAGCCACAGATTCCTCACCTTTCAGGGTCCTGGTGAGAAGTCGATGTGAGATCATTTGTGAAGAAACTGCCCAGGGCCTGGTGCTGAGAAGTGCGGTCACCGGGCCAAGAAGCCAGGCGACTCTTATTTACCAACGAAGTGACCCCAGCAGTTTCTCCATCTGCAAAATTTATTTCTACCGCTTAGTTTTCTTGGGAGGATTAAATGAGTCTACTCATATAAAGCATCTGGAACCTTGTGAGCAGTTTATATACATTAACTATTATTATTTATAGCGTAGGTTGAGACCAACCCCCAACTTAGCACAATCTTAGATCCCATTTCTACGGGAGTCCTGATCGCTTTCCAGGCAGTCGAGAGGGTGAGGAGGATGGGATGAAGGGATCCCAGAGCTCTTTCTGGCATAAGAGTCTCTGTACCATTTGTCCCATGAGGAATCTTTGGACTGCCCTTTGAATTGAGGGGATTTTTCTGAGGCTCTTGATGAGTTAATTCAACACTGCCTTGGAGTAAGGCTGAGTCTCTATTGTATTTAGAATGCGAGAGGAATAAAATAACACTGAGCGTTGGTGAGCAAACAATAAAACAGAACAGGGAGGCTTGGGAATATGTTCATAAAAGGGAAATACATTATGGTTACTGCACATATTGTAGGTCATAGATAGTGATGAAATTAAAATTCATCTCCAAAGTCTGTGTGGCATTGCAAAGAATGGAGAGATTCACGAATAAGGCATAAGTTGATACCATAAAAAGGAGCTCGTTAAACAACTGTGATTTCAGTGAAGATGACAAACTTATTTCACATTTCAGGACTATTACTGGTTTCAAAGCTATCACGAAATCTCTTTGCTTACTTTTTTCATCTCAAAATAGTTCAAGAAAAAAATGCCCTCCTTTTGCATTTGGAAACATGGCTGTAAACAGTACTGTTTCTACTATCCATCTTTTGAAATAGGGATGCATCCAAAGTTTTTATATTTGGGGAATTTAATAGGTATAATTCAGTATCCTTTTATGTTGTTAGCACATTTAGAATCCATTTTAAGTGAAAACAAAACAAACATTTCCAATCTATTCAAGATATTTTAACGCATCGCATATGATTCTCCACGAAAAATCTTTCACTGAATAAATTATTCAAAACCAAGAGGATAGATTGGCATAAAATGGATTTTGTATTAGTTCATCTAGTAATCCCTAAACTGGTGAAAAATCAAAGTATAATACAACAGTTTCTCTTATAACTATGTAAATGTAAGATATTATGTTATAAAGGAAATATAAGGATTATAGTAAACAGCCAAGTAATTTAATTAAAAAAAAAATGATTCCTAAACTAATCAACACCGTCCAAAATCATTATGGAAAAAGATTTTAAAACATAAATAAAGTACAAAAAGAGCTAAATTAATATCCATAGGTCATTTGTTTGTGAATGAGAAAATTCAGTCTCCTCAACAGTTTCCTACAAATTACTCTCTACCATATTCAAAGTAATTCTAAAAAATAATAATTCTAAAAAAATAATAATTCTAAAAAATAATCCCAGCAAGGTTTTTCAATGGATCTTGACAAGCTGATCCTCACATTCAATTAGAAGCACAAAGAGGTTAGAAGATGTCAGATAATTTTGAAGAAGTCAGGTATAAACCTATAGTGGTTAAAAATAAGAGAGGGAGGAAACATGCATGCATAAAGAGAAATGTCATAAATGATTGAGGCCATCGAACAAATCAATGGGATAGGGATGGAGCACTCAATAAATGATATTGGGACAATTACATTCCTATGTTACACCATTCAAAAACAATTTGAAATGGATTAAAGATCCAAACCATCATTTTATTTTATTTTTAAGATTTTCTTTATTTGTCAGAGAGAGAGCGAGCGAAAGCATGCAGGCATGCAAGGGAAGTGGCAGGAAGAAGGAGAAGCAGACTCCCTGCTCAACAAAGAGCCCAATGTGGGGACTCGATCCCAGCACCCTGAGATCATGACCAGAGCTGAAGGCAGACGTTTAACTAACTGAGCCACCCATGCATCCCCAAATCAAAATCTTTAATGTGAGAAAATACTGAATCTTTAGAAAAAAATTATACAAGAATATATCTGTGGGGTCAGGGAAGGGAGAGTTCTCTTAATCAAGGTGAAAAGTCTGAAACCACAAAGAGGATTAATGAATCTGCTTACATTAAGTTATAATCCATAAGTGAGTGTGAAAATTAAGCTGAGGTCTGGAAATACATATAACCAAGGAATAGTATCCATAAATAAATAAGCAAATTGATAAGAAATAAACAACCCAAGGGAAAAAATGAGGAAAGCATTAAATAGGCAATCTATAGAAGAGAAACTTAGTTAGCTAATATAAGAAAAGATCTGAACCTCACCAGTCATTACAGAAATGCAAATTGAAAGATACCTCTTACACCCATCTGTTTAGCAAAAATGGAAGTGTTTGACATTTCCAAGTGTCAGCCACCATGTGAAGGGACGCATTGCTAATATTTTACCCCTGAACATGTAAATTGGAGAGTCCTTTGGTAGTATGCAGAAGAATTAAAGATGCAATGCTCACAACTTTTCTTTTTTTTAAAGATTTCATCTATTTTTCAGAGAGAGAGAGAGAACACACAAGCAGAGGGAACGGCAGACAGAGAGAGAAGCAGGTGCCCCGGCGAGCAAGGCGCCCAATGTAGACCCAATCCCAGGACCCGGGGATCATGACCTGAGCTGAAGGCAGATGCTCAACCAACTGAGACACCCAGGAAACATTTTAAGTGACAATGCATAAAGTGGATAAGTTGGGGTATATTTATGCAAAGTACACTCTTCAATAATTAAAATAGATTAACCAGAACCACGCATAGCAATACAGATCTTGGAATAAAAACGATGCATGAGAAAGCATGTTGTAAAATGGTATGTATACTACTATACTGTCTATATAAAATATGAAAAACATAGGAAAAATGTATTGTTTATGGTATGGATATACGTACTGGAGTATAAAAACATGCATATAAGTGATAAAAAGAGTGATTTCAGAAAACCTCTGAGGAGAGGTAAGATGCCCAGCTGGTATCAGTATTATCTAAAATGTTTTTCCCCCTTTTCCCCTTAAACGTCTTGTGAAGCAAGTATGGAAAACCATTAGCATTGGAAAAAATTGACTGGTGGCTACACAGGTAATTATGTACCAGCCTCTATGTTTTTCTGGATGTTTGAAATACACAAAATCAAATATTTATTATTGTTAGCCACATACTAAGAAAGAGAATGCTATAGTACAAGTCCAGGAATTGAAGTCTTCCCTCCTATTTTACAATATCCAACATTAGGATGCACCTGATAATCAGGATATACGTAACAGAGAGTATTTCTTTTTTCCCTCTTAAAGCCGTTCCAAATTCATGGCATGTGCTAAGTTCTTAGCGTGTTAGACCTTAGTGTTGGTCTATGTTATCATGATCTCAACCTCTATATTCTTTAGTATAGAAATGGATTTATGAATCAGGTAATTTGACTGCTTTAAGCTCTCAGTTCCTCCTTCCCAAAGCACTGGAGGAGGGTTTCTCTGTGGCTGATTTCCTAAGTGTACAACCTATGCCGTTGCATGGGATCCCATGTCCAGAAGGACTCTGTATTTGCTTTAATGCTCTGCTGTTGTCTTGAACCTCTTAGTAACATTATCTTTGAATCTGTGTTCTGTGATTGAAGAGGTGAGACAGGGGAGCACACTTGTGTGCGGAGGAGACAGGAGGAAAACGTGTCCTCCTACCCCTCTTGCTGCCCATTCTCAGGCAGCCCGTGTGGGGTGCCATGGTAGCAGGATTCTGGGAGACCCACGAGGTATTCAGGCCAAGGTAAGCCTGTGACATCCATGACCGAGTAAGCACTTACAGCCCTGAGAGGCCAGGCTTTCTGGTTTGAACCAGAATATGCCCTGACTGCAGAGGGGAGGCAGTGACATTCTGAGAAACATGAGTGACCAAAGAACCCTGTTGTCACACCCCTTCCTACTCCTATGAGTTCCCTGTGTTAGCCAGCAACGTTAGTCGAAGCTGATGACACAGAACAACAGCAGGAAAAGGCTTGAGAGCACATATCTTTTTCTCCTTCAGTCCTTCTTTATCTATCAGAGAACTGAAGACAGACTGTTGGTAGGATACGCGTATATTTGGTGGTGAAATAAAAACAGCTGGATTAATTTTGGGTAACATTTCCACTTTGTTTGCAAGAACAAAATACATATGCATATATGAGCTATGAAATACAAACTGTATACTATCAGTGATTTTACACAGAAGTTAGATGTTCTTATGTTTGCAATGAAAATTAGAATTGGACAATATAAGGATGAGTGGTAAAATTCATGCTAATAACTAAAAATTTTAATTTCTCTTTAATTAGAGTGGCATCAAGGGGCAAAAAAACAAAAATAGTGGCACAAAAAAAACACAAAAATAGTGGCAGTTTGCCACTATGGCAAACTGAGACTGAGACAGAGAGAGGGGTGTACGGAGGAGAGAGAAACACCATGGAAGAAAGAAAAAAGCGTTATATTTTTGTTAGCTGCACTTTTCTGCCATTGAGACAAGGGGTCCCACATGTTCATTTTCACTGGACACCACAAATTATGTAGACGCCTGACTCTATAAGAAAATATACAGCCTCCCTCCACCGGGGGCACAGACTTAGTAGGTAGGCAGCAGGAGAAACTGTCTCTTAAAGCAAAAGGAAACTGGGAAACAAAGCAGGACAATAGGCTCCTCCCTATGGCTGTTCTAATTATATATTCCATTTCCTCTTGTTTGGAGTGCTTGATGGACTACATTTCCCAGATGTCTATGTAGTGAGGTATGGTCATGTGACTAGTTCTAGCCAATGAAAATGAGTGTGATATATATACCACATCTGGATCTGGTCTATTAAACCCTCCTGTGTACCCTGCCCCATGCCTTTGCCTCCTCCTAGATGACTAGGATCATGAGGCCACATGTTAACTATGACAAAGCCGCTCTCAGACAACTACATGGACCAGTGTCCCTCTCTTCTCCCCATTTCATCTGGACCTGACCAACACTGGCCTATTAACCTGAAAAATAAATAACTGTGTTGTTTCTGTAGCCACTGAATTTTAGGGGTATATTCTGTTACTTAGGCTAGCTTACCTTAACCGACACGGTCACCAGAAATGTACGGACAAAAGCAGCCAAGAAAAATTACCCAGAAATTACTTTCCTTAATTCTCATTTCCTTTCTTCTTCACTAATCCTAGGGAACAACTTTTAAAGTTATATTTTCCTAGTGCACATCCAATTGATATTATTTGAAGTCCACTTGGAAGTGAAAAGCTTTTGCCCTCACTCCCAAAGATCCAAGTTGATATTAAACACAATACAGAGCTATTTAGGTGTTTTTCTTCTGGACCTAATAAATGACATTAAGAGCCCAGAGATACTTTATCAGTTAAGTATAGCTCCTGCCAAGGAGATGTAGGAGTGGAGGGCAGGGGATGACAGAAATCTCCGGGTCTCTTCCTGGCTCTGGTGATCATGTGCTTAAAACTTTCAATGTCTAGTTTCCACCTCTAAAGGCACTGCCATCAGCTTCGCTGGATAATTGTGAGACTGGTAATCACAAGGCACATGCTAACTGCTTATAGAGTCGTGGAGGAAAAGTAATATAGCAAGAATAATATTCTAGTTGTTCTACTTTAAATACAAGTTGGGTATCCAAGGGAAATTTGTTTTCATTCATTTTATAAATAATGATTTCCAGTATTCAGGTTCTTCTTTTTCCTTGCAGAAAGGAAGAGGTTATTTTACTGTGCTAAGACTAGAAGATCTGTTCTGTTGTTTGAATAGGCAATTGATTAAATTTATCAATGAGCACTTTCAAAGGAGTGCTATTGAAATAGCCATTTTTAATAAAATATACCTTTATCAGATTTCTAGTAAGGAGCATAAATAAAATCAACCATACCTGTGAAAACAAATTAAATATTTTTTCATCTTAAATAAATCTTACTTTCAAATTCATAGAGATTTCACTTCATTAGTATATTAAAAATAAATATACAGTAGAATAACATTATAATGTATTACTTATATTTAACTGGACAAACCAAATCATGTCTTTCTGAAATAACACTACTTGCAGTGAAAGCTGCATGTAAATGACTAGACAGTAATCTGAATATGAGTCTTGTACTGTGTATGTTTGGATCTTTTACAATACAATTGATATAATGCATTAAAATAATAAATTAAAATATTCAACAAGCTTATTGAGAATACGCCACAGGCAAAGTACTGTGGTAGGGATTATGCAAGGGCATGAAAAGATTTCCAAAATATAAGTAAAACTTTACATTACACTTGTGTAGAATTTTATGCATCTAATAACACACTCATCTTACTTATCTCACTTGATACCCACAACACTTTTGTGAGATAAGAAGGTGGGACAGTTCCATTTCATAGCTGAGGACACTCAATGTTCAATACCCACTCTATTAGTTTCCTGCAGCTGCCACAAAAAAGTACTGCAAACCTGGTGGCTTCAAACAATCTATCGTCTCATAGTCCAAGATCAAGGTGTCAGCGGCATCATGCTCTCTCTGAAGATCTAAGGGAAAAATCTGTTTACCCTTCTCTTCAAATCCTGGCATTGTCAGCGAACCTTGGCATTTCTTGGTTTGTAGGAGCATCACCCCAATCTCTGCCTCCCTCTTCACTTGGTGTTCTTCTCTGTGGGTGTGACTGTTTCTGTGCCTCTTCTCCTTTTAAGATACCAATCATACTGGATGAAGGGCCAATTCTACTCCAGCATCAGATCTCTTTAATTATATCTGTACAGCCTTATTTCCAAATCAGGTCACATTTTGAGGTTCTGGGAAGGATATGAGTCTTAGGGGACACTATTCAACCTAGTACAGTGGGTCGTACAATGTGTCTGGCTGAGCGAAGCTTTCCTTACTGCGCCTCATCCAGGTCAGAATAGAATTCCAGGCACAGGACCCACCGTACAAAGGAATGGCAAGGTGGGGTGTTTTGAGCCCAGCTGAAACATGCTTATGGGGAGGAGAGGGAAAACACGGGTGTGAGGTGAGGGCATCAGCCATGGGAGATGATGCTAGAAAGGCAAATGAGACCCAAGTGGGAAAACCTTTAAAAACCACCTGATAGTTTTCTCAAATTTGGGTGGATGCAAAAATGACTTGGAGAATTGGTTAAGTGCAAATTTCACACCCTTACTCACTCTCCCCCTAGATTCTCATTCAAGGAATGGCTGGAGCCTAGGAAACTCCCAATTTAAACAAGCACAGTGACTCTAAAGCGGTTCACCCAGGAACACACTTTTCAGAAACACCTGTAAAGCCTAAGCTACCCGAATCTATGGATTTTAGGTGGTTTTCCTCAATATTTTGAATTTTTAAAGAATATTTGGGATTCTCTTATATTTAACATGTACCATCTAGGTTACAACTAAAATAGAGATATCTAATTTTATCATTAGGATTTTTTTTAAAGATTTTATTTATTTGAGGGAGTGAGCAAGAGGGAGAGAATGGATTGGGAGAGAGCACGAGTGGGGTGAGAGTCGGAGGGAGAGGCAAACTCCCCGCTCAGCAGGGGGCCCTAATGGGGCTTGATAGATCTGGGTCCCCGTGATCATGACCTGAGCCGAAGGCAGATGTTCGACTCACTGAGCCACCCAGGTGCCCCTATCGCTGGGGTTTTTAAATTATAAATTCTTTAAAACGCACTTAAACAGTTACTACTTCCAGAAACTTGGTGATATGGATAAAAAATAATATTCCATGAGGTAAATGTATCCAAAATCTGTAGTAGGCTGGACAAGTTTCCCAATAACTATCAACTTTGGGTAAGTTGTTCCATGCAGAATACGCACACAGTTTTGGCGAACTGACAGTCTGAGACCTTGCCGGTGAGTATTCTAAAGGTACGTATCACGTGAATATTCTGCAGTTCAGTACACGATCTGCCAGGGTTTAAAGCCTCAGAGCCTGAGCGTCACTGAGCTAGTCACTTTATATTGCATTTCAGCAGTAAATTAAGTTATATAACTTGCATGCTTATAGCTTGATTTTTAAAGAAGCTCAGTCCATGGACAAGAGAAATGACAAGGCATCCTAAATTCCTTTTCTCCATGATAGACATCCATAAGAGAGCCCACCAGTTTCCATCAGAATTCCAGGTCTTAAATAGCCAGACCATAGGGGCTATTCTGGTTGGAGGTATTTATGTTTCTCTTACTAACATACTTATTTTATTGCCTTTAAGTAATCAAGTTTTCTCTTGTTCAGCTACTCCTGACTAGAACTAAATTACAATTCTTTAAGAAGATGTTTAAACTCGTTCTCCATTTACAACTGAGGGCCATTTCTCGGTCCTGCTTCTTGTTCCAAAGAAAGCCTAGATTTATATTCTGGGAATCAAACTTTTGCTCTAATTCTTCAATTTCATCCAATTTTAAGTGGCTTTTCTGAGGATACAGAACCATCTTCTTCAAATAATCTTACCGTTTTGGTATTTCAAAATACCAAATACTTTAAATTCAAAACTCTTTGGAAATTATTAATTTCAAAGCTCTTTGAAAAATAATAAATCACAATTGAGGGGCAAAGGAATATTTAAAAATACGTAGTACATATTCTAAACATCATGTTTAGATGGGTTATATAAGAAAGGGAGACATATTGAAATATATACATCCAGCGAAAAGACATAATACTTAAAGATGATCTCATAATTTAAAAACAATCAGTGGGCTTTAGTCAGGCTTACTATTCATTTCAAAGACAGGTGGGCTTTGTAGTGAGTACACAGTGTTCAAGTGATACATAATCCAAATGACAGGACCATTATGGTAAGTCGTCTCTGTAAACTCCAAAGATAGCAACTTCTTCCTCTGTCCATGCTACAAAGAGTGCCTAACTTTTCTGGGTATGGTCAAGCTACTTAAACGTCATGGCTGATCTAATTCCATAGCCCCGGGAAAAAAAAAAACAAAAAACAAAACAAAACAAAAAAAACTAATAAAAAAATCAACCGAAATGAGGATATATAGTTGCAAAGTCATCAGGAGATTCTTACTCTACAACAGCAAACAGCAAACATTTTTGAGGACCCACTGTGTGTGGCTGGTGGTGGGATAAGAGATAGAGGAAACAGAGCAGTCCCTTCATGGGGCTCCAAGTCTCAGGAGAATGAAGCTACAAGCAGTGCTGTCTCCTGGAAAAATGAACTGACAAAAATGCCAACGGAAGCAAAGGTTATTTTGTGCGAGTGGCACAGAAAGTTTCAAGTTGTAGTAGGTTGAGGCAACTTGTTCTTTAAGCTTCATAATTTGGCAAAGTATCATAATTGAAAAACATATCTATATCTTTTTTTTTTCTCACCATAGCATATACCTTATAAACATATCTGCTTTTCTTTCTGTACCTCCCAGGAAAAAGAGGCCAGTCAGAGATTTGGGAGACTCCTCACTTTTGCTAAATTTCACTTACTCTGTTGGTCTTAATTTTCATCTTTGAATAAAAAAAAAAAAGGAAGGCGCCATCTTGGTTTGAGTTTGCAAATTCCTCAGCATCGCACCCTAGTAGTGCCCATTGTCCCCTAAGTTCCTGGGACTTAGAGATGAGAGGGTCGGGGATGGGGCAGGCACTTCCCCTGTGAGTCCCTGAGCAGCTGCACAAAACCCAGATATTGTCCCCTGTCTAGTAGCCCTGCCTGGCCCACCACTCGGAGCTGAGAAAAAGGATACACAGTGTGAATGCCACAGGAGTTGTTGACTTGCCACTGGCCTCATTTTCTTCTCCTTTCTGTTTTGGCCTATGCCATTGTGCTTTGATAATTATACTGGGTTTTAATTTTAACAAAATCTAAATATATTCACTCATAATAGGAATGGTTACATGAAGTTGTTTTATTTTCACCTCTGCCGTGCCCTCTGAAGATTCTTTTGCCACTGTTTTATATGCTATATTTTAATTTAATTGAGTGTGTGTAGAGGAAAGGTGAACTCTGAAACACTGGTGTCAGAAAGACCGCGAGAATTATTGGAACCTGTCTAAACTGCATTTGCTCTGTTCCTTTTGTAAATGCCCTCGTAAATACTGAAGACAATCTCGGGTTCAGTGCTGTGTAAAAATAAAATGTCACAGAAATTAGTTCTGTAAAATGAGCAGAAGAGGAAGGAGTCATCTAGAGGAATTAACCGTATTTGACAGAGGTGTGGAGGTTCAGGTGACCTGTCTCAAGGTCAACCATTCCAGAAAGAAGGTGTAAAGCCTAATCTAGGGTTGGTGAGACTACTTGAGTAAAATTGCTGACCATTGTATTTTGGCATCTCATTGCAAACGAAAGCATCATTTGGCATATTTTGATGGCAATCTGTTTGCCCTCCAGAGATAGTTACTGTCTATTCATCTCATCTTGTTCCTACTGCTCCTGCTAGAATATACGTAAATGTCTTTGTGTGTGTACCCACATAAACTTGTGGCAACTGCCAGATAAAAATAGAATCACACATTCACTTTGTTCTTCCCTATGTACTTGTGTGTGTGTCTTATCTTACAATAAACAATGCCTTTTTTCCCCAAGGTAGAATATATTTCTCATTTTATGAAACATGCACAGGCTTCTGTTTAGTGATGGACACTTAGACTCGTCATTGACACGGTAAAGATTTGTGACATCTGTGTTGTGGTTTCTGTAGGATAGCTTCCTAGAAGTAGGGTTTAGGGGTTGCATGGAACGTTCACTTAGATGAACAAAAGTATTAAACTATCTTTCAAAACATGGAGCCTATTTGCCTTTTCATTAATGTACAAGAATGTCCAAGAATTTCATAAAAACTAGAGATTGTATCTCACTGTGGTTTTAATTTGTTTATTATTAATGGAGATGATCGCTTCTTTTTGACTATGCTTCTTCTCTGACTTGTTTCTTCCTATTGCATCGCTTGTCTTTTTCTAATCTCTATTTAGGAGATTTGTGTGTGTTTGAAACATTAACCCTTTGCTATTTTATGTATTGAAATCATTCTGTTCCAGTTTGGGACAAATTGGGTCGCTTTTTATTGTATACAAGTTTTTAGCTTTTATATAGTCAGATCCATCAATCTTTTTTCTCAATGTCTCTTAGATTTTGTGTTGTGGCCAGAAATGCCTTCCACACTCTGGCAATGATCCTATACTGTCTTCTAGTACTTCTATAGTTTTAATATTTTACACACAAATCCTTGAACTACTTGAAAAGTGTTTGAGGAGTGCTGGGAGGTACACATCCGGACTTTATTTTCTTCCTAAACGGAGACTAAAGAATTGAATTCTACTTATTGAATACTTCAGCCTTCCCCCAAACGATTTGAAATGTCATCCATACTGGATTTTAGATTCTCATATACTTTGAGATTTGTCTATGGACTCTCCACTGTTTTCTACTGACTTATCTCTCAGTCCCTGCACTATTTTCTTTAGACTAAACACTTTCCTCACCTTCATCTCTTCCTCCTCTTCCTTTATATTTCTCGCATATTTCTTTGCTATTTTTTTCATAAGACTATAATTCATGAGAATACATATTTCGAAGTTATGGAAGTTAGAGTTTTTAAAAACGTACAAGATGTCTATGGAGGGGATTATTTTTGAGTACTAGAATAATTGTTATTGGACATTTTCCACACTATTATTAATTATAGAGCCTACAGTAAGCAATGCAAAGGGTGTCCTACGATCATACTGCTTTTTCAAGGCTCCAGCAGGTAAGAAGCACTTGTCTTCCTCACTATCTCTGGGCCCTGGTTCCTTTTTCCACTCTTCTCTTCCCTTTTCCTGCTTGTGCTGTTGTACAGGATTCCATCCCTGTCCAGGAAACTGGAAATTTCACTGTAGGGTCAGAGCCTCCTTCCTAAATTCCTCAGCTTTCTTCCAAAGATTTATTAAGAAAACAAAAATAATTTTATCTATGGTCACAGTATGATCTATTAAATTAAGGTTTAAATAGTCAACCAATTCAAAGATTTAATAAAAATAGTATTTGAGCCATATCCATAAAAAGTTGGACATCAGGTTCTACAACAAGAAAACTTTATTCTATGTTAATATCATTTTTTGAGAAACAAAATTCAGTAAATGGGTTTTCTCAATTTTTGTATCTCTTCCAGAAATCAGGATTTTTCCTATATCATGTAAATTGTTTTAACTTATGTTCACCCACTCAAGGCTGCACTATTGGCTCTAGAATACAGGATTTCAACTTAAGAACCAACAGATGAAGTCTGAGATGATGGAAAATGTTTTATAAAGTCATATTTTATTCTAAATATTTTTCCTAATAAAAAACCCACAAAATTTTAATTAAATTATTTTAATGTTGGTCTATCTTTCTCCCTTATTTTCATTTGATAGATTTACAAAGGTTCTTTTTTCTTTCTTTAAAAAAGAACAAAAAACAAAAATAGTTCAAGTAGGATGAAGGTAGAGAATACAAACAAGTCAGTCACAAATATATCATTAAAGTAAAAGAAAACATGTAAGTTTTTTCCCCCTTTTGTTTAGGATATTATCTAAATGTTCTGAATGCATTTATACTGGAGAATTTTCTCTTCTTCCTAGTCAAAATGGAGATAAACTTAAATGCTTTCAGATATCTAGAAGAATTAAAAGCAGGGTCAGTAGAAATCACCACTAATGTCACATCTTCTTCCTCCCAATATCCTTCTGCTTTTGTAGATTAAAGGCAATAAGAATGAACAAGAATGAAATGGATGTTATATAAAGTTAAAATAAACTCAGCAAAATGAGTTCCTTATAACTGAGAAGTGAAGTGAAATTCACAGATTAGGTGCACTGAAGCAAACAGAGAATGGTTACCTGAATCAGGATCAGCTGAAAGTGAGAATTATGAGTGACCATCAAACCCATGCAGTGAAACAGGAGTGAGGTCCCTCACTCTGCTTTATCAAAACCCTGAAACAGATACTCATCAAACCCATGAGACATATGCTAAGTTGTAAGTAAAACAGATTTTCAGATTTTAGCAAAGACCTAGGAGTATTCAGTGATGTTAAGATACAGGCCAGAGTATCACAATAGAGTCTTGCCCAAGGAATGGGAAAGAAAGAAAAAAAATGAACGGTGTCTAGTGCTTTATTATAGTTTACCAAGTGCCTTATCAGATGTGATCTTTACGATGAAGTAATTATTATTTCTGTTTTTTGATGAATAAGCTGAGGCTCGATGAGGTTAAAAATGTGGTTGAAAAAGACACATTTCAGGCATTCACTTATGTCCCCCAAATATCTACTGAGTCAGTAATTAAATGTATTTATAAAATAAATGTTTTTATTTTATGACTTTGGAAAAGGGAAGACTACCTAATAGCTTTTGAATTTAGTAGTTTCCATTTTATTCATGTAGCAACACTTTGTCCTTGAAGACTAACCGTTAGATGCCTCTTGGCATTTAGTGGAAGGAATGTGTGGCCAGGGTCTGGCAAGAAATGGCATGGTTCCCATGTCAGAGTGATGAGGCCATGCTTGAAATGGTTTGGGTCTAGCTCATTCCCTTATAGGCTTGGGGTTCTTTGAGTTCCTTCATTATCAGAACTCATGCAGGGATGCCATTGAGATCAACTCTTACAAACTCTTCAGCTGTAAAATTTTGTCTAAAATCAGCATGATTCACAAGTCTACAATGTGTGAAAAAACAAGAAAGAAGAACTACTTGGTTGTAGAGGAGGAGAAAGTAGAGGCAGATTTCTGCCTTGCACATAGTAGATATTTAAATGCTGAGTGTCTATCTCTGCTCCATCCTCCCAGCCAACTGTATTAATTTGTCACATGTCCCATTAGCCCAGGGGACCTTGTGATCTGCAGCTGTCTGGTCTAAGAACTCTCACACTCTAATAGAATTTTCTGGAGCTGAAATGCCTCACACTGACAGTTCACACACTAAAGCTGAGAACCGAAGACCACACTGCCCATGGCTTACTCACAGAGGAAGGTGCCCGGGTGAACGGAAGGAGGTCTGTTAAGACATAACGTGTGATACATCTGATGCTACGGGAAGACCAGTAGGAGAACGACATGGTAGAACATCATCCCCAGACCAGATGAATACTAGGTCAGTCCCCACGAAGTCCCCGCAGTAAGAGAAGAGTTCCCTTTATCCTATTTAGCACATTATACATTTCAGGGTCATATGAAACCCAGTCTTTTCTCCTAAAACTCTTAGCAATTTTGGAACCAATTTCAAATCACTATTTTTAAAAATGAGTATATTATTTTTCTCCTGCCATGAATGGGGAAACTCTACGAAACGTGTCTTAGAAAGGAAGCCAGAGGCTTAACTGACACTAAAAATGATGAACCGTTGGTCTCGCAAATACAGAAATATACAATGAATGTGGCCAGCCATTTTATGTGGACTATGAGCCCCCAAATATAATCCCAGCATTTAAAGGTGCAAAGCAAACAAACACATAGAAGGGTGTTGAGATTATAATTAAAATAGAAAGTTCTTTCGAGGGGAGGAATTGTTTCCTCGGCATTTTTCCTGTCTTTAACTTTCTGCTGTCTCTATTAGGATAGCCCTGAAGTGGTTTTTATGCAACTTTGGGTTGTTTTAGGCATCCTCAATGATCAGTCTCTACACAGCGTTCATGAATGAAAATTACAGATTGCAATCGCCTTTCTGTATCTGTTCACACTTGCAAAATTTACAAGGTACACAACATATCAGATCTTCATTATTCCAAGATGGGTAGAGCTAAGCAGGCCTCTAAATGGTGTTGAATTGTCCCGAACACTGTCTCTGGGGTTTCTTCTCTTCCCCAAAGCACTCAATACCCATCCAGTCGGGCTGCTAGATGCCAACCCTTGATTATAGTGCCAGCAAGAGCCCGCGTCTTTCCCATTGCTGTAGCACTCACCAGGGGCCAGGTAATGTTCTGGATGTTTTGCTAATGCGGCTAACCCCAATCTTTAAACAGAATTATGAAGTAAGTACTATTAATATCCTACTTGCACAGATGAGAACATGGGGCACAGGCTAGTTAATCAGCTTGCGCACGTATCTCATGACTGCAAAGTGGTTGCTCTTTGAACCCTGGTCTGGCTACTGGGCGGGGGTCTGCAGTTGTCCCCCTCTGCCCCTTGTGCTCCCAGTTACGTGAACATCCTGAGCATTCTCCGAGAGCCCTGCTCGAACAGTGGGGTTGTTGTGGGTTTGGACGTGTGCCCCCCTGTCCTTGCCTGAAACTGCCTCATGAGAGCTCTGTGGAAGCTGGGCCCACAGTGACAAGAGGACGACACTTCCCCACACTTGTCCCCTCTCAGGTTTTCATAACTCAGGTCAGGCTGCCGTAGAGGGTGTCCTAGAGAATTCACTGGACATTTTGAACAGTTCCAAGTAAAGGAAAGGATATCAGAGCGGGTCACTGAAAACAGCCGGAGGTTTTATCTGTTCTGTTTTTAGAACTTTTCTGAGTCTCCTTGCATGGATCACCCTTTCACAAGTTTGGGAAGGAAAAGGAACGTGGGGAGAAGAGGGGACAAAGGATCAGTCTCTGCCCTTGAGCTGAAACCCTCTGGAGCATTAAATCACTGAGAGAGTACAACCCTTAGAGGCAGATTTCACACAGAACTTCTGTTACCTTATTAAGTCAAACAAGTTAGAAGCCATATGTCTCCTAAAAAATGAAACATATTTGTTTACAAACATACATAGTAAGTGACAAGATGTATAGAAAATAAATATGACACCCTCTGAATTTTTAAAACTAGTTCTTCTTTACTAAGTTAGCCTATGAAATAAGCAAGGTGGAACTAGCCTAAGATGAAGAAGTATCAAATAAGAATATCAAAGGACTCAGAAATGAGGTTCTAGAAATAAAATACGGTTGGCCATGCAGTAGCCTTATTTGTTTTGAAAAACTTCTGTCCTTAAATATCCATCATTAACATAAATCAGCAATGCTCTATTGAACCAGGAAGAATGGGTGCTCGCTTCTCCGAAGGCTTCTCCGCCGCTCAGCCTGGATGGGGAAACTCAACATCAGAAACTCGAAGGACAAACTGCACCACTGACGTTGTTTCAGAAAGCGAGGTCAGGCAAAGACCCGACAGATCAGAAGCTGACGATACAGTGCTATTCATATACTCTTTCATCCAAGACCCCGTGATCGTTCTCCAGACGTCACCTCTAATGGGTAGGTAGGTGGCAAGTTTTTCTCTCTGTTGCCTGATGTATAAATACCTGGGCCGTCAGCGTGCTCCCAGGAAATAATTACTGTTCTCACCACTTATTCCCCTCTCAAACAGAGGCTCTATCTCATGCTGCATAATGAGCTACTGACAGAGTCAGTGACAGGCCTCGGGCCTTCCACGTCCCACTGAAGACTGGACATCATCAGCCTCATCGCTCTTACGAGCCGAGTTCTCTCCATCTCACTCTAATTTTAAGATCATACATGCTGACGATTCTGCTCCGGTAGGTTCGGAGAATTAAAGATCGATGCATTTTCCTGTCTGTGATCTTGTTTTCCTCTCCCCAGCTGAACAATCTGAAAGTCAGATGATGTAATTTACAGCTCCCTGTAATAATGGCCTTGTCTCCCTTTTTCATGAGCAACTTTCTTTTGAAACCTCAAAATCTCTACTCCTTTCACTACCTTCCTGATTTCTTAGCCGCCTCTGGGTCATTCCTGGGCAGGAGCCCTGTCACCTCCAGGCAGGGAGCTGAGGCCCCTGCTCAGGGCCACTCGGGGGTTCCACGGAGCTTTGGGAGGAGCTCCATGGTCACGGGTGTGAGTTGAAGTTAGATGGCGATGCTGGATTCCTAGATGGTCTGCAGGGACCCTAGAGGATGATTCTAGAAAGCTCTGGATGAGCGCCCCCTAGATTCATTCGGCTTTTATCCATGTTCTGACTTGGCCTGTCGCTCACGTTGCACATTCTACCCCGTCACTGTTACCCAGATGAAACTGTTCCTTCTGTGGGTGACAGGGTGAAGAGACCAAGCCCGCAGGGTGGCAGGCAGGGATAGCCTGCCCGTCCAGGTCCTTCCTGAGAAGGTTCACTAGGGGTCATCTCAACTCACCACATCTGTGACAGCCTGTCCCCCACCTGCTTCTTCCTGTGCTGTCTCCCTTGGGAAATGGCATTGCCATCTTAGTCCCAGAGGCTCCATGGTGTTTCCAAACCAATATGTGTCTACATCCCCACATCCGTCAAGTGTCTAGTTGGGTTGATTTTTCAAACACCATCTCTCAGATTTTTCCTCCTCTCCATTCTCTTGGTGCAAACCTGAGCTCAGGCCCTTGGACCCTGGCCTTAAATCATTGACACTGTGCTCTGAGCAAAAATCTGCTCTCACTTGTTTCTTTCAAAAACCTTCACTAAGTCACAGCTACCATCTATTTTCTGTTGTTCTCGGCACTGTTGCCGCTCTCTGCTTTAATACACTCCAAAGTGGTGCTCGACACATGCTGGTTGGTTCTGACTCTGATGGCTTATCATCCCAAGTTTATAAAAAATAAACTTCCATTCAAACACATCATCCCCTCCCCCCAATATTGTCCCCCTTGGGAAGCTTCCCTGACCTGCAGAAGTGTGCTGTGTCTGGGGCGGGTCCCACAGTCTGCCCTTAGGGAAGGCCCTCACGTCCACAGGCACAGACCCAGTCCTTCCACCAGTGGAATGGAGAGTCTTGGGTTATGTGGCTGCCTTAGGATGTGGATACATTGGGAGGCCATGATGCAATTATTAGACACCAGAGAGTTGAAACTAAGGGAGGGACATCAATCTCATGATCACTGTAGAGTATGGGCTCAAGAGTAGAATGGCAGGTGGAATGAATGGAGAGTTAGGGTTCTAACTCTTTGGACTAATTCTTTGGACTTGGTTGTATTTGAGCAGGTTACATGTAGACAACATTGTGATCTTGTTAGGAAACTGTGCCTTCATTCTACTTTTTTTTTTTTTCCAACGCATTGGTCAAATCAGTTTGCTTCCTTCAATCCTGACCCTTGTGATTTTCTCCCCTACCTATAATCTTTCGCTCATGGTATCCCTCAGGTTAGGGGCCATAAGAGGAATTACAGACACATGGAGACTATATGTCTCCATTGCAATAAAAAGCAATTCAGAATCCATCACCCTTAGGATGCTTTTCTAAGGAAACTTTGCCATCCACATAATGTATAAAAGTTCACTTCTGGGTGATTTTAATATCAGTTAAAATATAAAGAATCCCTCTGTTCTTTCCAAGGTCCAGGCTAGTCCCCTGGAAGATAAAGTGTTTCATCTCTTCTACTCAGTCCACAACCAGACTCCTTCATGGAATCCACCCCGGTACCCCGAGGCCTGCGTTTTCTTTGCCCACGTAGCTCTGGAAACCAGCACACAGTAGGCATGCGGTAAATATTGGTTTGATGCGATCCAAGGTTTCTGTTTCTACATAGGGGATTTGGTTGACTTATCAGTTATTTCAAAGGCTAATTACGATCTGAAGCTGTCAATGTCACTGGATGTCACGGACTACTTTTAAGGACCTTTCTTTGAATAGGTCTGTGATGAAGTTGCTTGAAAACCTTGGATAGAAAAATTAGGGTGTAAAAATTCACTTAAAATTCAGAACATGATTTATTTCCTAAAATGGGTGTCCCTTAGGCATTTAGATGTATGATTAAATTTGTTAAAATTCAATTTACATACTACATGCCAGGAACATGTTTATTAGATAAAGTGAAATACCCTAAGCTTGCGAGCACATTCTCCGAAGAGTATTGGCTAATACACTTAGAATAAAAACAGGAAAGCACAGGAGCAAGGCTTAGCATAAAATCTCACAGATTATTTCAAAGGAACAAAGGTATTGCATTACAGAATGCAAAAATCACAGGGATGTTCTAGAACAATGAAACATTAAGACAGCCATCAATTCTCTGAAATGGACCACAAATGTGCTTCAAAGGGAAGAGGCTGAAAAAAAATCTCCTTGAATACACTTAATTGGGTTCTTCAAAACCAGAGCAGAATGCTTCCTATCTGTTCTAAGTTTATGCTGTTATTAAGCTTGAAGGTTGAATATTATTTTGCCCTAGGCAGTTCAACTAGCTGAGTGGAGGTTGTTTGCATAAATGCCTCATTATGCATCAATGCAGCAGGAACATGCTGTATTTACTTCACGTTTCTGAAAAGGAAGTCATTATCAATAGCATTCACATCGATGTTCCTCACCCTCCAGTGTGGAGATCTCATTGATTTTGTCAGAGTTTACAAGAGGATCATAAATTCCAGAAACCATTGATTTCAGCCATTCAGGTAGGAGATGGAGCTCACCAACTGGGAGTCAATGCAGAGGAAGAAGGAGGGGACAGCGGGGGTCTCGAGAGGGAAGCAGGTCTGTCCTTCCTTTGGTTCTGGAGTAAAAGGCTCTACACAAAGCAGGTGGTGAGAAGCGATGGAAACGCAGGGCAACCAGCTCTGAGGTTGAAAAGAAGGAAAAGATGAGACAAGTGCAAGGAGCATCAGTGTCACGGAGAACGCCCACTGAGATTAAAGAACCCCTCTGGGTCGATGTGTTTGAGGACATAGGACTATTTATCCTTCCCATTTGCTCACTGAAGGAATACACAGAGAGACTGAATGCCTCACCTCATCAAAACAGCAGAACTCAAGCCTGGTTTTCCTGATCAGCTACACGATGGTCCTCGCAAGAGGGTGTCTGTCCTTCATTCGCGGCATCTCAGTCAGTTGGCTCGTGCCAACACGACTTGTCCACAAGGCTTACATCATCAGAGTGTAGCCACGGTACCAGTCCAGTGGCCGCGTTAGCAGATAGCTAGAGGAAGATGTGCAAACAGGACGTGGACCTGAACTTGATGTTCACCCTCCCCCTCCCACGCGTTGTTCTGGCTCCTCCCTAAAGAGCTCTTTGGTGAAGACAGCAACGTGACCACCAGGAGTGTCAGACGAGGACGAAGCAAAGTGGGGCTGTCAGCCTCGCTGGAGGCTTCGCGACATAACCCATTAAAGGCATGTGAGCACTCTGTCCGGCTGGCTATCACCACCGTCGTCACTTCAAACTTACAAGAGCACATTTGTATTTGTGCTTTTATTTGTGTCAGTTCACTATTCTGTATTCGGTGTTTGAGCGCCTGGTACATATAAGACAGTCAAAATTCATTTTACGAATGAATGAGCAGACAGCTTTCTCTAGGACTTTCATACCAGGAGCAGCAGGAACCCAAGAGCTTCTCCCACCCAGTTCTTTCTAAAGAGGTGAGACGACGGCCGACCAGCCATTGACGGACATGTCTGTGTTTCCTCTCCCCTTGTTCTGTCTGAACCTGTGCAGACTGGCCTACCTAGTTTTTTGTTTGTTTGTTCCCGGATTTTTCTCCATAATGTTACCTTCTCAGAGCTTCAACCAGGATGTGATCTCTCCACACCAGAAATCTCAGCAGTCATGCTTTGTCTGTGATTTTCCTGCTAGCTCTACAAAACGGACATTCATCTTCAACATCCCTCCAATCACCCGATCATGTACTGGACTCTGGAGATTTGGGGGCCCAGCTTCTCCATCTCATTATGGAGGACGCAGGTGCTTGCCCCCCTTCATACTTCTTTAGCAGCAGCGTCCGTAGAACCACCGATAAAGTCATCATGCACATTTTAACAGGGCAAAGACATTTTTAAAAATTAGAAATCTTTTTATCCCTGAACACTCATTCAATTGACCTGTTGGCCATCTCTTCTGCAAGAGTTTTTCATCCCGAGAGCATATGTGCAGGCCCCTCAAAGTACTGGGAGGAGGGGCTGCTTAGGGAGTTGAATTTTCTCTTTCCTGCAATAGATAGCCCTGAGATAATGTCATATGACTATGAAGACAGAAATATTTAAAAAGAAAGAAAAGAAAACCACGACCTACTAGCACATTCTTGTCCTGCATTCTTTTCGAGTGCTGACCTCATGTTTCTAGAATTGCAGGGAGGCTTTCCAAATGGAGATGGAGCAACACAGGTGATGTTTGCTGCCTGGAGAATAGGGAAGGATTTACTGTAACAAACCAGGTGTGATCGTCATGCCCCGGCCTAGAGCAGCGGCAGGTGGAGATGGCTGGTAATAGTGGGCTAGAAATAAAGTTGCAAATAGGAAGGTAATAAGTTTGGTAAGTGATTGAATTTTGGAGAGCAAGGGGAAGAAAATATCAAAAGATTTGATTTTTTTTAAGAAGCTGTCTGGTACAGAGGCCTTACATGCAGTCACAGATTTTCTTCGGCACTGTGAAACATGACACTGAACCCAGCTAGCTGGGCTATCAAATAAAATGATAATAAGCAAAAAGATAAAAAAACAATCAAGATGTCAGCATGTTTGTCGAAGTGTCTGCCAAGATGATATTTCGCTTCTGGGCCAAAGCAGTGACCTAAGTTTCATCCTGGGGAGACGAGGAACCGCCTACGTTTATTAACTTTGTGTGGACAGCTCTGGCCTCAAATAGCATCACTTATGCCAAATTTAAAACGCAGGCAACAAAGGATTATTATTAACTTTTCACATTATGAGGAACACGGGATTCCTAAACATCTAGGATGTAGTGTAATTTGACATGCAAACCCATACAAGAAAAAATTACCGAATTTCAACCCATGCATTAGGATTTTGGAGAAATAGACAGCAGGAGAATAATAGCAGGAGAATAGCAGCAGGAAAAACAAAGGGAGGGAAAGCAGCAAATAAACGTGGTCTTGAAAAGTCAGCATAGGGAAGTAGTTAAAACTGAGTCTTAGTGTATTTGGGACGTGACAAAGAAAAGGTCTCGGTTACTCCAAATCAGTAAGTCAAAAGAAGGGTGTATGAGAATATGCACTGAGAAAACTGTGGAATTCCATGAAGTTAAGAGGGGCCTGGAGAGAAGGAGAGCATCTGAGTGAGGAATTCACAGTATAATGAAGACCAAAGTGGAAAATTATAGGAAGGAAGATTTTGGTTAAATATAGAAAAGAATTTTGTCAGTGAAGACATTCCAAAATGGCATTAGTCACACTATGGTCCTGTGAGTCTCATGTGATTCAGGGGGTCTGAGCAGAGGTCAGATGTTAGATTAGAGGTGTTAGATTAAGAAACTTGCCAAATATGAAATAAGGCCCTTCGGAATTGGATATATTCGAGCAGCCTATTATAGGTCATCTATAATATATGTTGGGACCTTTATTTTCAATGCCCACCCCTGCCCTATACCTACAGTTAAAACTGCTGGCTTTACTTGATATTCCTTCTATACATTTTCAGTGTTTTTCTATTTCTTATCATAATTTTCTTAGATATCCCTCCCCCCTCAAAAAAACTGAGTTCTTTTGGTTTTAAATTTAATCTTTCTGTTTACTAAAATTCCTTCCATAGTTCGAATTATAATCAGTGCTCTTCTCTTTCTCTTCCCTCTCTCTTTCTTTCAAAATTAAGCAGATATGAAAGCTAAAGATCTACCATGCAATCATTTAGATGGCATGGCTGTTTTCTTGATCATTATTAGCATCTCATCCTCCCCAAACTTATAAAACTACTGTGTTTTTTTTTTTTATTTCTCTCCAAGTTACAATTAATTCACATCTTCCAGTGGACAAATCTTATAAACTCTTCTTTCCAAAGTACATTTCTTGCCATTGTCTTGAATCATCTCAAGTTAAGTCCTGCTGACGATGAGGTCTTCTGTGCAAAAACTAACACTGTCAGCACAATTGTCTTTCTACACAAAGAACAAACTACTGCACATAAACAACTATATGCTCCAGGATAAAATTTCTCACTTTTAAAAGCTATCCATATTATCATGTCCAAAGAGTTTTTTAGATTGGGGTTATAAATTCAGCAAAAGTCTATGCATGCTCTAACTACTATAAAAGAGCTCTAATGAATATATAATGTGTAAAGAAGTCTTGATTATCGTGTACGTCATATATTTATTAAAACTCTTTATAAACTACAGCCAAGTAAAAAATTTCATCCTATTGCATAAATACTAAATTTGGGTCTAACTTTTGTCCAAGATCAATCCCGCACATGCTATTTTTTAAAAAAATCATAGTAAGTTATTAGTATTGAACACTATTTCTTTTCATTTAGGAATGGGAATTTAAAAGGAAAAAAAAAACCCCTTTGGAACAAGCCACAACTTTGAGAGGTTATTTGTTGAACACAGTTGGTTTAAACACTGGGAGGTGAAATCAATATATTGGAATGGCTTGTCTAATACACTGTCATGAGATAACTAATTAGGTGCAGTTGAAACACTGAGTATTCACGAAATAGGGAAAACTATAGAAGGTACCACATTTGTCCCTCTCTCCATTTGAATAATGCTGTCATACCATTTTACTAACTGACTGACAATGTGCAAATTACTTAATCTCTCTGCCTTCATTTCCTCATCAGTTAAATTATATGAAGAATGCTTTCTTCCTCTTGGGTTTGTGAGGATTAAATGAGATGATTTGCAAAAAGTATTTAACCCACTTAAATCCTATGTCAGTTACATCTGGCATATAGAAAGGATGAAATAACTGTTAGCTGTTGTTAAGACAGTTATATAATACCAAATAAAACCTGGGATGAATCAGTAAATAATCCCATTAAAAATAGTCAGGAATACGTACCCTAGAAATAGAATCGGCAGAATAATTCACTGAGATTTATGTTGTGAAAGACATAGTTTAGACAAGCAATTCTAAGAACACATCAATTTTTAAGAGATTTCTAACTTTCCCTAATAGATTTGACAAAGATCAGAGGATCATGTCACAACACTGCATATTAATTCATGGCCTCGATAACAGGATTATAAAAATGTTTATCTTCTTGTCATAAAACATTTCAAACAGCATACCTTCTATAGAAGAGACCATTTTTACAATGACCCAAAGTTGAATGAGTTCACCTGAATTTAGCCACTTATAAATTAGTTAACTATATTAACGGACACTTTTTAAACTTTCCAAACTTTAAGCACTTGTTTGCTGGTTGAACACTTTTTGAGCAAAAAAAGATAATGTCACTGTAAATTCAAAAGGAAGCACTAAATGCTAATATTAATTGCATAATTTCAGAGTCAACTTTATATTATACATATGCCAAAGATTTTCAACCAAGAAATTAAACAGTAATTAGAATTTATCTTGCAATTACAATCTGAGAGTGTTAATTCTTCAAATGTGTTATATTGCATCTCACAGGTTTTTATAATGGAAATTCTTGCATTACAAAACTGTCGCTTAACAGGCATGCCTTGTATATTATGCATTGGTCATGGAAATTATTTATTTAGAGAAACTTAGCTATATCAATACTGAAATCATTTATTTGCTAAGTGGATATTACCCTGGAAAGGTTTTATTTGGAATGAATTATGCTTTCTTTTTAAAATATGGGGAACTAAGATAAATTTAATAGTTCAATCAATTTTCTAGTAAAAGTGGGCAGAAAAGTCTAAGAAAAAGTATATTCTGGTTTTCAGAAATTGGTTTTTTAGAAATTGGTTCATAGAAGCACTTTTCCATAATGTGCTATCAATATAGGCAAATGCCACATTTTGGACTACTTCATAGATAGTATGAGAACACTTGTTCTGTGAGTTGTCAAGATTAGGAGGAAACTGTCCTCTGTGTAATCTACAACTGCGCTTAACTCAAAATACTAACTTGGCAAAATAAATGAGTGAACAGCAAGCAAGAGTAATTTTTAATCTACATACCTATAGTTATTGGAACAATTGTTGGAAGAACTACGTGATTAGTTATGATAAAAAGATTATGATGCAGAAAGTAATTCTGCTAGCCAATAAAAACAATCTAAATTCATCAAATGAGGAAAGTTTAATAAACAATGTGTTTAAAATAACTAAGTATTAATTACATACAGTTTGGCAGCTACAGTGTACCTAATCTGTTATGTGGATACTAAATTGTTTTACTTTATTACAATAAATATGGCTAACTTTTTATAATATTTATTTTATTCTACTCTCCCATTTCATTATAATGCTATCATTTGGTTCCACTTTCCTTATAAAGAAGAACTAAAGTTTGACTATTTAGAGTTATAATTTCAAATTTATTATTCTGAAAAGTAGGTCTTTTGAAATAAAAAACAAGTTTAGTGAAAAATTGAAAGCTAAAACTGGTTTCACAATGCTAATTTTTTGACTATCAGTGTTTTGCAAAAACATTGTATAGAAATTGAGATATATCGATATTTGCATGATTACTATATCCCAAATAATTTCTTTGTTTTTAAAAATGCATGTGAATGTTCATGGTCATGCAGATTCTAGTTATCTAATTTGGCCATGTGTTTTTCTTAGATGTTAGTTTTATAAGGTAGCAACAATTCTGAAATACAGTCTTCAGCCTGGTCTCTTCATTTATCATCTTGGCCCATGCACATGAAATGGGTAGATATGCTGGCCAAGAACTTATAAGCAGGACAAGAAGAGATTCTAGCTTTTTTGGAAAACAAACTGAACCAGTAATCAAAAATCTCCCAATAAAAAAAAGTCAAAGGCAGATGGCTTCCCTGAGAAATTCTACTAAACATTTAAAGAAGAGTTAATACCTATTCTTCTGCAGCTATCCCAAAAAATAGAAATGGAAGGAAAACTTCCAAACTCATTCTACACAGCCAGCATTACCTTAATTCTAAAACCAGACAAAGACCTACTAAAAAGGAGAATTACAGACAATATCCCAGGTGAACATGGATGCAAAAAATTCTCAGCAAGATACAGGCTAATTGAATCCAACATTACATTAAAAGAATCATTCACCACAATCAAGTGGGATTGGATAAGAACCATACGATCCTCTCAATAGATACAGAAAAAGCATTTGACAAAGTATAGCATCCATTCTTGATAAAAAACCCTGAACAAAGCAGGGATAGAGGGAACATACCTCAACATACCTCAACATCACAAATAAGCCATATATGAAGGACCCACAACTAATATCATCCTCAGTAGGGAAAAACAGAGCTTTTCCTCTGGGGGGTGATGGTGATCAGGAACAATACAGGGATGTCCACCCTCACCACTGTTATTTTACATAGTACTAGAAGTCATAGCCTCAGCAATAAGACAAAAAAAAGGAAATCAAAGGCATCCAAGTAGGCAAGGCGGAAGTCAGATTTTCACTCTTTGCAGATGATATGATACTCTACATAGAAAATCCAAAGACTCCATTGAAAAATTGCTAGAATTAATACGCAAATTCAGGAAAGTTGCAAGGCACAAAATCTTACAGAAATCTGTTGCATTTCTCTACACCAATAATGAAGCAACAGAAAGAAAAATCAAAGAATCGATCCCATTTGCAATTGCACCAAAAATTATAAGATACCTAGGAATAAACCTAACCAAAGAGGTAAAAGATCTGTGTGCTGAAAACTATAGAATACTGATGAAAGAAATGAAGATGACACAAAGACATGGAAAAAGATTCTATGCACATGGATTAGAAGAACAAATATTGTTAAAATGTCTATACTACCCAAAGCAATCTATGCATTTAATGCAATCTCTATCAAAATACCACCAGCATTTTCCACAGAGCTAGAACAAATAATCCTAAAATTTGTATGGAACCACAAAAGACCCCAAATAACCAAAGCAATCTTGAAAAAGAAAAGCAAAGCTGGTGGCATCACAATTCCGAACTTCAAGTTATATTACAAAGCTGTAGTGATCAAGACAGTATGGTACTGGCACAAAAACAGAAACATAGATCAATGAACAAAATAGAAAACCCAGAAATGAACCCATAACTGTATGGTCAACTAATCTGGGAGAAAGCAGGAAAGAATGTTCAGTGGGAAAAAGATAGTTTCTTCAACAAATGGTGTTGGGAAAACTGGACAGGCACATGCAGAAGAATGAAACTGGACCCCTTTCTTACACCATACACAAAAATAAATTCAAAATGGATGAAAGACCTAAATGTGAGACAGGAAATCATAAAAGTCCTAGAGGAGAACAAAGGCGGCAACCTCTTTGACATTGGCCCTAACAACTTCTTACCAGACATGTCTCCAAAGGCAAGGGAAACAAAAGCAAAAATGAGCTATTGAGACTTCATCAAGATAAAAGCTTCTGCACAAAAAAAGAAACAATCAACAAAATTAAAAAGCAATCTTGGGAATGGGAGATGTTTGCAAAAGACTTATCCTGATAAGGGTTAGTATCTAAAATAAAGAACTTGCAAAAGTCAACACCCCCCAAAAATAATCCATTTAAAAAATGGGAAGACATGAACAGACATTTTTCCAAAGACATACAAATAGCTAACAGACACATTAATAGATGCTTAACATCACTCATCATCAGGAAAACACAAATCAAAACTATAATGAGATATGATCCTCACACTTGTCAGAATGGCTGAAACTAATAACACAGGAAACAATAGATCTTGGCGAGGATGAGGAGAAAGGGCAACCCTCTTACACTGTTGGTGAGAACGTAAACTGGTACAAGCCATTCTGGAACGTTTTGGAGGTTCCTCAAAAAGTTAAAAATAGAACAACCCTGTGACCTAGCAATTACACTACTTAGTATTTACCCAAAGGACACAAAAATACTGATTGGAAGGGATACATAACCCCAATGTTTATAGCAACATTATCAACAACAGCCAAATTATAGAAAAAGCCCAAGTGTCCATTGACTGATGAATGGATAAAGAAGATGCAGTGTATATACGCCATGGAATATTACTCAGCCATAAAAAGAATGAAATCTTGCCATTTGCAACAACACGGATGGAGCTACAGAGTATTATGCTAAGCAAAATAAATCAGAGAAAGACAAATACTATGATTTAACTCATATGTGGAATTTCAGAAACAAATGTATGAATGTAAGAGAAGGAAAAGAAAAAAGAGGGAGGTAACCTATAAGAGACTTAACTATAGAGACCAAACTGAGGGTTTCCTGAGGGAGGTGGGTGGGGATGGGCTAGATGGCTGATAGCTGCAGGGCTGTATGTAAGTGATTACTCACTAAATTCTATACCTGAAACTAATATTACACTGTTCTTAACTCACTGGAATTTAATTTAAAAAACTGAAAAAAAAAGAACACATTTTGAATGAAACCAATTTAAATGTGAATCAGTTCTGCTCCTGAGTGATCTTGAGCAAAACAATACAATTTCCTGAGTTGAATTCTCTTGTCTGTAAACTGGTCTTACTGCTTGCATATGGCAGTTGTGAGGATTAGGTTAGGGGATACAGAGGAAAACCCCAGGGAGTTAATAGTGCATGATTTTTGCTCCATTCCTGTTAGTTTATCTTCCATGTTCGAGATAGTTGATACCTGACTGCAAGTTGGATTAGACTAAAAGTATTTCATCAAGTCACATTTTTTACATTCCTTAATCAGGATGCTAATAGTGTATCACAATTTAGCTGGCAACACTTTTTCTTTCTCAGGACTGCATAAAATATAGATTATCTTTAACACTCGATTACATCTTACATTTGGTGATATTTGGCGAGATGTTTTCAAACAGTTTTTTGAAATAGACTCTAGGGAATAACTTCCTTTCTAGGAAGACCTGGTCCACAAGGTGATTATACTCTGTACCCTGCTTTTATTGATAATTGTGAGGAGCCACTGGATTAAGAAAAGAGATTGAAGGGGCTCCTGCTGGCTCAGTTGGTAGAGCATGGGACTCTTGATCTTGGGGTTGTGACCAGGATTAGAGATTACTTGAAAAAAATGAATGCCTTCTGGCAAAAAGAGTGGAACCACAGGAGAGGGATAGCTAATACTTTGTTTCATGCTTTTAATCAGGTGAACTTGCTGCCAGTTTTCTGTGTTCAGAATTTTTCTCAAGCTATTATTGATCACTACTCCACAATGGAAATTGATGCTAAGAAAACATTTTTGCTTTATAATGAATTTGTGTTTGTGGAGAAGATCAGCACCATGCTTTGGTATGACAGCACATAATAACTGTTAAAGTGGATCAGTGAAACCTCCATTTACGTCAGTACATTAAATGAAAGAAGTCTGTGGATCAGAACTGCCTTAGTTTCTTTCTGGCAAAGCAATTTACATTTTTAGACTATCTGTTGCTTAGGTTTGAATGGAGAATCTGTTTTTTAAATCTTGACTGTGGCTTATTTCTCTCATGTGACCTTAGGCAAGTCATTTGATCCAATTCTTAGCTTCTTTATTTGTAAAGCAAAGATAACGGTTCCAAAAATAATACTTCCTTGTCCTTTCTACTACTGGCCTATGGGCATTTGGGGGTAATGTTGATGAAATCACTCAAGAAATGAAATAGACTCTGTGACAAGGAGCCATGCGGTAAAGCAGAGAACACCAGTGGCCAATAGGCTAATTGAATTCTACTGGGGATGCTATACTTTTCTTACTGGCTAATCTTTTAAAAGACGGTCTTTAAACTCTGTCTTGTTATACTCATTCAAGGTTTTATAAATCCTCAGTCTTCTCTGAGTTGATCATGAGAGTGTAGAGCTGTGCTACCTTTATAAAGTGTTTAATGTTAATTTTGTATCATCCTGAACATATACTTCAAGGTCCCAGTCATGGCCTTGGTACGAACTTTTGGATGACTTCTTCCAAAGACACAATTCTAAAGATGTCCCTCAAGATTCCTGTTCTAAGAAGCTTCGTGATTTAGGGGTATCTGGGTGACTCAGTGGGTTAAGCATCTGCCTTCAGCTCAGGTCATGATCCCCCGCATGGTCTCCCTGCTCAGCAGGGAGTCTGCTTCTCCTTCTCCCTCTGCCCCTCCCCCCTGCTTGTGTTCACTCTCTCCCTATCTCTCTCTCTCTCAAATAAATAAACAAAATCTTAAAAAAAAAAATCCTGTTCTCTTATTCTTCAAACACTAGTCTAGGTTCTGCTGTGAAGGGATGTATAGACAGAATTAAGGTTACTAATTAGCTGACCTTAAAAGATTATCCAAGATTAGCTGGGTAGACCCAATGTAATCACATGAGTCCTTAATTGCAGAAAAGGAAAACAGATGAGGTATGGCAGAAGGGGAGTCAGAGGCACTGGAAGCACGGGAAGGGCCTGATTGGCCGTTGCTGGCTTTGAAGATGGAGGAGCCATGAGCCAGGGAAGGTGGGTGGCCTCTGCAAGTTGAGAGCTACCCTCTGTTGATGACCAGCCAGGAAATGAAGACCCATCCTACAACTGCCTAGAGCTGATTTCTGCCAACAACTGGGATGAGCTTGGAAGCAAATGTTTCTCCAGAACCTCTGTGAGGAATGCGAGGTGGCTGGCGTCTTGATTTGGGCTTTGTTTGCCATATTACCCAGACATACCCACTGGACTTCTGATCTATAGATAATAACTTTAAGATAATAAATGGGTGCCATTTAAGCAGTTAAATTTGTGGTAGTTTGTGATGGTAGCAAAAGAAAACAAATACACCAGCCATCCATGCCCATCTATTCAGCAGACATTACTGAGCTCCAGAGCTGCCAGGAACTGTTCTTAAGCTGAGGACAAAGCAGCGACAAAGAAACAAAAGTCGTTGCCTTCGTGGACTTTACATTCTAGTAACAACAGTGAGATATGAAAAAAGACCCCAGCTTTTGGGTCCTTGCTATTTGGTCCCATAGGCCCAGTAGATTAGAGAAAGGCTTGGTCTGCTGGGCTGCCCTGGTGATGGAGGAGGCACCAGACGCTCTCCTGTCCTCCATGGCCCGTATCTGACATACTGGAGGGGGCTCTCAAATCCAGTTGGTTGGTAGCCTCAAGGACTCATAATCTTAAATGCTCCTTGGCTGGTTCTATAAACACAATATGCATATCATATTATAGTCCTTAGCAAGGATTTAGCAAAAATTACACACAATGGCACTCCCAGCAAAGATTCAACAAAAACTGCTCATAGAAATTCTAAGAGACAGATGAAAACAATATTTGGTGACTATAGTTAACAATACTGTGTTGTGTATTTGAAAACTGCTGGGAGAGTGGATCTTAAAAGTTTTCATCACAAGGGGAAAAAGGGTACTTATGTGAGGTGATGGATGTTAACAACTTCTCGTGATAATATTTAGCAATATATATCAAATCAATATGTTGTACACCTTAAACTTATGATTATATCAATTATATCTCAGTAAAACTAAAAAAACCCCAAACAAAACAAAAAAGAACAAAACAAAACCCAAACCTTCCTCCCAAAAAATAGTGTTTGGATGTTGCCCACCTACGGAGGTCTTCTCAGTATCTTCCCAGGAATGGATATTGCGTGTGTAGTTAGGGATAAGGAACCTGACATTCCTATTCTTCTGTAAGAAGGAAATGGTAATAGTAATTTGAAACTATTTCTTCACTGTTTCATTGGCTAAGCTAATAAGCTAAGTCTAAGCACCTTCCTCTTGCCATCTGAGCAGTCTCAACAAGTCCACCATTGTATCTGGATTTTATTCTTCCAGATTCATGCCCTGACCTCAGGGTCAAGGTATTAAAGAGTGTAGAAGAAGGTGGGGGTGGAAGGAACTGAAAGCTGGCTTGTTTCTTCAGGGTCCTGGAAACCCCCTTTACTCTCTAGGTCTCCTGTGGAGGTTCGTGTTAATTCAGGCACATGGGGTAAGGCTATGAGGAAGTCTTTGGTGGATGTGAGAAATGGAAGATGGTGGCATGCGGCATGCTTTCCATCTTTAAGGATTTTTAGGAGGCTTTGTTAAGTTGGCATATGGTAAGCACTAATTTTTTCCCCTTCGATCAATCAATCAATATAAACTATGTGGTCTTCTCTTTAGCATCTCCCAAATAGTTGGTAAAAACCACATTGCTCTCTATGGCTTTTTGAGCTAGCCTAGTGCATTTGTTTTCCTGGAGGTAGTGAGACCAGCCTTAAGGTGAGAGAAAGAAGGCCCTATAGCCCATGGTGTTAACAGAAAGTATGACAGGGGTATAAACACAGGTGGGCATGCCAGGAGGTTTTGATGGACCTGGCATCACACACGAAATATTCTACTTCTCTTTGAATATCATCATTCTGTACTTACAGAATTTTGAGAAACTTTGGAAGGATAACATTTATTCCACTGCTTCTGGACATACCTCTGTCCCAGCCATCTGGTTAGGTGGTTGTTTACCATATTTATAATAAACATGTCTACATACAAATGTGTATCATATTCATTGATTTCTGTTAGAAGAACTACAAACTCCTCAAAACCCTTTATGTGTATAAATAAATATCCAACTGACCTAAAGGTAAAAACAAAGCTTAAAATATTAGCTTTTTAGTGTAGTTAGTTTTCGGTTTTAGTCTTCAAGATAAATGTGGGGTTTGTTTGGGGGAAGCAGAAGCAGGGTTGTAACGGGTGTGCAAACTCTCAAAGTCACTGAATGGAGAGTCACTTTCTGTTCACTGCCATCGCAAAATGGCTATAGAGAGGCTCACAGAAAGCTCAGTTACAAGTACCGTATTTAAAGGGGGGGGAAGAGGCAAATTGATCTTGGAAGGATCTGAATCGAAATTAGTCATACCAGTATTGATACCATTATTTCTTTATTACTTGGAATATTAATTTAGGATGTACATGAGAATAATACAGAAAGCAGGCAAGCAAAGAAATATCAACACTATTTGCAGTTTTTCTAAGGAAATATATCCATTATTTTTCCTCCTTCATTGATGGTTAAGCTTATGCTGAGCTATATACATGCCATCCTGTCAATGTGAAAAGTATAGATTTTTGAGGAAGACAGTAAGAACGGAAAGCTGATTTCACACTAAGTGGAAAATTCCTCCTATGGTTTTGTGTTTGGCTCCAGTAAGCCAAAACCAGTGTGACAGGGAGGTGGAATGGGACTCCCTGACTTGCGGGACCCACAGAGCCACTTGGTCAGCAGCACGCCTGTGGGAGTGTGAGGGGGCCCATTCCCCAGATGGATGGAGGAAAGCTGGAGAGAGCCCATATATGGCGAGAAGACAAGGAGGAGACTTCTTTGAGGGGCACTACCTCTGTGCTCTGCTTCCAGTCCCACCTGGCTGGTAGAACAATCTAGAGAGCCCTGAACGTGTTCCCAACAGTGGGACAAAGCAAAGTCCTGGGACTTCGTCATGGCTGAGAATCCAGCGGAGCCTGGCCAGCAGGACTGAGGGCCTGGGCTTGCACTTGCAGACTTTTCAGCACCCGGGATGGGCAAGTATAGCTTTCCCATGGGACAGAGGGCCACTGGGGGTCATTTCCACCCTGTGGGACAGGGTTTCCTAGAAGAACAGGGAAATTCTGGGCACAAGAAGCTGAGGTGAGTATAGGAGACTCATGCTTAATGAGGGAGGAGGAAGGCTCAGCACCAAGGAAGGAGAATCTCCAGAATTGAGAGCGACGGCCCACGGCAAGGATCACTGAAGATCTGTCAGCCGTGTTTCCCAGGAGACAACCAGCCTTGCCACCTCCAGGCCCAGGGAGTGAGTGTCGTGCCAGCTCAGGGTAGCATCAGCGGCAAGGGCTGCCCCTCTTGCCACCATTGGTGTGCCCTACCCTGACAACCTAGGGGACACAACCTTGGTAGACCAAGTTTTCAGGGGAGGACATCACACAAGGCAGAGAAATGGAGGGGATGGTCCGGGGCACTCCTGTGTTCCGAGGCAAGGTTCCAGCACAGAACAGATCTGAGCTGGGGGAGGGGAGAGTATCTGAGGGCAAGTCAAGTTCAGAATTTTGATTAATCTGTGTAAGAAGTGATTCTAAGTACTGGAGTTGTGTGACTCCAAGTGTCTTTGATCTTCTGAGTGAGGAGAACAATTAAGGTCCCTGTTAAGTTTTACGTAGTCAGGGAAAGACTCCACCACTGAATAAAGCTTATTTTTTGTCTCCAATTCCCTTTTAAATTTGCCTTTTAATTATACCATGAATAGTGACTATTCAACGCAACAATTACACTGGTGACATGCTTATTTTCTCTGCAATGTCCACATAGAGACCTCTAAAAAGTCATTTGTTGGTGCACTCCTGAAAGATTTGCATATAAAGGAAAATGAGAATGAGACCTTAATCATCTACAAATCCATAGGTGATATTTTAAGTGACTTAAAAAGTACAAATTATGATCTGGCCGAATATAGGAGCCTCTTTAAATTAAAGCTTTAGAAATCACCATGTGCTTTCTTGCCTGGATTAAGTAAAACTTTCTGTTGCAAAAATAGAAAAGAACACTGTTTTCTCTTGGGCGAATATTTGCATGCTTGCTCATTTGGGGCCCATCTTGAGCTTTTAAATACATTAAAGCATATTATACAGATTTCTCTAGGCATATCTTAAAGGCCTTAGCTGAATCCGTGGAAATCTCCTATTCAGAAAAGTGCTAGTTTCCAGCTAGTGGTAGAGATGTACTGGCCAAGGACTGGGAACCAGCTGGAATCCAATCATTCTGTATGTTGATCCATTTTGGAGTACCTCAGAGTGGGTGTAACGGGGGACAAAACAAAAATTTCACACATGGTTTGGCAGACAGGTTGAGCAAACAGCCGGTTGTCCCCACCTGCTCCCTGTCTCTGGGCCCTCCCAGCCAGGCTAGTTGAAGAGATGACCTCTCCTCGCCTCTGGGCCCTCCCAGCCAGGCTAGTTGAAGAGATGACCTCTCCTCGCCTCTGGGCCCTCCCAGCCGGGTTAGTTGAAGAGATAGACATGGGTAGGTAAGAGAACCTACACAGGAGAGACCTTAGCAAGCCATAGGGGAGAGGGAGATCCAATTCCTTCTGCTGGTCACAGCAAGATCAGAGAAGGTTCGAGAAGATGTGCTTTGAGTTCTCTTCTGGAGAAAAAACAAGTGCTATCTCCTGAGAGTCCCTGGACTGGGATTAGGGTAGTCACTCAAGGTCAAGATCTTGGGTGTAGGACAGATGGTCCATTCTGACAAGCAGGCAGTGGGGCACAGATGTCCAGCACCCAACTCAAGCCTTTCTTTCCATAAAATAGCAGCCCTTTTGCAGCAGTTTAGAGATGACTGATGGAGTTTACCTATGCAGGTCGTTCTAGATAACGTTGTTCTAGATAACACCAAGTTTGCCATTAATCTAGGATTACAGTGATGCCCCTGGGCCATGAGTGTGTCTACAATTCATTGTTCTGACAATCTGACCCATGGAGGCAAAGTTAAACTTGGACACTGAGTTTCAGAAAGATTCACACAGAGAAACTGCAAATACAAAATCCACTTACAAACTGAAAGTACCATCTGTCTTGGAAAAAGGTTGGGTTCAACAGTCCATTAGGGCAGGCTGGTTTTAGGAAACCTCTAGATTCAGCCTTTGGATTAGATAAATACGTCAACTCTCTCCTGAAATGAAGTGAGGAATCCAGAGAAGGAACTAAAACTATCTCACAGAAGGAAGAGAGTGGATCCGTGGAAGTTTCCCTCTGATGGAATACTTCTGCCAGTGGGAAACAAATTTCCCATTGTGTTTGACCATCAGCATATAGAGAAGATATTAATTCTTGAAAATTTATATTGTATCTGATCACCTTACCAAATTGCCATGCGAATTCTAACTGATTTCACTTAGTTTTCTGGGAATGACCCAAAACCACAACTTTCCCCACGACCTTTAAGTCAGGCAATAGACATGACTTTTACCTACTTTCTGCCAATTTGCAAAGCAACTTCACTCACGTTCCAGGCTCCCTTCCCCTCATCTTCATGCCACTGACAGCCCTCCAAAGTGACCCCCCCCCCGCAGCTCTCTGCAGGTCAGTGAGTTCTCTCCAGGCCCCCCAAAAAATTCCTTTCCTAATTAAGGTGATGGAGGCACAGAATAGTTACATAACCCATCAAAGGTCACACAGCTGGTTAACCTCAAGTCAGGGTTCAGACCCGGAAAACCTGATGCCAGAGCTGTTGCTCTTATAGACTGTCCCATTTCAGGTTTTTCCACCTATTGTTCTACCTGACCTTGTCCACAAGGTCAACCCCAACTTACAGGTTCAAACCCCATCCAAGCACACAGTGGCCTGACCCCCTGGCCCAGCTGGTTGGACAGGCGCAGGTGAAGCAGAGTACGAAGCATTCCCGTACCCAGAAATGGGGCCCTGGGGCCCTCTGGAACCCTTGGGGGATCCTGGGGTACCCAGGGCAGCACCCCAAGCTGAGGAAACATTTGCTTCTCCTCTTTGCTTAGTTTGTAGCATCACTGAAGGGAAACAAAATCAGTTCCTTGCCATCTCCTCTGCTCATGCTCACTTAGATCCCTTTCCTTTCTTAATCCAACAAGCCCATCCCACAGAAAGGAAAAGGAGAACTTGCTGTTGTGGAAAGCGAGAGTCTGCTTTCAGTTATGATGAGGAGAGGGAGTGAAAGGCACACAAAACCTCTAGCTTTGCTTATCAAGGACGGGATTTTATCTCCATGTACCCTAGGGGAGAGTGAGCCAAGCATGTCCTGGGTTGAAGAGTGTCCTTTCTGGAACCTCCAAATGTGGCCTTACTTGAAAATAGGGTCCTTGTGATGTGATTTGTTGAGAGGAGGTCATCCTGGGGTAGGCTGGGCCCTTCATCCAAATCTTACAAAGACTGTTGTCCTCTTCCAAAGAGAAGAGACACAGACAGTCACACAGGGAAAAATGTCACGTGTGGATGGAGGCACTAATTGGAGAGGCGCACCTCCAAGCCAAGGACTGCCAGGTGCCCCAGGAGCGAGCCATGGCATGGGTCCTTCCCTAGAGACTTAGTGAGACAGCCCTACTAACAGCAGAACCACGAGAAGACTACTTTCTGCTGTTGAAGCCTCCCAGTTTTTGGAAATGTCTTACAGCAGCCCTAAGAAACTAATACATAGCCTTCAGAACTGGATTCTGATTTCATTGGTCACCATCCTGCCAGCTCATGTGTTTCTCGATACAGAGAGACAACTCGGAGAATAATTTTTCCCTCTTGGCAGATGCAACCATGGCGGTCTACAGAGAAGAAAGAGTATCAGAGGCAATTTCTAACATGTGCCCACCCCCAATATGGACTTTTTTTCTTACAAGTGATTGGGTTTGAAAAACTTGAATGAAGCTGTCTGAGTGGAGAGGAAACGGATTCAGTAAGCATTTGTAGATTTCCAAATGGTACAACATCTTATAGGCTGACCGTGTGCGGGGTGCCTCAGCGAGGACAGACTTTTCTCTTGACTTTTCCCAGGATGCTCTGTCCCCCGGGGGCTGTTCTCAGATTACTGCAGAGTCATCAGTGTTTGCAGACCTATGGGTCCTCCACTCCCCAGCCCCTGAGATTTTAGCTGTGCTTATAAAGAACCCTTGGAAGAAGAGACCTTGATCTTGAAGAAATCGAGATTGAGAGGGAAGGACAGTTTCATATAATTTTTCGAAGGCCTGCTATTTGGGAAAGGGATTCAATACTGCTCTGTGTAGTTTAGATTAGACAGGTAAATCAGAAAGTTAGCCATAAGTTTCAATTTAGTGCAGGACATGCCTTTCTTTTTGCAAGTAGAATGGGTTACCTCATGAAATAGTGAAGCTACTGGTTTAGGACGGGATTGAATAAACAAGTACTGGTCAGGCAGACTGGATTAGGGTATGAATCCCAAACACTTGTAAAGCACCTAATTCTTCTCGGCATGCCACAGTCTGCACAGGAGAAAGAACACCCAACATAAACGTTTTGACCCTTGTGGAACTTATAATGGGATACGGTAGTTGAGTAAATTGGAGACAGGTGCAGACCAAAGGCCTCCATGCATATCTGCCAGCTTTGTTATGTTCCTAGGATTCTCTTTAGGGCAACTAGTTAAATCTGAGCTGAGGAAGAACTCAAAAGAGATGAGATAGACACAGGATTATTCTGAACCTACCTTTCAGGAATGGAGGAGGTGGTTCTAATATGTACCTTAATAAACTTAAAACATTCATGTGTCTTCACAGCTAATAAATCATTAGGTTTAAATGATTTCAAAGAAACTTTGAAGTAAATTTCTAAAATATAAGTCATCCTCAAAATTGGAGAGAATCCCATGGGGAATAAAACTTAATTTCAAAATCAAATTTAAAGCTCTGAGGAATAACCTTTATACAAGTCAATTACAAGACAGAAAACTAAAGACTTTTTTGGTACACAATCAGCTCCCAAAAGTTCATCAGCATTTTAAAGGACCATTGAGAATAGGTCCCATTGGGCTCTCAGAAACATCTGGGAGAGTTTGAATCAGGTTGACTGGGAACACTTAGGTTTTCATTAGAAGTGTTTTAAATGACTACCAGTAGAAAACAATTGTTTTTAGCTTTTTCAAACTACTTAAAATTCAGGGTCAAAGACTTGCTACAAATACTCTGAAATTTTACGAATACATATATGAGAATGCATTATATGTTTTAACATGTCTAAACTTGAATTGCAGTTTTTAAATCCCTTCTTCATCGACTTTCATTAGTCTCTAGTGGCATACATCCTAGAACTATCCTAGGAAAACCTACACACAAGGGGCCATGTTTGATTTCCACATCCACATAAACAAACGTTATTTCATTACTCTATTTTCACATGTTCCGTGACATAAACTTATGGTGCTATTAGAATCACTGATGCCTGGAGTCTTTGAGCTGTTTCAGGACTAGTGGTGCAGTTGGAAACAAAGGAACCAAAATTAGGATTGCCTCCAGAAAACAGGGTGATTGGAGAGCTCTCATCTGTTGGCAGAGCCCCATATTTTAGCTATAAATGTTTTAATGCCATTTATTGTTTCATGCTTCTCAAATGCAATACACTGCCCCATTAATTTTGTAGTTTCATCTCTGGAAGCTATAAATTGAACATTCCTATTGTCTTAATTTTCTGTAACCTTTAATAACATTTGTGAAAGTATGCAGGAATAAGAAATTGCTATTGTAGAAATTCTTCCTTCTCTTTCAGCCCAAAGCAGGGACTGGAAAGACAGCATGGTTTAGATAACCAAAAGTCGTCGTTTAGAATTAAGAATAACAAGCTCAAACATAGATACTACTTTGGATCTTCCAAAGAGGCTAGCGATCCAGGTGTCCCTTGTTGGTCACACTCAGGCTTCTCTTTTTAAAATACGACTTTCTCCAAAACATCAGTCACATATTCCAGCTTAAAGGTTATGCCAGGAAGAGAAGGACTTGAAAACCAGTTATCTTTGAATGAATCCCAAAGGACTTGAAAACCAGTTATCTTTGAATGAATCCCAGAGTCCTTAACGTATTTGGTCACTCACCTGGCATTGGCAATCCGAGGCAAGATGAATCCTTTGAGGCAAGGGGATCACCCCCGCTGGAAAACCAGGAATCTATGCTGTACTCAGTCTCACAGAAGGACCAAGGGGATGAGTTACCCAATAGGGGGCCCAACACATTCAATCACCTACTTATATTGTGATATAATAATTTATACAGCATTGCAATATATATATATAGAATCATAGTATTTTATGTGTATAATATTGTACATGTATATTATGTCATCTGCTCATTGAACACCTAGTCAAGGCCAGGTTGTACACAAAAAGCCTACGGACACATTGTCTTCAATTGTCACATCAACCCTACAAAAAAGATGCTCTTATATCTTGTACAGATGCTTTAGAAAAATTTAAAAGCAATGTAAGCTCAGAGAAGCTACATGATTTGCATTTTCTGACTCTAGATGTTACTCCCTCCATGTTACAGCTTTCCTCTTAGACTTCTATTGTTTTTATGACTTTTAAAATGTAGCCTAATTAAACCCTGTAAACAAATTACACATAAAGAGAGACACAAAGTCACTCATGATTCTCAGGACAGGAATCATCTTGTGGGGCTTGCTAAGTTAGGGTACCTATAGAAGTGTAGATTGGGCCCTAAATCAGTGCTGCTGCCCGCTACCCACTCTTGCCTGCCCCTCTTTGGCTCCCTTTGGTCCCCGGGGAAGACTCCAAGTCCGGGGCACCTGGGAGTCTGTGTCCGCTTCACTGTTTGTCCAGCTCTTATCTCCTCAGCCCCACTGCTCATTTCCCACAAAGTCCATTTGACATTAAAATAGGACAGAAATTGCAGAAAAGGAGGAGGCTATGGAAGGAAGCTAACGCTTGCACTTGGAGGGACACTGACTGAGGACAAGGTCATTACATTGAAGGACTATTCTCTCATTCATTCTTTCTGGCATTTATCTCTGGTCTCATTCTAAACAAATATTTTGTGGTGGGAATTGAAAGAAATGTTTCAATCTGAATTTAACAGGACCTTGATTTATGTGAAAGTTAAGTAGGGAAAACAGAAATGTGTGGAATTGTTTTAAATACATTGAAATTAAGGATGAATTTTTTCGAATGTTACGTGCTATAAATTTCTAATAATTCTTTATAAATATAGCCATTACTAGAGACATATGCTTAGATAAAATAAGAATATATGGCCTGCGAGTATGAATATCTATAATTGTAAAACAGGATTTATTAAACTACTATTAAAGTTAAATTATTTCTATAGTAAAGATACTATTATAATTGGAAATCCTGTGTTATATGCTTTTGGTAGAACTGGATCTATGGCAACATAGCCACTTAGAAGAATAGTTTCAAGTTTTATAGCTAGAATGCTCCAATTTTGTAATATGACCCTCTGGAAATCTAGCTTACTGCATTCTGGCATTGTACTGACAGGTTTCTAAGATAAGTAGAAAATGAAGCTGGAGCTAATATTTTTTCCCCTCAAATATCAGAAAGATATTAAGCAGAAAAATAGTTGAATGTAGAATTCCTCGTCATGCATTTCAAAATGTTCCAAAATAATTAACCTTGTTTGGGACCATTTAAGGCTAGGGTATAAACTATAAATTCCCACATTGATAAAATCTAAATAGGGATATATTCCTAAAGTCAATGACTTCTTTTGTTAAGCATGTGAACATCTGTGAGTTAAAGAATTAAATTAAAAGTATGAGAAAGATGTAGAAACCAATTGCTTTTGTTTAACGATCTAGTGATCTCTCTCTCTGGGGGGGCTAAACTTACTCTTCTTTACAGGTTTCCTCGAGGATGAGGGACATTCTAATTGTCTTTCGAACGTCACTGTTTTTCTTCTTTTATAGAATACAAAATTGATTAGATTTAAGCTGAAGAGTCTACTGTGGGACACAGAAAGTATTATCCCAGGGTGGTGGGAGCCACCTGACCTCACTCAAGTGAAGGAGGGGAGACATGTGCTAGAGCTCATGGTCCGTGACGGTCAAGCACGGAAGCTCGGGTTTACATATGAGAAGAGTTTCAGAGAGACAGCTTTTACGATGAAAAGACAGGCATAGCAATAGTACATTTACCATAGGTTTCCACGAGGATTATTGAGGAGACCCTTGCTAATCACATACTTGAAAAATGCTAGCTACCACTGAGACTTTCTGGGAATGGCTGCTCCTTAAATCTTCCAGTTTTTAAGTAACTCCCTCTGTCATCTCTCTACTTCTGTCATCTTCCTCTCTGCCATCTCTCTGTCTCTCTCCAGTTAACTGGAGTCTAGACAGAATGAGCGAACTTAGGGCTTCTTTAATGAGCCATACTTGAACAATGTGCACACGTAGAGTCATTCTATAACCCCAAGGATATTTGATGCTGCTATACGGTAAAAAAAGGAAGTCTGAATACAAAAATTCTTGAGCAAGTATTATCCATAAAGTAGAAATGCTGTTACTAAATCTGTCCATTTATTAGATCATAAGAGATTCACTTAGTAACACCCAGTTTGGGGTTTCCTGAAACTTGTCTCAACGTCCACATTAAGTCTTCTGCCATTCAAGTATTTTGGAATGTATATCAACCGACTCCATTATGAGCATTCTTAAGCTTCCATAACTCCAGGCAAAGTCATTTTTACTAAATATATTTAATATTAAGTATATAAGTAGGTTCTACTATTGAAAGACCGCTAAAGACTTTCTGAGGATTCCATGATTTCCTGAATAGTCTGCCTAATTAACCAGAATTTTAATAGCAATTTATGAATTAAAAAATAGTGATTTCAAACAAAGGAGCTGTATGTGGCAGGAACACTTTTTTTTTCTCTTATATACATGAGCAGATCATGTCTCACTCACACACACACACAAAATGCACGCAGTGTTCCATTAAATTGCTAACTTATTTGCATGACTGTCGGGAATTAACTTCAAATGTTTACTTACTCTGTGCATATGAGAAGTAGGGAAATTTAAAGTTAGCAACATAAAAGAAAATTAGAATCACATCTTTTCAAGAGGAATAAAAGGAAAATCACACTCTCAGTGAACAAATATACATCCACTGCCTGCCAGAGATCGCCACAACTTGCTAGTACCTTTGTTAGGATAAAGCAGATGCTTCCAAAGCTTATAGAATAATTAAAACAAATACATGCATCAGCACATATATATTTATAATCGGCACTCACCATCAGTTAAATAGCTACAAATTATTTTTCTATTTTTTTTAGAAATGAGAGAACATATATTAAAACTCCGCAAGCCGTATTTTAAAAATATTGCTTTAAAAATTCATCTTAAGCCAATTAATAAAAACTGCAATTTTAACAGAAAGTCTCTAACGGTAGAATTACTACCAAGAGAAAGGACAAATTCAAAACCTACTAATGTATTCAAAAGACTATTAAAAAAAAACTTTACAATTTAATTATTGGAAGATTACAGAACTGCTTCAGCGCTTCTGTATTGAGGAAGGGAGCTGTACGTGTGAGCTGTATGTGTAAATGAAATTGTTAATTTTACTGTTTCTCTGGGGAGTAGCAGGGCAAGGGTGGGAGTTACGCTATTTAGATCTCCAAATGGATCTTGGTTTATAAGTAATAATAAATCCTAAATGTGTTGCTAATTAACTCTACTCCAAACCACTCCCTTTTTTTAGGGCTTAAAAGACATTTGATTCCTGGGATCACTCACCATTCATGTTCTTAAAGATGTTCAGGATGGGGAGGATTTGCCGGTAGTAGGGCACCAAAGCTTCACCCACCATCTCAGCTGACACAACCAGATGCTGGAGGACTTTAAGGGTGACGCAGATGACCTGTCGGTTTCGAAGATTCAAGGCATCTTCAAGGTAGGACAAGGAACAAACCGAAAATAAAAAGCATTAATTTCTACAACGGTAAGGCGAAGCCAGCTTGTAGGCCACTTAATTGAACTGTACTCGGTTAGCTGGTGAACGTTTACTATAGTAGTTTTGAATGATGCACTGTATCTTGCTTGTGGATTATAAACAGGACCTTGCTTGTGGATTATTTGTTCTTCCAGCTTGTGCCCATTCCTCACCAACCCTAAGAAAGCTCCTCATTGTCCTTCACAGAAGAGGATGGTGGTGGACAAGATTCGTTAGTGTCACTAGGGTGAAAGGGCCCCCATGAAGGCTGACAGGCAAGTTTCTATGCAACAGTCCTTTCCAGTTAACAACCTATGTGACCCTTAAAACCATTGCCAGGACAGAAACATTTATTTGGGAAGGGAGAACTGGGCATGGTGTATGTGAGGAGAAATTGCAGGCTATAACAAATACCGACAAAGTTCCTGGTAGAAGTGAACATTAAGTGACTATATTTAGACTCACAAGAAAGCAGGAAAGAAAAGCAACATTTTTAAAGCCCAGAACTTTAGGAGGAATCAACACTAAACAAGAGACCCAAACAATGCAAAATGGTTTTAAAGAATAATTCTGAATGCATAGTAAGAAGCTACACTGTAGAGATAGGATGGGAAACAATAAGTTACCTGGTTGTCCCCCTACTTGCTGGGTCTGAAAGATACCATTTCTTCAGTAGGGGAAGCAGAGGACTAGGGACCAGGACTCTGGTAATTGGCTGATGAACTGGCTAACTCCCCTACATGGTCTCAGTTTCCCCAATCACGGGAATATATTATTTGCTTTCTAAAATGACTAAAAGTTCCAAGATTTAAGTAGAAGGGTTATATAAAGCATCTACCATAGAACGTCAGAGGTGGTGACAAACTGTGATGCCCCCAGACTATTCCAAGAGAAAGTCAAAGGCTCTTATTTGTAAGATGTTCCATCCTCTAAAGAAAAGATTGGCCGAGATTAAACTATGTGTCATTTATGGAAAGACAAAGGGAGCCAGGCCACCAAAAGAGATGACACCATAGTCAATATATGTGATGCAGTCCTGACATTGTTCTTGGAACTCTAGCTCGCACTTCCAATAGCCGGGATCTTCTAGCACCTCAAATTCAGTGTGTTCCAAAGATAAGTTTCCTTCATAAACTGTATATTTTTCCTATTCTTCTTATTAGTAATGATATGACCAGATCCTCAGGCTCTGAGGGTCAAAAGTGATGAATATGTATTTATTGACTACAAAGTGTAGGCAATAAAAATGAAAACCAGAACGGCTGTATGAGTACAGAATCCTGAGCATATCAGTAGTTTGTCCTTAATGGCTGACTAGAAACTGCAGCTCATTGCCACCTCCCAGCTCATGAGAGAATATTCTACCACAAATTGCTAGCCCAGAAAGAGATCAAAATTCAAAATTCAAAGTTCAGTTCCTATTGAATGTATATGGCTTTCACACCATCTTAAAGTTGAAAAATCCCACAAACAATTTGAAGTTGAGGACTGTCTGTAAACACAAATGTGATGAATGGAGATGGCTCAGCTTTAACTCAGGGAACCAATCTAAATGTAACTATGGAATCGATTGTATAATGGCTCATTACCACAGCATTTAGACACCCTGAAGCCCATACCATATTCTGAAAACAACTAGAAATAGAAGGCTGTAATTTAGCCTAAAAGTTGTAGTAATAAGATATGCAAAAGCAAAGTGTCAGAGTATGATGGGAAGGTGGAAAGGGCAAAGGGCAGGTGCAGTATCTCACAGACAGCAGTGGGGGCTTTTTCTGGTTTGATCCAATCTAAAACTCATTTTGTTTTTTCAGGTAACCAGGTACTGAACCCTGCTTCCTAACCCAGCTCAGTTTACCAAAAGAGAACTTGGGAACCTGCAGAAATGTTGCTATGAGGTTTATGGTCAGGAGACACTCTTAAAAAGTCTACCAATGAAGCTAAACATGTTTAAGCTTCAGAATTGCATAGAGCTGTGTGATAGTTCATGCACTAGTAACTATGTATACTGAATACCTCCATATTCCAGGAATTAAGCAAAGCACTTTACATGTATTCATTTACTTAATCCTCATTCATCAAATATTTGTTGAGAATGTGGATGTGCCAGTCACTGTTTTAGGACTGGAGATAGGGAAGTGAATAAGACAGATATGGCACCTACCCCCTTGGGGCTCATCATGTAGTATGGAAGAACATAGTGAATAAATACTGTAAGTTTGATGAACATTCATAAGAAAGATAGGGTATCTACTTATTTAATAAAGATTTTTATTTATTTGACAGAGAGAGAGAGAGACAGCAAGAGAGGGAATACAAGCAGGGGGAGTGGGAGAAGGAGAAGCAGGCTTCCCACTGAGCAGGGAGCCTATGCAGGGCTCCATCCGAGGACCCTGGGATCATGACCTAAGCCGAAGGCATACGCTTAACAACTGCACCACCCAGGTGCCCCAAGATAGGGTATTTAAACAGCAAATCAAAAGGGGCATCCAGCCCAGTGGAGAGAGTAAAGAAGGCTCCTAGACACAGGGACAGACTCAAGGGATGAGTCGCTGGTATTTAGATAAAGAGTATTCCAGGAGAGGGAACAGCATGTTAGAGGCTGTCTCCTCTTAGATACAAGAGTCCTCCTTCTACAAGGTTGACTCCAGCTCATGAGGAGAAAGTTCTACTTAGCAATGTGGGAACGCAACTCCAGATAGCAAAATAAGTCTTCTAAATTTTGTCATTGTGTGGAGCCCATGTGACAATGGCAAGAAAGATTTTTGTAGCCAAAGTGGCTACAGAATACTGGCTTTTTCAGTTTTCTTCTTTTAGAATATGCATACTAAAGTTTGAAATAAAACAGCCTAGATTATGCTCATTTACTGCCAATGTTAGAGTACGCCACATATAAAAAATTTACCTCTTAATATATTCTCTCAACGAGTAATAATAACATCAAACTTTTGTTGATTAGGCTTATGCCTGTCTGTATAGATAATTGTTTACTTGTAAATAAACAAATAATCTCTCTCACTATCGATAGTAATAACAGCTATCAGGAAATATTTTATTTCACTGCAACCTTGATTGAATTAACATGTTCGTGATAAGTGCTATTGGATTGACAATGACTGACAAGTAAAATGTGTGAATCATTCTTCTTAATGGCATCGAAAATGGAACTCTGAGTCCTCCTAAGTGATCAGGGAAGAGCTCGAAAACCTCTGCAGTCACTGTGAAATAAAGCCAGGCTATGCACTCTAAAAGCCCCTTAACTTCATCCAAAAGGAATTTTTTTACATTGCCCCTTTCCACTTCAGTTCCTCTCTTTTTCTTCCTCATTCTTGAGGAATTAAGATATACCATTAAGTTGGAAGTCTTTTTGTTCTTACTATCCCAATGGAATAAAAAAGCTTTTTTTTTTTGAAACAAAGTTCTTTTCTTTTGAAAAAGTATGCTAACAGATATAAAGAATATGATTCTATAGCTTGAAAGAGCAGAAATGTGTTTATTTTTGTCTTGACGGGCCTGAAAGCTATTGTCAAGACATAAGTGAGGACTTTGAACTCAAGATTTAAGATTTTGAGAAGGGTCTGACATGAGATATCTACTGACATTATAGATCAGCCAGTGGAACCTTTCTACTCAGAAAAATTGGATTTCTATTGCGCTGCTTACTTCTTTCAAGTATAATCAACAGGATAGAGCTTCCAGATATATAGAAATTGCTGAAGAATAAGGAAAAAATAATTTAAAATCAAAGTGGTAAAACTTATTCATCTTAGATGGTTATGTTACATGTATGATTTTTCTCAAGCACAAAATCCATTATTGCTATAATTTTTGCAAAGTGTGAACATTTTCTACTATTATATATGATTCACTACTGGGGAATCAGGAAAGTGAAAGTATTTCTACTTCTTTTAAAATTGGAAACACCAAACAAAATGCAGAAGCAAACAATGAAGTCTAAAAAATATTTTTGACATATGCTATAAATGTTAATATCCTTGGTTTATGAATATCTGTCACAAGCCAATAAAAGATTGAATTTGTTAATTAAAAATGGTCAAGGAATAGGAATATATAATACACAAATTAATAAAACAATTAATATTCCAGAATGTTCAGCTTCATTAGTAATCAAGATAACACTACTTTATAATTTTGAAAGTCATTTAACAAAAAGTTTTTGAAAATTTAATATTCAGTGTGGACACAGGTTTCGGTAAAGAGGCACTCTCACAGATACCATATTATAAACCATCACAATCTTTCTATAGCAATATAGTAGTCCCCTCCTTATCCATTGGGGTTATGTTCCAAGACCCCCAATAAATGCTTGTAATGTCAGTACCAAAACCCACATATGCCTTGTTTTTTTCTACACATTCTTATCCTAAAGTTTAATTTATAAGTTAGGAACAATAAGAAATCAGCAAATATAACTGATAGAGCAATTATAACAATAGACTACAATAAAAGTTACATGAATATGGTCTCTCCTCTAAACATCTTATTGTGCTACACTCACCCTTCTTGTGGTGATGAGAGAGGACAAAAATGCCTATGTGATGAGATAAAGTGAGAGGAATGATGTAGGAATTGTGACATAACATTAGGCTATTATTGACCTTCTGACATATGCCCAAAGGAGGATCATCTGCTTCCGAGTTGCAGTTGACCACGGGAGACTGAGACCATGGAAAGCAAAACCACGGATCAAAGTGTGGGGGCGGTGGGCGAGGACACTACTGTCTGTATGTAGTATTTGGCCCAGCAACTTAAGTTCTAGGCCTTTAGTCTAAGAAAGTATGCACCTGTGCAGAATCCTAGGGAACCATGTGATCGATATTATTTATAATTAGAAACAATCTAAATGTTCCAAAAACAATGGGTTAAGTAAAACCAGATATACCTATATAATGGAAAATTCCAAAGCTACCAAAATCATCTAATAGAAAAATATTTTTTTAAATAGGAAAATGTTTATAAGATACAGGTGAGGAAAAAAGTAGGTTATAAAGCTATGATCTTTTGTAGAATAGAATGTAAACAGAGAAATTTACTCAGCCATTAACAGCAGAGAATATCTTTTCTGTAGGCATATGTACACATAGGATTTTATTCCATTAAAAAAAGCATTTTTTTATACTGCTTGAAAAATATCCAGCATATTTACCTAAAAATATTCTTCATGATCATGACTTTGTTTTAATCTAGTGGAATGTAGAACTATGCCTTCTCAGTATTTTCTTGATTATTTTTAACCACTTATATCTGGAGACAAACTTCAAAATAATTTGGACAGCTTAAAATATATGCTTGAGACTGATAAAAATTTCAATAAATTTAGAAACTATTTGGGGGAAATTTACATCTTTACTACTGAATCTTTCCATTAGAAACATGTATCTCTTCAATTTTCCTTGTCATCTTTAAGCTCCTCAGGAAAGCTTTACAGTATCTTTCATTCAGATTCTGCATAGTTAGGTTTACTCAAAGGAATTTTATACTTTGATATTTTTCTTTTTTTTAAATTTTTTCCCCCAATACTTTTATTTTTTCAGTGTTACCAGATTAATTGTTCATGCACCACACCCAGTGTTCCATGCAATATGTGCCCTCCTCAACACCCACCACCAGGCTCGTCCAACACCCCACCTCCTCCCCTCCAAAACCCTCAGCTTGTTGACCATTTTATCCCAATATACGTTCTAAAAATTCTTGATAGTGTACACATAAAAACATGTTGTTTTATATATTTATTTACTGGCGAACCTAATTCTCTTACTGGCTCTATTGTTTTTGAGAGCATTCAGTGGGTTTCTATAAGTAATTATATTATCACAAACATTGTTAAATTGATCTTAACTTTCTAGTACTCATTTTCGGTCATATGTCAGAAGCCTGAATTTCTAAAAGAAAATACAGAATAATGCTGAGAGTGGACATTTTAGTCTCTGAATCATTCTCACTTACTTTGATATCTTAAATGATTATTTTTATTTTATTGTATAAAATATGTATAATATGTCAATTCCATGGCATGAATTACATTCACGATGTTGTACAACCATCACCACTATCTATCTCCAAAACTTTTTCATGACCCAAAACAGCCCCTGGTAACCTCTCATCTACTTGCTGTCTCCAAGAATTTGCCTGTTATAGGTGTCCTCATGATGTATCTTAGGTATTTTTTAAAAGTTAAAATATTGTATAAATATTTAAGATTGTTTGGCCTAATATATTAGTTGAATTGGATTGAAATGGACATAAATTTTACTGGTCAAGGGATGTTAATCATGTAATTCATTAATTTACAGAGTATAATGAAGTCACAATATGTTCTCAAACTAAATGTAGGTTTTAAAATTGTAGAAATTTTTCTCTTCCCAAGCAGAATTCAGCTGCTAAATAAATGTGATATGGCCAAGTTCTCATATTCTTGGGCAATTAAAGCATCAGAGACTTAGCTCAGCTATTATGGGGATCCAGGAAACCTATAATAAAGGCTACGATTTTGTCTTTAATTCATTGTTTTCCAGTCAGCGTTATGTTAAAAATAAAAGCATCAATTTTTCTTTCATCCCATACAGAAAGGAACTGTCTTTATACTAAATGCAGATTTTCTATCAAGGCTTGTTATTAGAAGTAGTTAATTTTTACGCTTTCTCAATTGACAAGAATGTGTTCTGACTTTAGAACCATTGAACACAACTTAGCATTTGGTGAGTGTTTGGCTTTTCTTTCCCTTACATATGTGGTTTTAAAGACAGATACATAATAATTTTTTTTTTTTTTATTAGGAAAGAGAGAGAGTGAGAGAGAGCATGAGAAGGGAGAAGGTCAGAGTGAGAAGCAGACTCCCCATGGAGCTGGGAGCCCGATGCGGGACTCGATCCCGGGACTGCGGGATCATGACCTGAGCCGAAGGCAGTTGCTCAACCAACTGAGCCACTCAGGCGCCCAATAATTTTTTTAATAAGTGGAAGTATTCATTACCAAAATGGTCTCAACAATAGAGTCCCTAGCACGATGGATGTTATACACTCAACATTGTAGACATAAAGGAACCTGAATAACAATGTAATCCCACACACTCCTCACTGTTTTTGCAGCCAAGGTTGGGCCTTTGCACACTTTCATACATCATGAGCATCTCTAACAGTAACGAAGAGTAAACTGACTCATGTTCCGCTTTGTCAGGAAGCTGTGCAGGGTTTGTCTCTTCGCATCTTGCTCCCCTGTCCCTAGACTGCCTGCTGGCTCAGTCCAGCCCAAAGGAGTGGGCCACAGATGGACTGGTGACCAAAGCAAGGAGCTGGCCAGCCCTGACCTCATTCCCAGAATAAGACCAAATCACAATCTGCTGTGACAAGCGGACACTACATCTAAGAATCCCAGTTACAGTTCTTCCTCTGGTGGAGGAAAGCTTTCTAAATTTGCCTCAGCTTTGAGCCATTGGAATAGTAGACTGTAAAGAAGGCCACAACATATACAGGCTTTTCACAAAACCACAAAGTTGGGGCACTAAATAGAAGGTAGGTGAATATATCCATTTCCAAGAAGGAGCTCCCCTCTCACTCCAAAGCAGGAGTTTGAGGAACTGCACACTGCTAAGTTTGGCATCAGTATCTAGTACAGTTCTGGAGTTGATTATTTAAGCAAGTTATTTGAGAACTCCCAAGAAAATAGCAGTGATTATTACCAGTCAGCGTGAGTTCTCTGGAATGTCAGGCCACGCTTCCTTCATGTATTCTCATAAGTTTACTCATAAAGGAGATCATAGACAGACTCTCAGCAAGAAATCTGGCAAGACCTCCCTTACAGGCAAGGCACAGAAGTGGTTGAAGAGGTAGCCTTTTTTACCCCCTGTGTGAACAACTGAATCCAAGCGATATGCCCTAATGATTTGGTCCTACTACAATACCACTGAGGTCTCTACTTGATCTAATCAATTTTCCATCTAACATTTTTATTGTAACTTTGATGAGAATTATAGAATCTAAATCTATTAATTTTTCAATGACCCAAAGGTAGGAAGTCTGCAGAGATAGGACCATGAAGGAACACCAAGAAGGGAAAAATGATAATTTGCTATTATTATCACCTTGACTTGCCATTGTGCTAAACACTCTACTCATGTGATTGGCTAATCCTTACTTCATCTCTGGGCAATAGGTTTTATAATCCCCTGGGAGAAATGAGATAGTTCATTTGCCAAAACCACACAGCTAGTTAATGGCAGGCTGGGGTCTGGTTTGCATGAGCTCAAGGCCTGTGCTCAGGCTGGTTAGACCCTACTTCCTCCCATCGTCTCACCCAGTCTTGGGGGAAATGGAGCCTGACCTGGAACATGTTCAGGAGCAAACACAGACTTTAGCAGGGACTCTGGGCGATCAGACAAGATGTCTGCTAGGTCTTAAGCTTAAGCAGCTTGCCCTTAAGGAACGAGTCGTCGTGATGGAGCTGAGTTTTCGGGCATCTTCTGAGAAAGTAAGCAACACTCCGTAAAAGCACTACTCCCCGACTAGAACTCAGCCCTCGTGGGGAAGGATTAAGATTAAGATTGCCAGATGAAGTTTTAGCCTCGGTGACTAAAAACTGTTGCCCTAATCAAGACAGAATGGTGATGATGGTGATAACATTTATTACACTTACACTGTGTGCTCTGCTAAGGGCTTGAGATGTATTAGCTCATTTAATTCCTGAAATAACCCATAAATTGGGTGCCATTCTTCTGCCAATTTTACAAACTAAGCCTCAAAGTGGTTAACTTGTCTGAGAGCTGATAAGTGGTAGAGTTAGGATTTTGACCAAACAGTCTGGCTTCAGAGACTTTGCTCTTAACCATCACACTATACTGGAAAATTGATGAACTTTATTTGATAATGGTAAACGGACAACCAATACATGGTGAATTCAGTTTGAGAATGTAATTTGTTATTTTTAGCTCTTTATCCCTTTTATTCAACCGTGCTTCTTTGGCATGGACAGCTAGATGCTCCATTCCCATTAGCTCTGGTACCACTCATCTTGTTTTGCATCTCTGATTCATTTTCCCTATTTGGAAAGGGCTGGGCCTGCTTTCTACTCCCTATTAGAGGCCCAGAAGGAATCCTTCCTCTGGTAAGTGACCAGCTAAGTATTCAAATATTTCTGGGGTTGACTAACCCCTGGCTATCATCCTTGCATCTATTAACACATTATTTCTGGACGGGAATTCTTGTGGAGCGACACCAGTTTTATGGTAGGATTTTTTAAGTGGAGGAAATAAGGGCAGTAAGGTTAACAGATAGTGTGAGAGAAATGGGTATAGAGGAAGGAAGGAAGAACAGAAATCATCAGATAGCTGGATTTTATAATCCCACCTGACTATAACTGCTCATATTCAACACAGCACTCACCCATTGTTAAAAGCCTGCTTCTCACCTGGCCTGGGCATTTCCACACATGTGATCACATAATGATCACAACTCTCTGAGATATGATTAACTTCCTTATTCTGGAGATGCAGACTCATCTCCTGAGCTCAAGGAGTTAGACTAATTTGCATGAAATGGTAGAATGTATGGTAGAAGCAAAGGCCAAGTCCCTTTTCAGTGGCCACATTAATTCTCAAAAAGGACAGAGAGAGGTGGTCTTTAGCATAAGCTACTGAAAGATCATTAGATGGAGGGGATTTCCTCATAAAATGGATATTTTAAGCCTATAAGAGTCCAGATTCTATTTCTCTCAATAGCTATGGGTTCTCTTTTGGGAATCTGAATTGGTCAGTATAGCCTAGATTTGCTGCAGCAGATTAACCCTAAAGTCTCATTGGCTTCACACAGAAAAGGACCATTTCACATCATGGTAGATATCCAATTCAGGTTAACACAGGGTGGGGAGAAGAGAGAGTAGGACAGCACATTGGTTCTGAAAAGCTTAGTTTGGAGGGACGACCACCTCTTCCATTTACAACCCATTGGCAAAGTTAGTCCCATGCTTCTTCAGAACTGCATAACAGAAATGCTGGGGAGCTGTTAGATATTTGGTGCTCAGTAAATGTCTCTGACCTAGAATTCGTGTTATTTGGGGAAACTAACTTCTCCTTTCCCTTAACCTGTACTATGGTTGCATGACCTAGGTTAGTCTGGCCAGGGTGTTTCATCACCTTGACCAGTTCAAGACGAGGCATGTGGTATAATAAATTCAGGGACAATGACACTTTTTCTTTCTTACAGGTATACGTAAATAAGTAAGCAAGAATGTAGTCCCTGGATCTACTGGGAACATTCAGAGGCCAAGAAGGGAGCCAGCTTTAAGATTATCTTGCATAAAACAGAAGAGTGACGGTGGTGAACCACCAGATTAAACCATGCTTGAAATGAGACCCACCTTTGGATTGTTCAGTTACGGGAGTCATCAAGCAAACCTGACTGATAGTTTGAATTTTTTTTCATTTGATAATCAAAATAATCCTAACACACCTCTTTTCCATATTTTAAGAATTAGGTATTTTATTTTTTGTTAAACATTACTTTTTTATAGTTATAACAATCACTTTAAAAATAATTTAGCTGGACAATTTCAAGGCATATAAGTTACTAGATCATAAATAAAGAGTAAGGCACTTCAGTTGTACTTGCTCCTTTCCAATTAAATAGAATTCTCAGAACAATTTTTTATATCGTGATATGGACTCTCATGTTTTATCTTTACTTGGTGTATTTTTTCCGTTGAGTATTCTTTAACAAGAATGCCTTGCTTTTTAAAATGTTACTGCTACTTAAATGGTAAGTTGCTTTAACTGTGTCTGTGCACGTTTATCCTTGATAGCTGGGTGACCTCAACTCATTAAAGTTCTCCTAATGAGGGCACGGTCTTATGTGCTGTCTACTTGCAGATCAGTGATATTTCTGTAATTCTTTAGCAGCTGGAGTCAACTTGCTCCTAGTAGACCATCTCACAAATGTATGTTTCTGCTTATAAACAGAAAGAATCACATGAGAGAATGTAAGATAAACAAAAAATTACTTTCACCACTCACATAATTTCTCTAGTAGATGGAAAATATTATGTCATTATACTCTTTATTTGCTGTTTCATATCAGGGATTCTTACAAAATAGTTTTTGTATAATATACATTATAGTGGCAAGCCCAAATGGCCACTTCACACTTGATTACGACACCTACATAAATTTTCTTATGGATGGCAGTTATGCACTGATCAAATTAATTTTGTAAGTATTTTGATGAATGGACGACGTACTAGCAAGCCCATTAGATGATGTTGGGAATATATTACTTACTAACATTATGTTCCAAATGACACAACAAAGGAAGATATAAAATTCTGTGGGGGAGGGAAAGTGGGGTAAGGAGAGGGCTGGAGTTTAGGGTAAGCTGGGAGAGAAGAAACAGAAGAGGCTTCAAAGAACAATTCCTATGTGAGCTGAGCTTTGAAAGTCCCTTACCACTGAGGCCCAGGGGATGCGAGAGGGGGCATTCTTAAAAGAAAACAAAAGGTACAGAATAAGAAATTTTATAGCATATTTAGTTTGGCTATAGCTAACAGAGCACACAGAGGGAAATACAGTTGACCTTTGAACAACACTAACAGCAAGGGTCCCCTTATATGCAGATTTTTTCAATAAATACAGTATAGTACTATAAACATAATTTCTTTTCCTTATAATTCTCTTAACATTTTTCCCTAGCTTACTTTATTATAAGACTACAGTATATAATCCTTAGAGCATACAAAATGTGGTAATTGAGAGTTTATGCTATCAATAAGTCTCCCAGTCAATAGTAGACTAATGATAGTTAAATTTTAAGGGAGTCAAAAGTTATACCCAGATTTTCAACTATGCAAGGGACTGGCACCTCTAAACTCTGCATTGTTCAAGGGCCAACTATAATAAGGGATAAGGTCAAAGACAATCTGCAGCCAGATATTTGGAAGGAATCCTTGAAGGTCATACCAAAGAATTTAAAATAAGCTGAAAGTAGAGGGTAGTCTGTCCTTCAAAGAGGGAATTGTATCAGTTAAGATTTGTGAGTTGAAAGCTTTGTGTCCCTAAGAGTTAAGGTGTGTGGCCTGGGGGACAAAATAGTAGCAGGAATACTGGCTTGAGATGTCAAAGGTGAGCCTTTTGGAATGGCACAGCAGGTAGAAAGTTAATGGGTGCGTGGGTGGGCGGTGGTAATCCTGGAAGAAAGAGACCCAAAGAACAGGTAAACTAAATACATAACCCCCTAAATAGATAACCCCTAAGGGTTATGCACACGGGAGAGATCCCAGCAGGCCCAGATGGTGCGCCAAAGCTGGGAGATGGAAGAACTCTGGTTGCTGTCCATCACAGGGAGACAAAGTTTGAAGTTTATGTTGAACAGTTTGTCAGAAGTAGAATAAATGCTCTTCAAAAGAATATTGGATCCCAAAGACTTTAACATATCTTATTCATAAGGTCCATGGTATAATTGTACTTTCTCGCTTGCTGAGGTTGGATGGGTCCTGGACTAGATCTAGCCAGTGAGTAATGAATAGAAATGAAATATGTTACTTCCAGGATAGAGCACTTCATCCCCAGAAAGAGATCCTTTGAGGCTCTTGTTTCCTCTAGTCCTGTCAGCAGTGACATCTGTCAGGCTGAGCCCCTAAGCCATCGCTGTGAATAAGCCCCTAGGCCAACCTGCAGTAAGCACTTAGCACATGTAAGAAACAGACCTTCATTCTAAGTCACTTACTGTTTTAAGCTTTTGATTTTGGAGACTGGTTGATATTTCAACATAACCTAGCCTGTTCTGATTGATAAAGTTCCTTTTACCATATTGAGGAGAATTTTCTTCTATTGTTTGTTTAAACAACACAAATAGCAGGGTGACTGAGTCAGCTAAGTATCTGCCTTCAGCTCAGGTCATGATCCCAGGGTCCTGGGATGGAGTCCCACGTTGGACTCCTTGTTCAGCAGGGGAGTCTGCTTCTCCCTTTCACTCTCTCCATGTGCTCTCCCTCCTCCTCTCTCAAATAAATAAAATCTTAAAAAAACCCAAATAGGTATTGGGTTTTATCAAATGCGTTTTGCCATCATTTGAAATGGTCACGTAATTTTTACCCTTTAATATACTAATGTGAACTGCATTAACTGATTTTTCTAATGTTAAGCCACTCTAATGTTCCTGTAATAAAACCAACTTTGCCATGAGATACTCTAATTTTTATATATTGATGGATTCAGTTCTCTAGTAATTTTGTTTAGAAGTTTTTCATTGATGTTCATGGATGGGATTGTCCTAGAAGATTCCTTCTTGTAATGTCTTATAATGAACTTGTTGCTATCAAGGCCATGCTAGCTTCATAAAATGAGTTGGCATGTCATAATATTAATAGTAATATTATTCACATTTTATAGATGAAGCAACAGTGTCACATGAAGTAAAGCAACTTGCCCTAGGTCCAATGGCTACTAAATGGCACAGCCCGATTCAAAGCTGGCTGGTTTGATTCCACAGCTCTTAGCCAGTTGATCTGCATGTAGGATTAAGAGTCTTAAGAGCTAGTAAGAAGAAAGTTTATTGTTATAGAGTGAACAAAGAATGTAATAAGGTGAGAAGAAAAAAACCTTTAACCAAAACGAACACCAGACCCTGCAAATCTATAAACACTCAGAGAGAGACAGGAGAATGAACATAATGGATTCATAAAGAAGAGACCAAAACACTATTAAGAATCAATAATCAGAATAAAAGTAAGTTACAGTAACTAGCAAAATATGCAAAGTTTTGAAAGATGATGTTAAGGAAATTTCCCAGGAAATAGAACTAAGCAGAATCAGGAAATCTGAGCAAAAAGATAAAGAAATTGGAGAATCAACCCACAAGATAATTATATATATTTATATAACTTATATAATTTAATATTTATATAATCATATTTAATTATATATATGCAGAAATTAGAATTGAGAATCAACCCACAAAGTAATTTTATATATAATTTAGACATCATATATATTTATGTATATTATAATTTGTATATATATATATGAAGGAATTACAAAGAAATAAAATAGAGGGAGAACATTATTACAGGAAGAGTACATGAATGGTTTCTAGTGTTAAAAGACCTATGTCTCTAAATTGGCATTTCCTATTACAATGAAGGAACACACAGCGACATCACAGCATATTGACATGAAATTTCACATCAGCAGAAATAGAATATCCAGAAAGCTTTCAGAGATTGGGAGAAACATGCCACAGGCAAATGGCTGAAAACTCCTATAGCATCAAGGTATTTAAAGCAAGGTAAGAACTTGGGAGACAACGGAAACAAGACCTCAAAATTCCAAACATTATCTTCAACATAGCCAAACTAATAATCAAGTGTGATGGAAGGATTTCCAGACAAGCAAGGATTAAAGCTAAACTTTTCATGTGCTTACAGGAAACTATTGGGAAATGTGCACTATAAAAATAATGAGGAAAACAAGACAAACATAAGGAAAAAGATAATAAACCCGAGAAAGGAATAACAATAGTGTTGGGTCACTGGGGCCAGATTGAAAAAGGATGGAGAGTGGAAGGACCCAAGTCTCCAGAAAAAGAAAATTGATGGGTTACCTGATGTTCTGAACATTTGAAAAATAACATTCATTTGCTAGATCCTAAAGTATTTGAAAAAGAAAAAAGTAAGCATAAACAAATCAAGCAAACTAAATGAGAGACAATTATCAATGCTAAGCAAAACAAATTGTCTAAGGAAAGAAATGTAATCATAGTAGATGTGTGATTTGCAGTGAGTAGAACTAATGTGATCACAATAGTTTAACAACTAATTATTAATCTGACCAAATTGTGATATAACTACATTGTAAGGATTGAGGGGGAACGAAGATAAGTTTGTGAAAGAGAGCTAAATTTTAAAGAATTGAGAAAAAAGTCACATAACATATAAGTTTCAGGTGTACAAAGAAATGATTTGGTGATTAGCATAAATTGTAAAATGATTACTACAATAAGCCTAGTTAACATCTGTCACCACATATAGTTACAAAAAGTTTTTCTTGTGATGAGTGCTTTTAATATCTACTCTTAGCAATTTTTGAATATCAACACATTATTAGCTATAGTCAACATGATGTACATTACATCCCCATGACTTATTTTATATTTTTACATATTTATATATAATTTTATGTATTTATTTTATAACTGAAGGTGTGTACCTCTTGACACTCACCCATTTCTCCTACTCTCACCAGGCAACCTCTGGCAACCACCAATCTGTTCTGTTATCTATGAACTTTTTTGCTTTATTTTGTTTCAGTTTAAGATTCCACATATGAGATTATATGATGTTTGTATTTCCCTTTTTTCCACTTAGCATAAAGCCTTTGAGGTCCATCCATGTTGTCAAAAATGGTAAGATTTCCTCATTTTTTATGGCTGAGTAGTAGTCCATTATATCTATGTCTACACACACACACACATACACACACACACACACACACACCCCACAACTTCTTTATCCATTTATTCATCAGTGGACACTTAGGTTATTTCCATATCTGGCCATTATAAATAATGTTGCAGTAAACTTGGGCGTTCACATGTCTTTTTAAATTAGTATTTTTATTTTCTTCAGATAAATACCCAGTAGTGTAATTGCTAGATTATTATGTTTTAGTGTTTTTTTTTACATTTTTGAGGAAACTCTATACCTTTTTCCACAGTGGCCATACCAGTTTGCATTCCCACAAACAGTGCACAAGGGCCCCTTCTCTTTACGTCTTTGTCAACAAGTTATTTCTTGTGTATCTAATAACAGCCATTCTAACCGGAATGAGGCAATATCTCACTGTAGTTTTGATTTGCATTTTCCTGACAGTGATGTCAAGCATCTTTTCCTTTGTCTACTGGCCATCTGTATGTCTTCTTTGGAAAATGTCTATTCAAATCCTCTGCTCATTTTTAAAATTGGATTTGTTTTTTGTTATTGAGTTATAGGAGCTTTTTATATATTTTGGATATTAACCCCTTATCAGATACATGATTTGCAAGTATTTTCTCCCATTCAGTAGGTTGCTTTTTCATTTTGTTTATGGTTTCCTTTGCTGTGCAGACACTTTTCAGTTTGATGTAGTCCCACTTGTTTATTTTTGCTTTTATTGTGAGAGCTAAATTTTGATCATTACTTGGTAACTGGCAGTCTCCACCAAAAACATGTGGTTGGGAATAATCAGACAGTGGGAACAACCTCTCAAAGAAGTTCCCAAACCAACACTTTTTTCTTGTGATTAGTGATCCTTTCTCTCATTTATCTGTAATCATAACAAATTATTTGGATTACCTTTTGTCATATTGATTATATAAATATGTTTACATTCTACCTTGGCTTTTTTTAAGTTATTGCCTTAATTTAGTTTTTCGTTTTTCTTTCCCTACTACTTCATATGATAACCATCTATTTTAACCCACTAATGGTTACTTTTAAGGCCTAAAGGCTTAACGGTATATTTTTCTAATTATTCACAGCATAAAAGAAGCAACATCTCTTGATACCCTAAATGTAAAAGTTGATCATTCATCTGTTTATCAGCTCATTCCCTACCTTGCTCTCATTACCAGTAACTTGTGGGAGGATCTGGGGTGTCAAGTGTCATCTTGGCCCTGGTCAGCTTTGCCTTGACTTTCCAGCAGCCGCAGCAGCAGCAATTGGGGCTTGTGAGAAATTCAGTCCCCAGACCCATCTCACAGCTGCTGTGTGGGACCTGCATTTCACCAGGCGATTCAGACGCACTTGCAGGTGATTCATACATATGCTGAAGTTTGGGACATGGTGTGTTAGAGGCAGGCTGTCCATTTGGATTGTTAAAGACTGTAGATCTTAGAGCTGCAGGTCAGGCAGTGGAGGAAGGACCAGCATCAAACAGTCTCAGCGCCAAAAGGTTTACTCTTCTTCCACAGGCAAAACACCCCCACTAATTTAAGTAGCTGTTTGTTTTAAACATGATGCCGTGGTTTTTCCAAGAACCAAGGCTCATACCAATTACATCTTTACCTAGAATATTTTTATCGATATAAATTGATCCTCTCTACATATGAAATTTTTTACATTAAATTCTACCTTTCTACAATTAACTATTCCTTCCTTTTTTCTCATTCATCCCAATATATATTTAAACTATTCAAGTATTAGTTTTATATATAGTTTCTATTCAGTTTTTTCCATAAACCAATTTGAAAGTTAATTTTCACAGCAAATATATATGATTTCATGTTTTTCACATTATTTTATGCTTTTGACACTTAGCATCTCCTTACTGTCTGCCCAGTTTTTGTCATTTTAATATGTAGGCTCTGTTTTTACCTACTTTGATCTCTTCCATGATTTAGAAGGCTTATACTCAATTTCCTTGGATTTTTAGACACATTACTCCAAAATAATTACTTGAGATTTCATGTAGTTTTTAAACTCTTTTCCATCAACTCTTTAAACTTAACTCTAGATTTAGCGGCTTTTAACATCAACTGCTTTTCACACTAGGACATCTTTATTTTGGGGTCCTTAACCTGGCTTTCCCTCCTGAGAGCTGGAGCATAGTCTCAGTGGCTTCTTGTATGAGACAGGTGGGCATTTAACTTACGACTCTTTTTTTTTTTTTTTTAACAAATGTTCATGCAGTTATGTACACCAGGTCTTCTATTCATATGAATGGGATGAAACGTACCCAAGGTGGTTCTCTTTCAATGGTCATTGCCTGGAACTTACTGTTGGTAAAATTCTTAACCCCAGTTACTTTTATTTCTTTGTGGGTAGCTTTTTCTCCCCTCTTGTGGGTTTCTGCCTGTCTCCTAGATGCCGTATCTTCCTGCGTCCAGCAGATGTCAAACCAGTTTCTAGGGGTTTCTTCTGGACCCTGAACTAAATGTTGTTGAGGTATTCTCTTCCTCTCATTGTTCAAGATATTTCCTTCCTTGTGTGTAGCAGCCTTTTCGGAGTGGCCCCATGCAGTGGTGTTAGTGATTGCTCTTGCTTCTCCTGAAGACAGAAATTCCTAAACCCAGTGCTTGGGGCTGCTCCTGGCATCTCTTTGTCTTCCTGGTCATTACTGTAATCTCTTTGAGTTTAATATGCAGAGTTTCTAGAGGCTCCTTCCTGGTATTGCTCTGCTGAATTTTGATGCGTGTGTGTTTTCACAACCAGATGGAGTAAATGGAAATCTATATCCCAAGTTCAGCTGGCTGAGAGGGTTCATCTCATCCTTACCCTACAAAGTTCTGCTGTTGCTGTCAGCAATCAGTGCTCCATAGTCAACCCTGACACCTTTATACTGGTATTTTTTGAAGTTTCTGACCCAGAATAATGCAAGAAGGTGGAAATGAAAAAGTGAGAGGATAGGGGAGCAACTGTAACTACCATAGAGCAAGATAAGTGGAATGAGGCATTAGATGCACACTCTTCTGGTTATTACTGAATGACCTCACTTGGGGTCTTGAACCGAAGAGAGAAGAAAGTCTTCTTACCTGTTTTCATATTAGAAAGCCTAGAAACACTGAATGAATCCACTTTTCCTATCAGAATGATCAGCCTTGTAATTAGCTGAAGTCAACCCCAGATTCTAGAAGTAGATAGGGAGCTTAGTCCTGTTCATATCCTTGCCGGGAGTGTATGTATTTTGCTTTACTAGTATAGATATTAGTCAGAATTCAAGAAAAACCATTCAGAAACTGCTAGCTGGTGATGGTAAGGTTAATTTTTGCCCTTGAAGAGAGTCAAAATTATATGAATAGTACAGCTTAAAAAATCAGGTACACACGCCCTTTGTGTGTTATGCCAATTATGTGCATCAGGCTGCTTCCAGGTCAATTAGCCTCAATCCAGAATTCATCTGAAAGATTTAGGTGATGCAAGTAGTATTTTTCACACTGTGCTGGAATTGTGCATGATCTTGCATAATCAGTATTCCTTCCTGAGAAAAATTTGGCTTTTGGTGATGTATGTGGATTGAGAAGCAAACCAAGTTAGATTCAGGATCAGTATACAATAGCAGAAGCCCAGGAAGGAAAGCAATGATATCTACTAAAATAAATTCTCATTGCCTTTGGAACCTTGAATTATCAAGTTCACATATAGTTAACTTTACCTGACAAAACATGTTTACAGAGTTCTTAATGTTTTCACTTGTGAGCAAATTACCTCTAGTATGTGTGTACTGTAATTTTGTCCTTAGAATACATCACTTTTCTAAACTCATTTAAATATCTTTAAAATACAGATCAAACAAAGTTGAAAATCAATTCACCTTGGTCTGCAATGCTCTACTTTGGTATGTTTTAACTGTAAACAGTATAATCAAAATATTACTTAGAAACTCTTTCTGCCCTTCAATGTTTTCAATGGAGATACGAGTGAAAAAGTCCCGAGAAGACAGGGAGCCTAACGAGAACAGATTTTTTAAAGGAAAGAACAGACTTCTGGACATGGCTGCTATTCTGCTGGGTGCAAGAATCAAAGGATCATGTCCACTAAAGATAGTTCCTGGGGAGAATGTTCTAGGCCTTTTTATTTGTCGATAAAACTTGTATATCATTCTTTAGAAAATATAGCATTTCTGCTAGAATTTAACATATTCAAAGATTGTGAGCTAGAATAAATCACATTTGGAAAGGACTTTCCTGTCACTCAGTATATGTCCTTCCTAAAAGACTTCAAAGATCAGCCCTTCATTCAGCTGATGCATGAGGAGAGAGGAAGCCGCTTTAAAGTGTCATTTCTCTTCCCATGTTACTTTGCACAGAAGGTAGCCTATCTTTTTGCTTGTTTTTACTTCTATATCTTGATGAAATCTGGAGTGGTCAGTTACAGATCTCTTACAAAAGAAAAAAATCTCAAAAACATGAGAGCAAGTTTCAGAGTTGATTCAGTATAAACAGTGAGAGCAGAACGGCCAAAAATCTAGAATTCTAATGATACTTCATTCATATCAATAAAAAGGTAATCATAGATAAGATGAAATATTCCAGGCGGTGGGAAAGGACCCAATGTTAAGCTGTTTAGTTCTTGTTTTGGTCAAAGCACATGGCAGGAGTAGCTCTTAAGACAGTGAGGGTGGGGTTCCCCTCCAGATCCCAGGAGACTGAGCAGATGTCCAGTCAATCATCCCAGGAAGGGGTTCAACCTGGATGAGGGAGTGAGGCAGAGCCTGTGGTGGGGGAAGCAGGCCAAAGGCCTAGGGTAGGTGGGAAAGTGTGGGATGTCCCTGCCCAGGAGGTGCTCAGGGCCACCCCTCTGCTTTCCAGCAGCAGTAGCGTGGATGGGCAACTCTGGTGTGCACAGAGCCTGGGGTGTGATGGTGGGGGGTGAGGGCCTAGGCCTGGCCATTCCCAACTTGAGGGAGGCCGCCATCCCCTCCAGGAGCCTTGTCCCCAGATGATGGCCCTATTATAAGGGTCATCAGCAGCTGCTGACCAAAAGAAAAGGGCTTCTTGGGGAGTCATTATGGATGGACTCTCACTGGCAAATGAAAATCTCAGAAATGTTTGGAAGGGGGCTGCTTTCAGACAACTAGTCCAAAGAGACTCATGCCTCAAGAATGAGGCCACTGAAAGAAAGTATTTCATTCTATTAACCAAAGAAAGGCAATGACAGGGTTACTCTAGGGTTTCCCCAGGTAACCTAACACAGATTAAAAAAAATTCAAGTATTTGGTAACATTATTCTTCCCCATTTCAGACTTTTCTTAAAATTATGAATCTTACTACCTAAAAGATCCTAAAGATAACTGGGTTTATATTGTAATTTAGAAATTAGGGATGTCATTTGAAAAGAACTTGGAACTTAGTAGTGGCGTTTAATACAATGACACACACTTGACTTCTACATGTATAAATTAACGTTAATGCTTGTGTCATTACTGGGAAGCATTTTAAATTAGTATAAACCCCAAGAAATTTAGTTTATTTATATGGTGAAACTTCAGCGTGGTATCAATAATGGGATAGAGTAGATTTGGGACGTCTGGCCCCATAAGTCAACCTATAAAATTCCCACAAAACCTGGGAACAGCCTCAGTCCGTTGTGTTTTATTGCTTAATTAGCGAGTTGTCAAAAAGCAGCACCTTCTAAACCGAATGATGGTTTTTCACCTGTTCACTTACTTTTTATCGGGATAATGAGCTGTGGAATGACAGGAAGAATCTTGTTCCCCCCGTGTTCCAGCATGTCGTGGATTCCTTGCCGAGCAAAAAACTCGTAGGGAAATGTCATTTCACAGAGCCCATCAAAAAACAGAGGCAGATAATGATGGTAATCCAGCTTCTCAATTTCTACCTGAAAGGAGAGAGAAGAAACGCCATGTGAAGACAACAATGGGGCAAAGCATGGCCAGACCAGCTATGAGGCTGTCACTGACTTAGGAGGAACACGTTCTTTAGGACTTTGGGAAGATTTTTATTAAGCAACTCATCTAACAACCTGAAGTACATCATTATGTCTTTATTCCATTAGCAATGGGGTTATAATCATTGACCTTTACATTGGAACAAATTGCAATAAGAAATAATAAGTAATCGACATTGGTATTGGTTTTGGGGTTCTTTGGTTAATATTTTACCATTTGATACAAATGCAATATTGAAAAGGATTCAAGTAGTCCACCATATGTATGTTGAAAAGATAGAAGAATAGAATAAAAAAGAAAAACAGTTGAAAAGAGATCAGCATCTGAGTTTCTAACAAGAATTATAATAGGGATGGCACACCAGTATATTCTTGTGAAATGTGTCTTTTCAGGACCTGGTAAGTATGAGAGTGAGGGATAAAAGAGGGTTGTGTGAATGTTCCATGGATCCTGCATGACAAGGAGAATGTTGGTGCTCTCAAGTCACCTCAAAATCAAAATACCTCAATCTCTCTCAGCTGCTTTGTTTGGGAACAGAAATAGGTCACTTTCCCATTGTTATATCCTTCACCCTTGATAACCCCTCCATGACTTCTTGTCCTGATCTTTGTAAAAGCATCCATCACCAACAGTGAATGGAAACGAAACCTCTGAGGTTGAGGAAAGACATGTGTTGCGAGCTGCAGCAGATCTGTTCTAGCTCAGGTCCTTCACTGTCTAGAGTATCCATGACCTGACTCACTACCTGCAAGGTGACAGAAGTGATGGTGATATCATGAATGGAAAGAAGCCAACAGACTCAGACTGAGGACACAATCTATTTACAGAGCAAAGGATGCACCATTTCTAGTGAGGTGCAAATTCTCTAGGTCTTCAAGTCTTTATGAATGCACCCAACTTTCAATTACCACCTTCTATAATTACGGGAGGAGCCCTTCAAGACTTTAGAGAAACTGACTTTTACGTTACGAGTTTTTATACCTTCTGGCTCTCTCTCAGCTTTTTGGAGTCTCTAGCCACAGGCCTGCCCACCCCTGGGGGTGAGTATCTGTTAACACTCCCACCACATTTCTGAGTGTGTACTGTAGGTTGAGTCAAATGTCCTGCATTACCCCAAGGTCTATCTCTAGTCTGCTTATGGACTTCCCAGCCAACCAGGGAAGTTAATAGTCAAGAGCTGAATGTTTAGAAGTCCTCTTGGAATTGGAGCTTGGCAAGTGAATCTCAGAGGGAGGTATATATGGACGTCAATCTTATTTTATATTCCTTGTATATTCATAAAATTTACTTTGTTCACAGTAAAATTTTATGAAATATATTTCCAATGCCAGCCTTCAAGGATTTTTGTGTATTTGAAGACATTTTAGAACCCTATTTTGTAAAACTAACAAAGATATTGCTACACCATTCAGCCCCAAAAGGTACAGTGTTGCTATCAATTTTATCTTGTAGCCTAACTTATTAGTTTAAATGTCATCTGTATTATGTTTTTCTAATTCTCTTTTAGCCCACCATCATTGTACATATGTCCTATAAAGAGCAAGTTATTAAATTTTGTACTTTAATGTGATCTAGGACTTTTTACTTTAGTATATTAAGTCATTCACCTTTATTGCTATGTCTAAATTTTTTTTTCTATGTCTACTTTAACTTCTCTCATCTTATATTTTGGCCCCTGGTGTTGCTTTCCATTTACCTTTTTCATTTCCATTTTGCAGGGTTTTTTTTTTTAATGTAGATCACTTTTTTTTTTGAGGGAGAGGGCAGTGATTTGAAAGATAAGATAGCCCGTTTAAATATTTTATTGCTGCTACCTCATGTCTTTGTCAAATATTTAAAAGTAAATTTAGGTCACTTGGAGAAGCAAATTAAAAACCTAAGACTGCTGACATATCATTTTTTTCCTTGGAATTCCATTGATTTGTGTGGTTGGGTCAACAATTCTAAGAACATCCACAATAGAAACGGTAAAAACATGCCATGTTTATGATACCAGACACTAGCGGAAATACTTACATGTATGAGTCCACTTCATTCCCATGACAACTCTAAAAGGTGGGTGTTAGGAGTATCTCCATTCTCAATATGGAGAAACTGAGGCACTAAGAGTTTCAATAACTTGCTTAAGGTCTCCAGCTAGAGAGAGGCATTGCTGGGATCTGAACCCAAGCTATCTGGCTGCAGGATGTGATACTGCCTCTCAGATTATATTGTTAGGCATGTAGAGGTTCAGCATTATTATACTCTCCTGGTGACTATTCCATTTACCCTTACATCTCCATCCCCTTTATCATTACTAACGCAGGGTGTCCTAGTCGACACAAATACCAACATTTGATTTATCAATATATTGCCATAACCAGCTTATCTGTTGTGTCTTCTACCCTTTTACTTTTTTCCTCCCTCTGGCATTATGTTTTAATAGTATCTCTTTTAAAAGATTTGTTTGAGAGAAAGAGAAAAAGCACAAGCAGGGGGAGGAGCAGAGGGAGAGGGAGAAGCAGACTCCCCACTGAGCAGGGAGCCCGACATGGGTCTCAATCCCAGGATCCTGGGATCATGACCTGAGCCAAAGGCAAATGCTTAACCGACTGAGCCAGGTGCCTCTAACAGTATCTTTTCTAAGTAGCTGAAACCTGCATTTGTTTTTGCCTTTCCCATTTCAAAATAGGTCTTAAAACAATATAGAGCACACATGATTCTTATTCCCGAAAGTTTTGAAAAGAAAGAAAAGCAATGGAAGAAAGAATAAAAAGAAAAAAAAAAAAAGAGGAGCAATTGAAAGGCAGAAAAATCGAATGAAAGACCCAGAGAGAGAAACTGAGAAAAGACCACCTCTAGGTCTCTACTCCGAGCTCAGGGACCACAGCAGTTCCTTTCTACTGGCAATTCTTTTCCTGTAAGTTCTTCTTCTAACCCATTTGTTATTTGGCAAATCTGCTGTCGCTGTGGATCTGTTGCCTTAAACAAGGGAATAATGACTTGCCCCTATATTTTGAGGTAACAAACTCCTCGAAACAGTACAGATATTTCTCTACTTGCTATAAGACGAAATTTTTTTATATATGACTTTATTTGCTGCTTGCATATCTTCTTGGGTTCCTCTTGAATTGTGGTATTGCTTCAGATGACAAATGTGGTCTAGGCCTTGGGAAACCCTCTTACATTCCTTTACATTCCAGAGCTTTCCCATGTGTTTTGTTTAACAATATACCTGAGTTCTCTTTGATGTACTGTCTTTGTTTCTGATAAGCTTCTGGCAGCTACTGCCCAGTTTCACATGTCCACAGTTAAGTTGTCTATGCGTCCTCACCCTCGATCTCTCTACAGCCCACTTTGTTACCACACCACTGCAGGTGATTCTTCCCAGGTCACCAGTGACCTTCACTCTAACCCCCCTGTCCCTTTTCTGTTCTTGTTACATGACGAACTTGACCCTGGCCTCCTGACACCACACTTTCAGCACTGAGGGTCATCCTTGATTTCCTCCCTTCAAAACCTATGTTCAACCCATCAGTAATCCATCTGATTCTACCTCCAAGCAAATCCCTATTTCCTTTCCTGCCATTTTGCAGATCACCAGCTTGGTCTAAGCCTTACCTTGCCTTTCCTTGGTTACTGCAACAGTCTCCTAACCCATTTCCTTGTTTCCATTTTTGCCTTCCTATTTCCATTCTCCACACTCTTGGGTCCTGACCTGTGGTTGCTCCTGACTCAGGTCTCAATAGGGCCTCCCTGATCTGTCCTGTTACTTCACATCATCCTTCCACAACACTGCTCTCTGGAGACACTGGAAGACACTTTTGTTCCCTGACCAGCCTAGCCTCACCCACTGTTCCTTAGAGAGTATCTTTGAAAGAACTGCTCCCCTTCTCTCCAGAACTCTCGATTGCCGGTAACTCCTTTCATCTAGAGTTCAGCTTAGTGAGGCCTTCTTACCACGGCCTACCACCCTGTTTGATTTGCTAGGTGGCCTTTATCATTTATTCATTGCTGTTTCTTAAGTTCTGTTGTTCAGGGAGTTGTCATTGCTTGGCACATAACAGGTGAATACTCAATAAGCATGTTTGAATTTCAATTCTGACCTTTCAGATCTTTTGTCTGTGCTAACTCTTTGAGAGGCAGACTCAGCAAAGGGCACGATGGCCAGATGATGAATGGTCATCCCTGGAGGTAAGGTCAGGGACATCCCTGGAGGTAAGGTCAGGGACCATGGCAGAGTGCACAGAAAGCCTAGTGGTGAACACTGGCCCTGTAGCATGATGGGCATATAGGCTTTTATAGACTTATGTTTTCTACAACTTTACAAACTCTACACATAAAATGCTATGTCTTCCCCATGAGGACTACAATGATTATTTACATTTCTTAAGTTTTATGAGTATTTTCATAGACAATCAGAATGGCTTGCTTCTTGGTGCTTTTACTTACCCTCATTGGACTACAAATCATTTAGGGATAAATTTGCTATTCTGTTTACTTTTTAAAACTTTAGAAGGAAAAATTTCTGATTTCCATAATATCAAAAACATATTAATGTGTATCCATAATAATGTTGGTAATACAAGGACTTTTTTCAAAAATCTAGATGTTGATAATAGTTCATGATTAAAAACAAAATTTAAAGATAATTGAGGAGATCCCTTATTTGTCTTCGTGCATGTATGTCACATGGTGACTATTATCCTTTAGGGTTTTTCTAAATTAATGTGTTTTTTTGTTCATTTAGATTTACAAAAGGTCATTTTTACTGTTTGTTCAGCAATAAACCTTTTTTTAGTTATATAAATCATTTTGCTCTTAGGATAACTTGTTTTAATGATATATTACACTTTATATTTCTTGAATATTACTATAAAAAGTTTTCAACCTTTTATGAAATTTGGGAATCTTTCTTCAACATTTATGCAAGAAATCCAGAATTAAAAGAAAGCTCTTTGAAGTAGGACACAGAACAAGGGCCATTTTAGATATATCAGGTAAAATTACACAGTAATATACTAATTGATGACCATTTGGATGTTAACTCCAGAAACCTCAAGCAGTTTTACTCACAGAATCTTTTTAAAATTTATGTTTTATAACTTTTTAAAGATCATACAGTACTCACAAGTTATCTCTAAATCTTACAGTGACCTTTGGTCAAAAGCAATAAAATTCTAACTTTACCCAGCCTATCATATATAACTTTATCCCCATAACAAATGTGTAAGGTAGTAATGCTACACTGAAAGGTCAGAAACACAATGAGGTTAATGATTTTCATTGACAACTCAAATTAGAAATTTACTCTTACATTTTCCATATCCTTGCTTCAATTAGATGAAATATAACTGGAAATATCTGTTATTACAACTCCTATCATAGGAATCGAAAATCTTAGAATCATAAGCTAATCTGAAAAAGTATAATTATTAATATATTAGGACTTCATTTGGACTTACTATGGCATTTCTAAAATAAAGCTTCAGCTCCACATTCTTCCTTCAGGAAGCTGGTGAGTTACTGCAAGAGGCCTTACAAATTACATAGGCATTAAGCACTGTCTGGATAGTGTATGTAACATATTTCAAACACAGATGTACTTTTATTTTTCAGATGCGTGTAGATGCTATATATGGTAAATACATAACAGTATGACAAATAACTGAAAAAAGTCATTTTAAGCTTTTTCAATGATACTGAATATCTAGTTAAAATTATGTACTAATGCATGTAATTTTTGATGCAAAAAGACTCCTGAGCATGAAAAATGCTCTCTAATGTCAGAAAGGAGACCTTACACAAGATAGCAGACAAGATTAATGTGATCCTTAGGCTGCTACAAAGCCTAAAAAATACCAAAATGTGTTCAATGCAAAGTCGATGTCAGGAAATCCTCAGATGCTAGAGATAAAGAAAATCCAGAGTCACAGAGGTGGTGCCATGTGACTTAAGAGGGTATCAGATACAGACTAGATATCAAGACTGGGACTGAGGTTTTAATGTCTCCAGAGTCCAGGAAAACAGGGCATTTAGCAAGAATATAGTGGTAAGCTGAGAATCTTGCATAGGACTGAGGCCCTACTGGGGCTGACCCACCTTGGGAAGGAACCAGAAAGTCTCTCCTTGAGTTTGTGGAGACAAAAAGAAAACTTGTGGAAGGAGAAAGAGAGCTTGATGTGTGACAAGGCTGTTGAAGGGAAAGATCTCCTTTGAGAAACAGAAACCCAAATGGAAATCTAAAATTTAAAAAAATGTATACATGTACTATATATATATATATATATATATATATATATACACTATATATGTTTCTCAGATAGTGGAAAGGAAACTTCTGGGACCCAGACAAAGCAAATGGAAAAGTGTTAATACTCCCATGAGCTAGGTGCATAGGGCTGCCACAGAAAATACAACTACAACTACAACTTACCACCGTCATGGTGATGGAGTCATAAGAAAGACTAAATAGACCAGTGATCATGGGAATGAGCTCTAGAACTAGAAGTTACAGGAAATTTGAAAAAAAAAATTTTAAAGTGGGGGCACCTGGATGGCTCAGTCAGTTAAGCATCTGCCTTTAGCTCGGGTCATGATCTTGGGGTCCTGAGATCGAGCCCTACATCAGGCTCTCTGCTCAGTGAGGAGTCTACTTCTTCTCCCTCTACCCCTCTCCTCCTGCTTGTGTTCTCTCTCAGTCTCTCAAATAAATAAATGAAATCTTTTTTAAAAAGAATTTTTTTAAAGTACTTAAAACATAGAATATTTAATTTTTAAAGAACTATGTAAAATTTCCAAAGAATATAAAGCATCCTTAACCTCAGAATCCAGCTGTTGGATAATGGATTGACCACAGATGAAGAGAGGAGGGTTCTGGGTCACAGGAGCTGGAAGGCCAATGCAGCACAGGGAAGCTCCCACCTGATTTGCTTCCACACCCATGCGACCCTAGGGAGTTCCAGAGAGACAAGGAAAGGAGGTATTTGGAGAAATCATGGCTGGGCATCTTTCATAATTGAAGAAAGATGTGAATCTTCAGACTAAAGATGCAAATCTGGACATTTTTCAGAAGAACTATAAAACTCCAAAGTCAAGGAAAAGATTTAAAAGCAACTAGAAACAAAAGACAGATAACATGTAAAGGATCAAAATTAGGCTTGAAATTACACTTCTCAGCCACACAAGATGGTAAAAACCCCGAGACATGCTAAAGGAACAATAATTATTAATCTTCAGTACCATATTCAGCTAAACTGGCATGCAAGATAAAGCAAACTAAATGTATTTGACCAAGATGGAGCTTTTTATCTGTTTTTAAACCCAGAGACAATCGTCCTCCCTGAAGGATGAAATGCACTATATAAGCTGAACATGGGACAAAGAAGTGAGATGCAAGAGATAATAAAAAATAAATTGAACACATGGATAAGACCAAAGAAACATTGACTATAAAAATTTTCTAGAAATCAATTATGGTGAGGTTACAAAAAGTGAAGTCGCAATACTAGAAAGGAAAGTACAGAAAATGACAGGAAGGTGATCTGAGTCAAAGTAAGGTCCTTGCATTGATATGGATAAAGATAAAGTTATTGGTTAACTTCAAAATTAGTTAAGCATATTATAGTGCAAGGATACCCAACAGAAGAACAGAAATAGAATTAACTTCCAAGAGAACAGAATGTAGTAGAAGGAATTGACCCAACAGAAGGCTGGTCAAACATCTCACCTGCATGTTTGGAAAGCAGGAAAACACATGGAGAGGAGAAAATATGTAGGATGAACCCAAATATAAAAGTAATCATCTTAAGTATAAATAGATTAAATTATCTCATTCTCTTAAGAAATTGTCAAAGAAGAAAAAATATACTTCAGTTATAAATTTGTTTATAAGAATCACATTCAAAATATAATGCAGAGAAAAGTGAAAAATAAAGGTATGGTTAAAAAAAGAAATAAATATGATACAGGATAAATTCCTGGAATAGAAATTGCTTTCTCAGGGTGTGTGTATATATATATATGTATATATATACACAGTATATGTACATATCTTTTTATACACACCTTTTGTGTATTGGCAGAAATTGCCAAGTGGTGATTCATGGGATGTTATTAAATTAAATCTTCATTAACAATAAGTGATAGTTGCTGTTTTCCATTGTTTATTCAAAGAAAATACTATCACAGTTTATTTGACAATATTATAGGCAAATATTATTTTGGTGTTTTAAGTTCCACTTCTCTTACTTTGGGAATAGCCTTTTAAAAATATTTTTGAAAGCCATTTGTATATCCTTTTCTGTGAGTTGTATTTTCATATCCTTTGCCGTTTTTTTGTACCCACTGACATTTGTTTTACTTTTTTTTTTTTCGGCTTTTTGCACTCCAATTTTTTTTTTTCATTCCATTAGCCAACTTACGGTGCCTCATTAGTTTTAGATGTAGTCTTCAATAAATTAGCTCTTTTATGTTAGGGAGATTCAACTTTTGTATGTTACTTCCATAACATTTCAAATGTTTTGAAATGTAAGATTTGCAAAAAAATTGTTTTTGCCATGCAGACTTGTTTTAGAATTCATTGATCTTTTGAGGGGGTCTGAATTTTGAGTCATCATTAAAAAGATTTTTCCCGGGGCGCCTGGGTGGCTCAGTTGGTTAAGCGACTGCCTCCGGCTCAGGTCATGATCCCGGAGTTCCGGGATCGAGTCCCATATCGGACTCCCCGCTCTGCGGGAAGTCTGCTTCTCCCTCTGACCTTCTCCCCTCTCATTCTCAGTCTCTCTCTCTAATAAATAAATAAAAAATTAAGAAAAAAAAAAAGATTTTTCCCCATATTGTAGACGAATAGAAACAATTTTTTTCTAGTATTTTTATTATTTCTTTATATTGAAATCCTGAATCCATTTGTAACTTTTCTTGGTGTAAGGGAAGAGATGTTCTTCCAAATGTACCTTTTTCCAAGAGGTTACCAATTTATATAAGTTTTAGACATAAGGTCTACTTAAGGGGCCTATATAAAACCCTGCATTCAATAATTAGATAAAACACATTCTTTACAAGTGTACAAGGGACAGCTTAGAAAATTGAATAGCAGTAAGCCACAAAGTAAGTTTCAAGAAATTCCAAGCTATCTATGTCCTATGTGTTACATTTTCTGAAGAAAAGGATAGGCAAACTTTTAACCTCCACACATTTCAAAATCTAAAAACACTTTTAAGTCACTCAGACCAGAAAAAATCCTTATAGAAATAATATGTTAAAATTGAGTGGAAGTGAAATTACCTAACCTTAAAAAATTTTTTTAAAAAATGCCCATCTGTAAAGACTCTTTAAGAACATAAGAAGGAAAAGGATACAACTCACTATTGGAGGCCAGCATAACCTTGCCACTATGATCAGTCCAATCTCACTGAGTCAAAATAAAGTACTAGGCAAACTGAGTTTAGTGGCATGTTCAAAATTATGGCCAAGCAGGTTGTATGGCAGAAATACCAGGATAGATACTTCAATATCATGTTTAAATTTTTAGATCGGAGGAAAAATGAGATAATCTTAGATGCTGATAAAGCATTTGATGAATTAATTAAAAAAATAAAAACTTTAAGGAAAAGCCTACAGCAAATATCATACTTTATGGGGAAACCTTAGGAACATTCTCATTATGGAGAAAACCATAGAGAGGAGGCAAGGAGACTGTTGTCTTCATTTCGACATTGTACTGGAGGTTCTAGCTAATGAGGAAAATAAAATATGTATGAATATTGGCAAAGAAGAAACAAGACTCTTGTTATTTGAGGATGATATAGCTATCTACATAGAATACCCAGAGAATCGACAAACAAGTGTAATTAGTAAGAGTTCAGAAAAATTGCTGCATAAAAGATCAGCACACTAAAAATAGCATTCCCTTATGCCACTAAAAACTACATATGAAGTATTTTTTAATATTCACAATAGCAAGAAATGAAGCAAAACAAACCCTTTAAGATAATGAGTCATAAAACTAACAGCCAGTGCACAAGACTTCAGGGAGACAGTGACAAAGCACAAATGGAGGACTGGCACAGTGTTCTAGGAACAAGTGAACATACTGACTATACTCATGGATGCGTGGACTCAAATTTAAAAAGATGGCGAGTCTGTCCAATTTAATATATAAAGACTAGAGAATCTTGGTGACATGTTGGGACCCCATTCCAAGCAGTGGCAGAGTGAGGGCCACTCTGGGACGCAGTTCTTCTCTCCTTTGACCTGCTCACCTTTTTCATATCATGATATCTTGTTTCATTACAAATATGGAAGGCTCTGTCTAGCGGGCAGAGTAAAAAATCTGGACTCGAGAATGGAGAATCAAGTTATTTTATGGAATAACCTTATTTTAAGTTTCTGTCAAAAATGCTAACAAGACAGCTAAAGGTCAGTTGTAAGCCGATCTCGAATTTATGCACACTTAACCTTTATTATCCAGAGATTGTATGTTCCACACTGCAGCAGTCAGTGAGTGATACTTTCGAGTGTAATAAATAAAAGAAATAATCCCTTGTTCTATAGCTTTGAACATTCCCACCTTCTGTCACCTGTCATAAAGTTAAAGGAATTTCCTAAAATTTTAAAAATTAGTATTTAAAACCAAAAGGAGTGAAATGTGTATTTAAATAAAAGTTTTTCTTTTATCACATCTCTATATAATGCCAAAAATAGTATAATTTTGTCACAGGTAGAGAGGAGATCATTTTAATTAAATTTTGGGATAATAAGCGTTAATCAAATTGAGAAGCAAGAAACATATGATAGACCTGAGAAGTCCAGCAGCTTTAGGAGTTGTGACAGAGTTAAAAACGGATCATTTGCAGCTTTTACCACTGGTGTTAATTGCAAAACATGGCATTAATTTACAAGGACTCTCCCTGAACTAGATAATGTACTGTGAACTTCAATGCACTCAACCTAATCAGTAGAATTAAGGAGGTTTGAAAAGGATTAATTCAGGTGAAGTTCATGTCATGAAGCACTTTTTAAGAAGAAACTGTTACAATGGCAATATTGGCTGCCTCTTACATCAGCATATAATTTTGCTATGTACTTATCTTGCAGGGATTAGATACAAATTTATTAAAGTTCTTTAAACTCACGGGTTCTTATATTTCTTAGTCAAATTTCACCTGAAAAAAAAACTAAAGCAAAAATTACAGTGAAGAGCTTATACTCGGTATAGTGCCGTGCTGAATGTCAAGGAGAGATAGGGATATTAGTGGGAGGAAAAAAGATTAGAAATATGACTTACTCCCTGGATTTATGTTTTAATATTAGCAGTTTGTGGAAAGAATGGATTACTGACACAGTGCCTTTATGGAGTGCAGCTCGGGTTTGCAACCAGGCTGATGGAGTTTCAAACCCATCGTTTGTGTATACAGAGCTCTGTCATTTTCAAACTCTGACTAGTGGAAAGTTACTGTGCCTTCCTGGGCCTTTGTTTACTTTTTGTCAATGGATAACTAATTCCCAGGGTTATTATGAAAGATTAAATAAGATAGCATGTGCTAAGTGATATTAATTTCTTCTATTCTCTGAGAAGAAAATACATTCACAAAAAATTAAGTAGAATTTCAATGTGGTGCATGATTAAATGCTAAATGAGGGTGCATACCAAGGGCATAAAGGAAGAGGCCCTGACATATAGGAAGTAGGGATAATTATGGGCTAGAGTCCACAGGACAGGTTTTATTGGGGAGGAAGATCTTGATGAGCCTTCCAAGATGGGAAGAGATGAGCAAAGGCATGCAGATAGGAATTGGGCACAGCATGGTCAAGAGACAGTGCTTAGTTCAATAATGGATAACGTTGAGGAGGCAGGAAGGCACCTTCTGTGCCCACTGTGTCTGGACTGATACTTCAGGCATGAGCAAAATAAAGACAGTTTTCAAACAAGGGGATGACATGATTAAATGCCATTTAAGAATAGCCAACACTTCCCCAACTTGCATAACTGAAACCTTATGCTCATTGAGCAGCATCTCCCTATTTCCCCCAGTCCCTAGGAACCACCACTCTACTCTCTGCTTCTATAGGTTTGACTATGTTAGATTCCTCCTATGAGTGGAATCATCGGGTATTTGTCCTTCTGTGTCGGGCCTATTTCACTGCCTAATTCCTCAAGTTTCCACCACATGGTCACATACAGTAGGATTTCCCTCTTTCAGTGTTTGGAGAAACCTCCATATTGTTTTTCTTAGCAGCTACACCATTTTCCATTCTTATCGGCAGCATATAGGATTCCCTTTTCTCTACACACCTGCCAGCCCTTGTTACCTTTTGGTAAGAGGTACCCTAACAGTAAGGTGGTTTATCCTGCTGTGGTTTGTATTCCCATTTCCCTGAGGAATTGAGGTGATCACTTTTCATGTCCCTGTTGACCACTGCAGGGTTTTTTTGGTGAAATGTCTATTCAAGTCTTTTGTCCATTTAAAAAAAATTTATTTGTTTTTAGAGAGAGTATGCACAGGAGGAGGGTGAAGGGAGAGGGAGAAGAGAATCTCAAGCAGACTCCCTGCTGAGCATGGGGCCCCACGCAGCACTCTCACAACCCTGAGATCATGACCGGAGTTGTAGGAGTTCATTATGTATTTTGGATATTAGCCCCTTATCAGATTGTTTCCTTTGTGCTACAGAAGCTATTCAGCTTGATGTAGCTCCATTTGTAGATTTTTACTTTGGTGTCATATCCAAGAAATCATTGACAAGATCAATATTAAGGTTTTCCCCTATGTTTCCTTCTAGGAGATTTATAGCTTCAGGTTTTACATTTAAGTGTTTAGTCGTGTGTGTGTGTTAAAGTATAATGAGACAGTGGCCTAGAGGATGACTTAAGATCAAAACACAGCACTAAATGTCTAGGGGTAGAATCATCAGCTAACAGAGTACATAGCCGAGGAGCTTCCATTGGCCTAGAAGGTAGGTTGAAAGTGACAGGAGAGGGAGAGGAAGAATGTACAAATACTGTACAGGATTGGAGGATTCACTGGACATGGGAGAGTAGAGAACTTGATGGCATCTATGTGCTGCGTCCAACATGGGAGCAGGTGGGATGGCACGGACACTGGGCCAGGTCACAGCCCGTATGTTCAGTCTCGGTGGAGACACCTGAAGGTTTAAGACACACATTTTGGGTTTTGGAAATGGTGAGGCAAACTGCAGAGTCCTTTCATAAGTGGTCTTATGGCCTGTCTAGTGCGGAGGTCCCCGGGGAGAGCCTATGGGGACTGTTCCCAGTTAGGAAAACAGAAGAGCAGAGGACTTGGTGGTCAGGGAGCTAATGGTCACACAGGACCACTAGCACTCAGGAGCTTTGCTCTAAGGAGACACACAGCTTGAACGCCCCGCTAACCCATCACAGGGGACACACATGCTAATTATTGGAAATACAGAAAGTGACAAAATATATGAAATTGAGTATGCCAACCGTGGACCCCATCAAGGACCCCTTTTGTGGCAATATGAAAGTATTTTTTTTCCAGCAGGATAGAAAATATAAGGAAATTTGAACCATCACATGAAGGAAGAACTATTCTCAGACCACCTAGAAAGACTACATTCCTCTCTCCCCAACGCGTGCATCGTGCTAGGCCCGTGTATACACTGGCCAAACTTCCAGTTTGTGAAGCACTCAACACGGCCAGAAGCAAGCCAGGAGACCTGGGAAGACCCTATTGTTAAAAATATCTCCCCGGCTCTATCAATTAAAGTTCAATTAAATTTCTTTTTAAAAACAATACCTTTTGGCATGCTTCAGCTTACATACTGTTTGTGTCTTGTGGTAAAACTAAAATTAGAAAATCAAATTGCTCCTCTCCAAGTGCTGAGAGAATTGGAGCGTGTCACTGGTAAAATGAGAAGAAAGAGAGGTTATTTGGGTGCCTGGAGCCTTCCAAGGAGGTAGTCGTCGATGGAGGAACCAATGTGGAAGGTTTCAGGAGAGATGCCACTAAACCACTGAAAAGCACATCGGCCAGCTCAATTGTGTTTTAGCGTGTGGAAGTCAAGTTGCGAACGTGTGCCGTGGGTTCTCAGCCTCAGTCTCCTTCTTCACAAAATAGGAGGATACCAGCGCCTGCCTCCTAGGGAATGTTGTGAGCTAGGGCATGTAAACAGCTCAGCACAGTGCCTGGGGAACAGAGGCAATGCTAGCTGTGCGCTGGAAGACGGCCGCCAAAGAGCCCTCTCTTGTTTTCATTAGTTCCTCCTTTATAAACTGCAAGTGTCAGTGTACTTCCTCTGTATTTACCATATTCTTTACATTTTGATTTGTTCTCTTTGTGGAGAGAAAAAAAAGGGTCCTCTATTGGCTATGCCAACATTTTCTTAAACTATTCTGGTCCTGCTGTCATTTTGTCGAAAGTGATTGAAGAACAGAGGTCATTTGTGAAGGACACAGAACACGGAGCCTGGAGAGCTCACAGGTTAAAGCGGGGCACACATCGACATCTGCCAGGGATTCAGGGGACTTTCAAGTAGGTCAGAATATCTTTATAGAAAATGACACCATCTTTTTGAGTTTGTGTGGTAGAACAATAAATCTAGGGGATAAAAACATACAAACGTTAAAAATCTCATCTGTATTAAAGTAACATGGTACTTTGTAAAATGTATTTTGAGTACAATAGGTAGTTTATAAAAAAACAAATATGTATATTGGATGGTTAAATAACAGTATATAAAATGATCAATAGTGCATTTAGCAACTAAAACCTCTGCCAATTTTTTAATGAAAAACTATTGTCTCATAGAACCTCTGCTTTTGAGTTTAACCTTGAGCCACCTAAGCGTAATTCTTTTAGAGCAAATGTGATACTTAAAATCAAATTATTGTGACATTTAAAAATTGCATACCAATGATGCATATACAATCTGTATATCAGGTTGTAGTTCTGGAAACAGACACCTTAAATTCCAATATCAAAGCAGTTTTTAAAATGTTACCATGCTTTGTCATAAGAAAGACTGAACTTCTTGGTATATAGTATGAAGAGTATTTCCTTTAGTCAGTGAAGGTTATAGAGAAAATTCAAAACCACATGGAGTGAAAGGGTCATTCTCATTCTCATTACACAATTTGGGGATTCAGTATCTCTCTTCTTAAAATAAACCCTGCCTTTTCCACATCCGCTAAGACAATTTCTTTAGCGAAGATCAAGCATTGCCCTTTAGGATGTCCTTTGCAATTCTGCTCTAAGTTCTTTAAAACACTATTCTCTGTGCTCCTGTGTTCTCTAGACTTTAGGCTTACTGCCTCGTGTTATCAATTGCCAATAGCCACCCGTTCAGATAATGTGATGCCATCATGCTTCAGCTGTAACAAGGTGTATGAAGGTATGTCTGTATGTTCCCTGGGGGAAAGGATGGGGCTTGGTTCACCACTGATACCTGGTATCAACTGCCAATCCTGCCTGCGCCTCTACGTATGGTATGTCCTTGGGCAAGTCACCTCAGTGTCTTCATTAAAATGGGGATGATAATGGTATATACTTCAACTGTCTGTTGTAAATAATATGTTCATTCATGCAAACCATCTAGAACTGTGCCAGGTACGTGTTACTTATTATCACTTTGCTCTACTGCAATAGCATTGGAGACATTATATTACAGTTACATGGGTAATTATTAAGAGTGTGCTCAAATATTTACTTATTTAGTAATATGAACTAGGTCTCCTCTTACCTTTTGTGGAGTAGGGAAGAGCAGGTGGAGTAGGGTGGAGTAGGGAAGCAGGAGGCAGGAGGAAGGTAAAGAGCAGGGAAGGAGGGGCTCTTGGGTGGCTCAGTCAGTTAAGCATCTGACTCTTGGTTTCTGCTCAGGTCATGATCTCAGGGTTGTGAGATCAAGCCCTGCGTAGGGCTCCACGTTCGGTGGGGCATCTGCTTAAGACGCTCTCCCTCTTCCTCTGCCCTTCCCCTACTTATTCTCTCTAAAATAAAATAGAATCTTAAAAAAAAAAAAAAAAGGTCTGGGAAGGGGCTGTACAGGTAGAGGGGAGGGGGGAAGTGAAGAGCAAATTGTCAGCATTGGAGTCCCAGAATCTCCACTTAGGATGGAAGCCCTGCGTGTGTATGGAGGTGTGTGTTAGAAACAACAAGAAAAGGTTGAGGGACATCCTATGGTTCATGAACATATTAGTAAAGAACCATGGTTGGTTGCTGTACTTGGTTTCTTAGGATATCACCCAGGGAAGTAAATCACAACAGAGACTGGAGGTGATGAGTCAAAGCTCAGGACAGGATAGTAGACACAGGTGAATCTCACCAGCACCCCTGTGAACTGAGCTTTGGATCCAGCCAGTAACTAAACCTTCAGAAGCAGCCATCTAGCATCATAGGAAATAGACCAGGAGCCCATTCCCACCATGGATCCCTCCACAACAGGTACAAGGACAGAGGCCTACACCCAAGAAACCTGTGAGATGACCGACAACATCTGAGAATTTGAAAAGAAAGGTACCGTGAGATTGATTATAGATGCTCTACTCTGCCTATATGAGGCTAAAACTCCTTGTGTGCCCAGGTGATGCTGACTGGGAAGGAGAGAAGGGAATGGGGAAATGAAACACTCAGACAGGGTCAGTTCCAAATGCTTCTCTTGCCCTCTTCTTTCGCCTCCTAGATCTCATGATGGAAATGGAATGTCAAAAGAAGAAAACAGTTACAGACAATAAGGAGGGTTACCAAGTTTTGCCCATAGGACACATTTATTTCCATCACCGTTCAGTACCTCTCCAGGCAAGTATGAGTGCACATATGCACACACACATTTATACTTTGCCTCTCTTGTTTGGTCTTTATATCTGTGCTATATCTTCCCAGAGTTATCATGGCACAGGGTCTGTCCCATAGACCTGGAGGGATGAATGGATGGATGGATGGAAAAACGAGTAAATGAAAGAATAAACTGCTCTTTGGTTAATTTACTCCACCCTCTCTGGTTCAAATGTCCTTTATTTTAGGGTGTTTTCTGGGAATTTCTACAATATGTCAAGTATTGGCTTCAGACCTCCTGGACTTAGTCATCTGGGAGCAACATGTCATTTTGCATGACTTTAAATCATTCATTTCAATCCCCTTTTGATTCACAAGTGAGAACGAGAATTCCATTTAGGGTAAAATGACTTGCCCAAAGGCAGAAAGTGATTGAATTGCCCACTCATCAATCCTAACTTATTTAGGCTCATTGTTCTTTTCTCAACTGAAAGGGACATTTGATTTCATTTAGTCTCCTGCACTTTCAGTTCATGATATGTGTCAAACAAGGCCCAGATTATTAGTGCCATTAGATCCTGCCTCCATCCAGGGTTACGTGTTATGACCCACAATATGCAGCCTAGTAGTTTCCAGAATGCCGCTGTTTGTTAGATCCAGCACACTGTACGGTCCTAGCACAACTCTTAAAGGCCTGGAACCATGGGAAACGGGAGAACTAAAGAATCCCTTTGTGCTAATTCCTGGTAGTCTAGATGGTTTTTACATAGAAAGACAAAATAGAAAAGGAAAGAATCAAACAAAATAAGCTTGAAAGTGCTTCAGATAGTTAAGTCTTGCAATGTACCATTAGCATTAGCAATTAATTTTAGTAGATCAATTCAGCAAATTTGAGCAGATTGATTTAGCAAATTAAAATATTAATCATGTCATTACATTATGATTAGGAATATGGCATTGCCCAAAGTAACTAAAATTAATATCATTAATGATGGTAGAAGCCTTGTCTTCACTGTCATTGCTCCCAGGGTGTGCCGCAAATGTGTAACAGCTGGCTCTCAGGGGAGGGGAACTCAGATGAATTGCATTTGTTGATTTTGTGCTGTAAAAACTCCCACCATAGCAAGTTTCAAGCTACCCATTCGAAATCACTGAATGCGGAATTGGTAGAGAAGCATATGATCTGCTCGCACAAGCCACAGGAAACTATGTTGTGACTTACTGTATCTTAATAGAATTTTGACTAATTCTATACAGATAGAAACAGATTTCTCAGAGCCTGTGGGTGGCTCAGTGTCTGCCTTTGGCTTGGTCCCAGGGTTCTGGAATCAAGCCCTAAGTCGGGCTCTCTGCTCAGCCCTGCTTCTCCCTCTCGTTCTGCCTGCCACACCCCTGCTTGTTCTTCCTCCCTGTCAAATACATAAAATCTTAAAAAAAAAAAAAAAGCAAAACACTTCTCACGTAGTGTATATAACATAACTTGATTGCCCTGTGAATTCAGTGTTCAAACTGCCTCTGGACTGCTCTGAAACTCTAACCACAGCTATGGTTTACTATTAGCAGTGATGCACATGTGATTCTGATTATGCATTTTACATCAGACAAGAGGTCATCTCTTTCATTCCGAAGGAAGTAAAAAGGAATAAGAAAATGTAAACTGAGAAATGAATAGAATGGTTCATTTTACTAAAGCTATTGAAACTCATTTTCCTTTTGGCTTTACAAAATTTCTAGCATCATTTACATCATTTTTTTCCTTTCACTTTCTCTTGTTCAAAATTACTTTCCTCCCACCCTCCCTCTCCCCATTTGCTGCTGCAAGGTCTGAAGCTATGACTAACAAATACCTATTCAGTTGTATCAAAAAGTTTGTTCGGTGGCATGAATCAAGAAGTCCTAAGTTAGGGCAGCATCACAGTTGGTTAAATGAGTGGTTCAAAATACCATCAAAGAGCCAGATTATTTCCAGCTTTCCTCTATTAGGAGTCGGCTGAATCCCCTCCTGATCACAAAATGGCTGCAGAAGTTCCAGAAATCACCAAAAGATCTATAAATCCCCAGAAGCAGAAAAATAATTTTTCTTTTTACGTCTTTTTAACATTTAAGAAAATTCTTAGAATCACTTCCTTTTTCCCCACGGAATCAAAAATCTCCTTAAGCAATGCAATTTAAGTCACTAACAATGCAACTATATCACAACTGCCTTACTATTTTCGTCCATTGATAAGAGACAGTATAGCTGGCAAAGTCACTTTTTAAAAGAGTCAATTACAGACAGCAACCTAAAGAATTAAAAGATAGTCATAAGTAGATATATTCAGAGAAGCTGGCTTGAGACAGTTTGTGCGTTAGCTTCCCATAGCTGCTGTAACAACTTACGAATTTAGTTCTGGAGGTCAGAAGTCCAAAATGTGTTTTTAGGATTTTATTTTTGTTTGAGAGGGTGAGAGAGAGAGAGAGAGAGAGAGAGAGAGAGAGAGAGAGAGAGAGAGCGCACGCGCAACTGGGGGAGGAGCAGAGAAAGAGGGAGAAGCAGATTCCCCACTGAGCAGAGAGCCCCATAGTGGGCTCAGTCCCAGGACCTGGAGATCATGACCTGAGCCAAAGGCAGACGCTTAACTGACTGAGCCACCCACACACACCCCCGAAATGTGTCTTAAAGTCTAAAACTGAGGTGTTAGCAGGACTGTACTGGGTCTGGAAGAATGTTTCCTTGTCTTTTCTGCCTCCAGAAGCTGCCAGCACTTCTTGGCTTGCTCCCTTCCACCCTTCTCCCCTTCCTCCCCTCTTCCCTCCCCCCAAAGCACACCACCCCTCCCATTTACCTAATCCTTCTAACCAGGACCTTCTTGCCTCCCTTTTATAGGGACGAATCACTGCGCTCACTGAGTCCACCTGAAAAATCTAGGACAATCTCTCCACCTCAAGACCCTTAACTTAATTACGTGTGCTACGTGCTGCGTAGGGAACGTATTCACAGGTTTTGGGGATAAGAACATTCAGTCTCTTAAGGGGCCATTATTCAGTTTACCACTATTGAGGGCTATAAAACAACACTCCTAACAAACCTATAAGACTGATTACATTTCTTCCAAAGCAAGACTTGAGATTGGAGTGACTGAACTAGACACAAGAAAAATAATTGAGATTATTACAGCCCTTCCCCTTTGCATGCACATGGCCTGATAAAGATTTATAATTTTATATTAAGAAAAGCACTACCGATATCCTTATATTAATGAAGGTATTTTCAATAATTTAAACTTTATACAAAAAAAATAGAATTTTTATCAGTTAATTAAATTTAAAATATTGTGGGTGTGGAATTCTACTCAGCAGTGGAACAGAGAGGGGTGGCGGAATGGGAGCCACTCAAGCAGGTGCTTGTGGCCTGCTCTCCCCCAGGCCTACGTGATTCTGAGGAACGGTTGTACCAGAACTTGCATTTTACGTTGCCCTCTGTCTGCCAACAGAGGGGCAAAAGGATCAAAATCTAACCTGGGAAGATGCGCATTAAGTTCTAGAATGCCCTCAGGGTGCCACTAGATACATAGAAACCTTCCGTGATTTTGATAGAGGAACTTTTAGGCTAAAACAAACAAACAACAACAAAAATAAAGGCCTAAAAAATTGAAAACCATAAAAGGAGAGATTCTCAAGAGCCTGTGACATTTAGATGTGGACTCTTCAGTAGACGATCTTATAAGATCGAATTCTTTCAACCAGGAATAATTTAATTTCTTCTACTTATAATTTTTTAAAGATTTTATTTATTCATTTAACAGAGAGAGAACACAAGCAGGCAGAGAGGCAGGCAGAGGCAGAGAGAGGAGCAGGCTCCCTGGGAAGCAAGGAGCCCGATGCGGGACTCGATCCCAAGACACTGGGATCACGACCTGAGCCAAAGGCAGTTGCTTAAGAGCCACCCAGGCGTCCCATCCTACTTTTCAATTTATTTGCATCATTAAATATAGCACAATTTTCAGTGTAATGAACATGATATTGTACAGAAATTAGATCTCAATATTGAAAGATGAAAAAAAAAGCAAGAGCAGTCAGACGTACCTTGAGAAAAAATGTTCTGCAAACCTCAGATAAATGCAGAGTGCCTGCAAGCACGGTTTGTATGAAACAAATAGATGCAACCAGAGTCACTCTATTTCCAGCACAGATAAAAAATAAATTTCTCATCCTTAAATTATGTGCATTTTCATTTAAATCCACTAGAGCTTTTAAAGGATGAAGGCATCTTTCACACAAACCCCATGGGTTAATTGTTCATCTTGAGTGCTCTCTTTTGTAGGAAGTGGAGGAGGGTACTGTTATGTATCTTGCAGTTTTGATGAGAAATGACCTACACCTACCCTTTCAGTGGGTATACAATACTATTGGACAACCTGCAGCAGACTTGTCCTCGGTTCTGGATCATCCTAAATTTGCTGTGACATCTCTGTACCTGGTCCCTGTGTACCCTGGCATGTGTCTCTTTCCTGAGGTTTCCAGCTGTGCAATGCTTTAGTCAGCCAACAAGTACTTGCTGAGTGTTCCCATGTGCTATAAACTAGGTGCTCTTGGCATGAGATGAGCACAATCTTCTCTCCCGCAGAAGAGCTAATGGTGCAATGGAGAACAAAAACAAGTTAATGGATGTTTACTTGAGACAAGAGTCTGATGGGGGGAACCCTTGCCACTGTCCTGCCAACAGGTAATTATAGCCCCCATACATAACGGAGGGATCCTGATGTGTTTTAAACACTTTTTTAGAACACTGTTCTCTCCTCTAGCACACATCTGGCTATGTGCTACTTCTTGCTCAATGGTATTACAACTGTTATAATCATTTTATAAAATCATTCTGTCGAAGCAATGCAATAGCTAGAAAGGTCACATTATAGATAACAGTAAGAGTTAAACTGCACTGGAATAATATGTGGGAAAGAATAATATTCAATAATGTCTCATTACATAAACAAATTCCATTAGCTATAAAAATGGATGAGAGTGGTAGCTAGAATTGTAATTTTAAATATTCTCTATTGCATAAGTGTGAAATTAGCAGGAGGAGGAAGGATTTACTTGACTATTGTCTGAAGCGGAGGGACATCAGCTGGCTAAATATATAGAATTTTTTCCTCTGGGTTCGAGTTTCTCGATTCTTACACAAGGCCTCCGGAGATAAACTTTTATGTTGTTCCTCTTTATCAAGCTGGTTAAAAAAAAAATCTTTTTTGCTGATAATTGTCTGAATTGGCCATCCATCTGCACTTCCTGAACAGTGTCTGAGCTTTCACTTGGGTCCTCTGCATGAGTGTGGGGGATCCTCCCAGGTACCCACCCCTTCCCAGGTGGCTGCTTCCTGGACCAGCCCCAGAGACCGCCGGGAAACGAACCAGAGGCCCCCAAACCCTGGACGGGAACTGAAGACTCAGTACTACTACTGGTTATCTTCCCCATAAATCAAAGACAAAGCCTCAAATTTGAACTTCAAGAGGAAAATCAGTCCTAATTGTGCTGATTTTTTAATGCTTGCAGCAAACTTCATCCACCTTTCACTCTCAAAACTACCCAAAGTGATTTGCTTAAAATAGTGTACAGAGCTATTGGAGCTCTGTACTTGGAGAATTGGAGAATTACTGAAGACAAACAGAACTGCTTGGAAATCTAAGGAGATGGTGTTAACTTTTTCACTGACTTCAAAACGAGATCACGATGTTTTGTAATTCTTCAACAAGTAAAAATAAAAAGATGAAAAAAATCACTAAGATAGCTGAGAATGGTAGCCCTTCAGGACAGATGCTCACAAAAATTTCTCCCTTACCTTTTTATAGGACCTAAGCATTGAGGGAAAAGGAAGCAGGAAATTATTTAAGCAAATTCCATCAATTCATTATAAGTAAATCATGACCCAGGACAAATCTAAGGCAATCTCATTATTCCCAAATCTCTGACTTGACATACAAAATTTTAAAATGTTGAAAATGGTGAGGAAAATGGCAAATAATCCACAAAAGTGTGGGTTCAGTGCTGCAGTTAATTCTATTACATATAATAATGGGTGAATCACTGGAGCAGGTAATTAGAATTGGCATGCAGCCTACTTAGTTGGATTTCAGTGAGTCTTGGGACATTTGTGTTGGTGAGAAGCAAGTTCTACACAGCCGCTCCATGCAGCATCAGATTCCCCACTTTCCACACCACAACCAGGGGGACCCTAGCTGCTATGATCTCTTCTGGGAGTCTTGACATGAAGTGTCTTCTCTCTCCTCGGAAGGACTACCAGTATCTTCACCAGTGAGAGAATCACAAAACTGAAACCCAGTAAGAACTCACCTGGAGACAATGAACATTCTCTTGCTGAGTGACATATATAATTATGAAATAGTCTATAATTATGAAATATGTTTATCTGTTTATTTAATCTGTTTCCCCTGTTCCTCATATTGCAAGTTCCATGAGGGCAGGGACTTATTTTTCATTAATTCCAATTCTTTATACAGTGCACGTTATTGAACAGCTAGTAGATGCTCAATGAATAATTGGTGAAAGTTAAAACAAATAGATGGGTTTCTGGCCCCATTCTTTTTGAAACGATTTGAGTCCATTTTCCTTCCTGTGACCAGTAGCAGGCCTTTATCTAGTTGGGCCAAACAGAATTCAGATGGCTGGAAACAGCACCAGTATAAGAGCCCGCCAGCAGACCCTCAGAAGTTGGTTGCACATAACTATTCTTACAAAGTAAGAATTATTCAAAGAGAAATTCAAATATTTAGGGTCATTAAAATGGATATTTATGAGATACTGTTATGACAGCCTTAAAAGTTACAAAAAGGAAACTCAAATTTTTGGCACATCGGAGAAGGAAACCTAACTCAGAATGATGGGAGACAGGCTCCCTCAAAGGAAAAAGGCAACCGAGGCAGAGAGGGAAGGAGAGGAAAGATGGGGGTGTTCGTGAATGTTGCCCTTGGGGAACTTCAGGCTTCAGGGTGGCTGAGGCTTAGGCTAGAAGGAGTGGGCATTATGAGAGATGAGCCTGGACCCAGGGGAGGACCCAGGCTAAAAAGATCTTTGCCAGCAGTTTCAATCTCATTAAGGAGGAAGTAGAAAGATGCTAACCAGGAGGCTGAAAAAATAGAATGAGAAATGAGATAATTAGAAGATAGACATAAAAGCATAAGTAAAAGATTTAAAGCGGACATGAAGAAGAGCCCATGATCAAGAATAGCTCCAGTCTTCTATCTTCAGTACCATCCTCAAGTGCTGTCAAGCAGCCCAGATCGGGGGCAATGATGGAGGGCAGGTCCGTGAATGGGGAACGGGATGGGAGCATATGACAGCATGATTTCTGTCACGGATGTACCACGTTCTGAGTAACCACTGTGTACCACCCAAGTGAAGTGGAGATGACCAGGAGATATCTGGATGAGTGAGCTGGGAACTTGTGAGTGAAATCTAGGCTGAGGTCACAGATCACCAGGGAGAACATTCACAGTGAGCAGGAAGAGGCCCAAGGACCATATGCTGGGCAAGCAGAAGGAAGAACCCGTACAAGAAGCCTAAAGAAAGTGCGAGGCAGTGAGATGATCAGACTGTGAAGCCACTGCGTGAAGGGTGCAGGCAGGAAGGTAACTGATGCCATGGGCGATGACAACAAGGATTTGGAGAAGACAACCAGAGTTTATTATAGGTGCTTTGTCAATTGATGATGGCAGGAATGCTAGAGTCAGCGGACAGCAAAAAGCAAGCAAAAGTAAAGCAGTAAAAAGTAAAAATACTACAAAACTAAAAAAGATTACTCTAAGTCAGAGTCAGGAAATAGCTAAACTATGATCCTAATGCAAGCTGTTGGATTCAAGGCAAATGGTCTGTAGAATATCCACTGCTGAAACTGGTTTGGGTTCATTTCTATTAATTTCAATAAAAAGAACTGGTCTCTTAAACTCTCTATATAAATCAGATTGGGGAGGATATGCATGGTTGGTTTTATTTTTATTGTTTTTATGAGGGTGACAAGGAATAGAGGATAGTTCAAGAGCAATTCCAAGTTGTGATTTTTTTTTTAATAATTGGTTCACATCTCCATATGTTGTAGGATTTCTCCTCTTCCCCCATAACTGACAAGGTGACCGGTATATTCACATAAGAAATATTTTCACATTCATAAACAAGTTGTGCTAATTATCAAAACGGTTTTAATTAAATTTTGTAACAGCTGGCTTGTGCTCTTGGCATTCAGCCTTAAGATTGCACCATTCTCTGAACTGGTAGAGACTGGAAGTATGATGTTTTCTTTACGTTGTTATCCTGACAGTTTAAATGAAGGGCAACTTGTTTCTGAATAATTATTTACCATAATTAGGATCCTCTAAGGATTTCTATTTTTTGCCAATAAAAAGACATCTATCTTGCCAAAGATATCTGAAATGGTCGTAGTCCTCACTTTGCTCTAGTTGAGGAGGTCTTGTTTATCTTGAGAAAATTCAGACTTGAGGTTCCTAAGCTACTGCTTTGAGCACAGGAGTCAGTATCTATAAGCAAAAGAGGGCGAATTCAGGAAATATGACAGTGGCATGGTTTTGAATCTTTCCTAATCCTCTCATAAAAACAGAGAAAGCAACAGGGACAGCAAAGCTAAAGCACATATACAGAACCTTCAACTAAACTGTGTGCAAGGCACCTAGTGGCCCTTAAAATCAGCATGGATGGGGCAACAGCTAACACCTGTTAGCTGTTAACCTCCTGACCCACGGACTGGAACTACACCAACAGATGCTGGAAGCAAAAAGGGGCAACCTGTAAAGTTAGGAGAGATTTGTGCCACTCCAGTTTGTGGGTAGTGACAGGGGTCTGAGAAAGAGTCTGAAAGGGTTCTTGAACCTAAAATATCCCCAGCTCCTTTCCAGTATAAAGCCTTCCACTGAGGAATAGAATCCGAATCAAGCAGTGGCGCCAGATCAGAGAAGGAAAGAGAATATCTACTTAAAAGAAGGGCAAAGCAAGAGAGAAAACAGATCATAAAAAGTACAACTTTTTTAAACCACTTTGTAGAGATGGAAGAGGTAGTTCTAGAACTGTGAAGCTAGAAAAGCTAACTTGACCAAATCCTCCTCTCTAAAAGGGTACAGAGATAGAAAACAATTGTTAAGTCCCATACAAAATCATAATTTAAAAAAAGAGACTGAGGAGCATAATAATATCTTTACAGATAATAAAAGCATACTAACAAGATATATCCCCATACAAAATAACTTCTAATGTTTCAAAATAAAATAGGTTTTAAGTGATAAAAGACTTTAAAAAATAGAATCAGAAAACAATTAAAAAATGAAGTGATAGAACTCAAAAAATTTTTTTTAATGTAAAAAATTTTCAGAAATGAAGCCTAAATTGGGAAAAAAAAAACCACAAGAAAGAATAGTTACAGCAGATAATAGTTTAAGAACAACAGAAGATGAAAAGGAGGAAAAATTTAAACATAAAATAATCCACAGTCATAGAATAAGGCTTAGAGAGAGTGACAGATGAAGACAAGAAAACAGACTAAACCAGAGACAAATTCCTGGAGAGGAAACCCAGAACAGTAGAATAGACCAGGTACTAAAATATTATAATTCAAGAAAATGTTCCTTAAAAATGACAACTCGAAACTACATATTGAAAGGGAGAATTATATTCCCCAAAAATGTAATCCTAAAAAACCAACATTGGGCCTTAGTTAAAAAAAAAAAAAAAAAATTAGACTAGGCCTAACCTAAAAAAAAAAAAAAAAAAAAAGGTAAATAAATCCATGCAAAATTATCAGTTTGCTTATAAAACTTTTCATCATGCTTTTTGACCATAATGCTTTATACAAGAAGAAATGGGGTAATTCAAGGGGAAAAAAATATGAGCCAAAGATTTTATACCTAGCCATAGTAACTTTCCAACATAAAGACTCAAATAAATCTATTAAGGAATATTCAGCATCTCAGAGAATATTGATCTTGTGAACATTTCCTAAGAACTCTGTTGAAGAAAGAGCTCAGGCAACCAAGTGTCTGGAGAGGCACTCCAATAAAGATTGGGTGTGAGGATAGGATAAGTATTTACCTGTCAAATTAGGAGTAAGTGATAGTTATAAGGAAGAAAGAATGTTATGTAATGGCTATATGCTTTGGCACATGGTACAGCATAAGTATAAAAAACAGGAAGAAAGCATGTGAAAAATAGATAAACTTGCTAATTGCCCTAGGGCTGTCACATAAAGGAATATTACTCCAAATTAGATGCTGTATGTAACAAGTCATATACAGGAGCCTGAATTTGATTGTTACTCTTATATTTAATATAGTGTCAGGTGAAAAAGAGGATGAAAATAGACATTTTAAGAGTAGAAGCTAAAAGAAACTCACTAATAAAATGTTTGTTAGGTTTAACAGGAAAAGAGGGGAAAATATAAAAATGATCCAGAATTATAAAAAGTGGTAACTCTCTCCTCAATTCTATACCATTCTCTCTTCAAAATAATACCACTTCATTTTTAATCAGTCTTCCATTAACTTCAGCAACAACCTAGACAGAATGTTTTCTCATTTTTTAGATTTGTTGCATTATATTTTTAAATTCAGTTGGTAAAGATGAGGAGCATTTCTTACTTATAAAAGACAAATGCAGAAATATTAGAATTTTATCTCTTTTCTTTGGAACTTTAACCTTCTGTTAAGGGTAATTGTGAATTGAGGAAAGACACAAATAAGACTTATTATCTTGGAGACTTTTTTTTAGACTACTTCATAATGACCTATATTGTGGTCAGCTCTTAAGACCTATGAATGTTATAAATAATTGGTGTTATTTAATAACTCTATGTGAGCCCAAATTTAGGCATATCAATACCCTAATTAAAAACTCTGCTCTTAAAATTTCTTTTCCATGAAGCTGGAATTGATAGTTCACTCATGTTTACATTCATCATCAAGTACAAATTTTTATGTATGTAGGTATGGACATAATAGCTCAATTACGATATGTGGTAAGTTTATACTTTGATATGTTGATGTTGTCTGATTTTAAAGTTTATTCAAATGATAGGCTCAATAGGATCAATATAGTGAGAAACACACCAGAAGTAAGCATTTGAAGAAAAAAACAACCAAACAAACAAACAGAAAAAACAAACAAGCAAACAAAAAAACTGTTCTCCTGGCCATGATAAGTTTTCTAGATGATGAAAGTTTTGAGTACATTTTAGGAATGTAAATATATTTTCTGATTTCAGTTTCATATTAGGGAAGATATCTAAGGTAACAAGAAATTTATATTGATCTATTCTTACTGACTTTATGAAATACTGTGTAAATATTTAAGTTTAATAAAAGAGAAAGGGACAGACCTAAATAACTTTGAAATTAGGTCACATTACCCAGCATAAATAAAGATACTAGAACTTACAATAATATGGAATCCTAATATATTTCAATTCCTAAAATTTACATTTATTAGAGTCAATCTAAATAGCTAGTGTATAGTTTTCCATGAAAAATAAATTTTGGTATTTCTAGCTTTCCTATCAAATAAACAAAGGATAGAAATGCTGCCATTTTGTTATTTCCCTGTGTTTGTCATATCATTAAGAAAAATCATTAAACCACGGAATGGGAGAAGATATTCACAAATGACACCACAGACAAAAGGCTGATATCCAATATCTATAAAGAACTCCTCAAACTCAACACTCACAAAACAGATAATCACGTCAAACAATGGGCAGAAGACATGAACAGACACTTCTCCAAAGAAGACATACAAATGGCTAATAGACACATGAAAAAATGTTCATCATTAGCCATCAGGGAGATTCAAATCAAAACCACATTGAGATACCACCTTACATGAGTTAGAATGGCTAAAATTAATGAGACAAGAAAGAACAAGTGCTGGAGAGGATATGGAGAAAGGGGAACCCTCTTACACTGCTGGTGGGAATGCAAGTTCGTACAGCCACCTTGGAAAACAGTGTGGAGATTCCTAAAAATATTAAAAATAGAGCTACCCTATGACCCTGCAATTGCACTACTGAGTGTTTACCCCAAAGATACAGATAGTGAAAAGAAGGGTCATATGTACCCCAATGTTCATAGCAGCAATGGCCACAATTGCAAAACTGTGGAAAGAGCCAAGATGCCCTTCAACAGATCAATGGATAAAGAAGATATGGTCCATATATACAATGGAATATTATGGATCCATCAGGAAGGATGAATACCCAACTTTTGTACCAACATGGATGGAGGAGATTATGCTGAGTGAAATAAGTCAAACAGAGAATCAATTATCATATGGCTTCACTTACATGTGGAACACAAGGAATAACATGGAGGACAATAGCAGAAGGAAAAGAAAAGTGAATTGGGTAAAATCAGAGGGGGAGAGGAACCATGAGAGACTGTGGACTCAGAGAAACAGAGGGTTTTGAAGAGGAAGGGAGTGGGGGGATAGATAAGCCTAGTGGTTGGTATTAAGGAGGGCATGTATTGCATGGAGCACTAGGTGTAGTGCATAAACAACGAATCTTGGAACACTGAAAAAGTAAAATTAAATTAAAAAAAGAAAAATCATTAAATTTTTTAGGTAGCTTGTTTTAGCTAAACCTCATATTCATCTTTAGAATCATCAATTTATGGAAATCCAATCAAAGTATTGTTTCAAGGATTTTACAAATTTGTTATTGCAAAAATACTTCCAGTTCTATAAACAAGTTTGGCATCATTTTCTCTGAATTAAGTGAATGAATCTGGTAGCAAACTTGAAGAATTAAAAAAAAAAAAGAAATCTAGACTCTGGCTTTGATCCTTTCCTCATCATTTCTTCTCAATGCTACTAAAACAAAAAGACTAGAGATTTTTTGGACTTGGACTTCTGTGAGTAGCTCCTCCACAGTAATCTCACTTCTTCTCCCCTCCCCCATACACACAATTATTGACTGAGGTAATCCATTCCTCCTTAAAAATTATTTAAAAAAATATGTCAGGGAAAAGTCAAATAGCACTATCATATTTGAAAGAAACAGGCAATAGAAGTTAACTGTTCAGTGACACCCAGAGAGTCTGGACACATCACCCTGGAGAAGATGTGCTGGCTTGCTGAAGGGCCTGTGGGCTTCGTCTTAGAGATGATTCAGTTCTCTCACCAGATCTTCCTAGGATACCACCCGATGCTTCCCACAAAGCAATGTTTATCTTTTTAGTCTTATTTAATAAGAAGGAAACAAGGAACATCAGAGAAAAAGAAAAGAAGCAGAAGATATTGTATAAGTTTCAATTCAACCAAGGAAAGGTTTATAAAAAGCTACTCTGAGAGAGTAACATCACTAAGATGGCAACATAAGTCATTCCTTATTTTGCTACCCCTCACAAGAAGAGCAAGAAACATCTATTCAAAAGCAAAACACAACTGAGAGAACCCTAGAACACAATGATGAGGCTGAAGTAGTCCCTATACTTCAAAGACTAGGACAGAGTGCATTCCAAGGGTGAAAGAAGCAGCTACAGATTGATAGCATTACCCCTCCCCCAGGCCAGTGTAGCACCATGTGAAGAGGTCTCCCTTGAGCCTCTGGTTCCTCCAATGGAAAAAGAAAACCCAGGGGTAACATCCAGCACAATATTATTGTGGGTCACTTTGTTGGAGCTTCTACTATGATCTTATACCATGAGGACTGTAGAAAAATCTGTAGTGCCAGGCCGCTGGGAATTTGATTGTGACAGAGAAGGAGGTAGGGACTTACAATGGCCAGTACAGAGATCTTGACAACCCGAGTTCATATCTGCAGTGCCCAAGTAGTAATACCAACTAGAGGTATTGCTCATCTGCAGAACCAAGTCAGGGGTACACTCTGATCAGGGAACTTGGTAGAGTGCAGACTGGCCTGATTCCGATCCTCAAATGAGGAGTTCCACTAACCGCAGAACCCAGTTTGCCCATGCCTAGCCAAGGTACTGAATACAGCCCACCCACTGTGGAGAGTGCCTGTTAGCCCCATCCAAGCAAATGGCCTGGCATTGACAACTGGAAGCTATGTGGTGCAGTGGCACTGGAACTGAAAGGGGGACAAGCAAAACAGGTCATTCCCAGAGCAACACCTGTAATGGGTTTGGAGTCTTCCTGTCCTATGCACAGGCAAGGAGATTAATTCAGAAATAAGAGTGAGGGAAGCTATTGGCCCCTCCTAACCGTATAGACTGTTTGAGAAATTGAGAGTAGCCTGGAGAGATCCCTCCGCTTCCTACCCAGGCAAGTGTGTTGAGACATAGCTCCACCTACCATAGAGAGTGTCTTTCAGCCCCACTTCACCAGAAGGGCTGGTGAAAACTTCTGAAAACTGTTTAGACCAGCAGTGCTAGAGCTGAGAGAAGGGCAGACAGATCCAAAAGTCTGCAGGGCAAAGCCAGTGTCTTTGTCCTGCTGAGGAACTTGGAATGCAGTTTGGCTTTAGGTAAGATAACTAAGAACTTTACCAGTTTTAGAGCTACTTCTGCTGTGCCCAGGCAGGGAATCTAATTAGTAGCTTCACTCATCACTGAATATAGCCTTCAGCCTATCTGAGCAGGCAATCTAACCAGCGCTTAGGGGAAACTGCATAGGCCATTCAAGTACAGTGGTACTTGAACAGAATCAACTCCATGGCTTTTCCTGTCTGCAGAACAAAACTGGTGACCTGACCAGGAAATTCAATGCACACTAAAGCCTAAATTAGACCTACAAACAACAAGCTGTATAGGCACTGGGGTCTGGCTGGCTGCCCTGCCAGGCCAGGGAAGCTAATTCAAAACCTCATCTACTACTGAATATAGTAATCAATCTTGATCATCTAGTCAACATGACCAGAAAATTCAAGCAACCACAGAGCCCATCTTACAGCCAGCCTCATTTGGTTAGGAAACTAGACTAACAATCCTATCCGGCTGTTCTCAGCCACTGGTACATCTTCACCCCTGTTCTCAGAGCTCAAACATTTGTCTCATCTCAAATAGCAGGCCCCATCTGGCCAAAGACATAACCAGCTGATGTCCAGAAACCCAAACAAAGCTGACTGGTGAAAAACTCTCTGCCACAGCAAACCTGTAAAGTATGGAAGAGCAGCCCCATCACTCAAATGTGCAGATACCAGTGTAAGGAATCAAGGATTATGAAAAATCAGGTACATATGACATCATCAAAGGAAACTAATAAAGCTCCAGTAAGTAACTCTAAAAAAGTGGAGCTCCAGGAACCATTAAAGAACTCATAATAATCCTCTTAAGGAAGTTTAGTGCACTGCAAAAAAGCAGACAACTAAATGAAATCAAGAAAACAATGTATAGGCAAAATAAGAAGTTAAACAAAGAAATAACAACCATCAACAAACAAACGAACAAACACACAGAATTTCTTAGAGTTGAAAAATACAATAACTGAACTGAAGAATTCATAGAGGCTTTAAAAGAGGATTCAATGATGCAGAAGAATCAGCAACATGGAGGACAGGACATTGGAAATTACCCAATCGGAGGAGCAGAAAGGAAAAAACAAAACAAAACAAAAAAGTGAAGAAAGCCTATGGGGGTTATAAGACACAATGAAAAGAAACATTATTTGCATTGTGGAAATTCTGGAAAGAGAAGAGAAAGAAAAGGGACAGAAAACATAAAGCATTATTGGTTGAAAACTTCTTGAATCCAGGTAAATAATGGACATCTAGATCCATGAGGCACAAAGGACTCCAAATGGGTTAAATCTGACTAGGGCTACATTGAGACAAATTGTAAGTAAATTGCCAAAAGTCAAAGACAAAGAAAGAATTTTAAAAACAGCAAAAGTAAAGAGAGCAGTTACATACAAAGGAAATCCCATAAGAATATTGGCAGATTTCTCAATAGAAAATTTTCAGGGCAGGAGAGAATGGGATGACATAGTCAAAATGTTGAAAGGAAATCAATCAACCAAGAATTCTATACCTGCTGAGGCTGTCCTTCAGAAATCAAGGAGGGATAAAAAGTTTCCTGAACAAATAAAAACTGAGGGAGTTCATTACTACCAGACCAGACTTACAAGAAATGCTGAAGGGAATTCTTTGGGTGGAAGTAAAAGAACAGTAATTAACATCAATAAAAAATACATAAAGGTAGCATAAATCTGACTGGTAATGATAAATATGTAATCATAGTTAGATTCCAAAATATGGTAATAGTGGTACATATCTCACAACTCTAGGTTAAAAGTTCAAAAAAATGATCACAGCAAAAGTAATTATAAATACAATAATCTATAATTATTTACACAATATAAAGAAATAGATTATAACAGCAATAATCTAAAATGTGAGAGGGAGAAGTAAAAGTGCAAAGCCTGTGAGTTCTAGTGAATAGAATTGAATATGGGGTTACAAGTTTAAGATATTTTTTTGTAACCACAAGAAAAAATCCTGTCATAATTACACAAAAGAATATCATAAAGAAATTAAAACATACTGATATCAAAAGATGAGAAAGAGAGAGAGAGAGAAACAAGGAACAATGGATCTTGAAAACAACCAGAAAAACAACTAGAAAACAATGAAAAAAAAAATGGCAATGGTAAGTGCTGATCTAGCAATAATTAAATGTAAATGGATTAAATTCTTCTATCAAAAGACACAGAATGGGGGCACCTGGGTGGCTCAGTGGGTTAAAGCCTCTGCCTTTGGCTCAGGTCATGATCTCAGGATCCTGGGATCAAGCCCCACATTGGGCTCTCTGCTCAGCGGAGAGCCTGCTTCCCCCTCTCTCTCTGCCTGCATCTCTGACTACTTGTAATCTCTCTCTTGCTGTCAAATAAATAAGTAAAATCTTTAAAAAAAAAAAAGACACAGAATGGCTGAGTGGATTAAAAATAACAATAACAACAATCAATAATATGCTGCCACACAAGACTCACTTTAGCCTTAAAGATACACATAGAATGAGAGTGAAGGGATGGGAAAAGACATTTTAAACAAATGGTAAAACAATAATAACAAAAGGCAGGAGGAACTATATATCAGACAAAATAGACCTTAAGATGAAAATACTAAAAAGAAACTAAGAAGGTCATTATATAATAATAAAAATAAAATAGCCATAAGAGACATAAGCAGAACATTCCGTTCAACAACAGAATACATATTCTTCCCAAGGGCACATGGAATATTTTCTAGTCTAGACCATGTATTAGGCCACAAAACAAGACTTAACAAATTCAAGAAGACCGAAATAAAAAATGTGGAAATTAAACAACACTCTCTTAAACAACTAATGGATCAAAGAAGAAACTGAAAGGTAAATTAAAAAGTTTCCTGAGACAAATGAAAATGGAAACACAACATGCCAGAACTTATGGGATGCAGCAAAAGCAGTTTTAAGTGGGAAGTTCATAGCAATAAATGCTTACATTAAGAAGCAAGCAAGGGGGCGCCTGGGTGGCTCAGTTGGTTGAGCAACTGCCTTCGGCTCAGGTCGTGATTCTTGAGTCCCGGGATCGAGTCCCACATCGGGCTCCCAGCTCCACAGGGAGTCTGCTTCTTCCTCTGACCTTCTCTCCTCTCATGCTCTCTCTCACTCTCTCTGTTTCTCAAATAAATGAATAAATTCTTAAAAAAAAAAAAAAAGAAGCAAGCAAGGTCTCAAGTAAACAGCTTAACTGTACACTTTAGGAAACTATAAAGAGAAGAAGTTGAGCCCAAAGTCATCAGAAGAAAAGAAATAATAAAGATTAGAGCAGAAATAAATGAAATAGAGAATAGAAACACAATAGAAAAGATTAACCAAACTAAGAGCTGCTTCTTTTCAAAAGAAACAAAATTGACAAACATTTATCTAGACTAACCAAGGGAAAAAAGAGAAAGGACCCAAATTAACCAAATTAAAACTGAAAAAGTAGACATTGATACTAATACAACAAGAATTAAAAGGATCCTAAAAGGCTACTAAGAACAACTATGTGCCAACAAACTCAACAATCTAGAAGAGATGGAAAAACTTTTAGAAACCTACAACTTACTAAGACTGAATCAAGAAGAAACAGAAAATTTAAATAGACCAGTTACTAGTAAGAAGATTTAACCAGTAACCAAAATCCCTCAATAAAGAAAAATTCAGGACCAGATGGCTTCATTGGTGAATTTTACCAAACATTTGAAGAATAATTAACACCAATCCTTTTCAAAAACTTCCAAAAAATCAAAAAGGAGGGAACACTCCTAAACTCATTTTGTGAAGATAGGATTATCCTAATATCAAAACCAGAAAAGGATACTACTAGAAAAGAAAACTATAGGCCAATATCCATAATGAATAGAGGTACAAAAAACCTGTATTCATAAATAGTAGCAAACTGAATTAAGCAGAACATTAAGGGGATCATTCACCATGATTAAATGGGATTTATCCCTGGGATGCAAGGATAATTCAACATAAAAAAAGCAAACAATGTGATGAATTATATTAATAGAATGAAAGAAAAGAAACATATGATGATCTCAATAACGGGAAAAAAGGAACATTTTACAAAATCCAACATCCATTCATGATAAAAATTTAACAAATCAGGCATAGAAGGAACACATCTCAACAAAATAAAGACCATCTATGACATGTTCACAGCTCACATCATGCTAAGTGGTAAAAGGATGAAAGTTTTCCTCTAAGTTTAGGAACAAAACAAACCTGCCCCTTCTCACCACTCCTACTTAACATGATATTAGAAGTCCAAGTTAGAGCAATCGGCAAGAAGAAAAATAAAAGGTATCACAATTGAGGAGGAAGAAGGAAAATGGTCTCTATTTGCAAGTGACACGATTTTACGTAAAGAAAATCTGAGGAAAGAGTTAATATGGTAGAATGATAAGGAGACCCTGAGCTTGCCTCATCCCTCAAACACAGCTAGATGAACATCAAATCATTTTGAACAACTAGGAAATTGACCTGAAAAATAAGAAAACAATCACACAATTGGAGGGAGAGAATGTAGCAGATGAAAAGTTTGAAGATGAGAATTGGGGGAGAGAAAAGCCAAGGTGCCATGTAGCGGAGGGAGCCCTTTTTGTAGAGAGAAGTAGTCAGGGAGAAAGTGAGAGAACAGAAGAGATAGCAGTGTGTGGGATTCATTCAAGATACCATGGTGTGGGGATCCTCTGGGTCACAGAAAGAGAGAATGCTCCCCTTCCTGGAGTACATTTGGGACAGGGTATATTGCCTCTCCAAGGACAAAAGGTCCACTGGGCATCATTGAGCTGCTCTCCAACAGCAGGGGACAGAGGCATATACACAGGGAAGATAACATGGTTGCAGTTTTTTGCTGTGTGCAGCCCTGCAACTGCTCTTCTGGGAGAAAACGGTGTGAGGCACAGTGCTGTGAAGCTCTCCTCCAGGGGAAGAAAGCAGGTCTGTGCCTTGCGGGTCCTTTAAGATTTGGGATTTTAAATCCCAGCTGCAACCAGAGATAAAATACAGGAGGACTGTGGCCCCAGACATTCCCACAGTGGGGCACAGACTTGTTGAGGGCAGAGATCTGACAAAAGCCTGGAACACAGGAGGGGAAACTGTTTGCTTTTCTGTGAGGGCCTCCTGAATAGTGGGCACTGAGAGTCTCCTCCCCAGGGATGAGAGGGCAGAATGATGCATTTTTCACCCTTCTCATCCACCTACCAGTACAGTTGGACCTCAGAAAGAAATATATTGTCTTCAGTGGGGGCTAGAGTTGCTTATACCAAACCCTGCCCCCTGGGCCTGGCAGGTGTAGCTTTACTAGGGCAGGTCTGACTGAGAGCCAGGCAGGCTTTTCCCCCAGAGGACCAAAACTGGCCCCCCACATGTACCAAGTCTGCTGATCATAGACTGCTCCAAAGCATCAGCTTTAGTTTTGGTGGAAATAGGACCAGGTTTTTTTAGAATTAAAAAAAAAATTTTAATTTAATTTCTTTTTTTCTTTTTTCTTTGGAATCAGGCTTATAGTTTTTTTGTTTATTGGTTTGTTTGTTTCCTTTTTTCATTTTCCTTCTTTCTTTTAATTTGGAGTCAGGATTATGGTTTTCTGTTTGTTGGTTGGTTGGTTTTTGTTCCCTTTTCCTTTTTCCTTTTCTTGGATTAGCCTGCTTTTTTTTTTTTAATCAGGTTTATCTTAACAAACAAATCAAAGTTCACCTAGTTAAAGGTCTAAACACTCCCCACAGCAAGCAAGGAGGAACTTTGCAGAGGACTGACCTGTGGGAAAGAAGAGACAAAACACAACAGTGGAGTGCACACAACATACACCAGAAACACTTACTGAAGCACCAGGCCCTGGTCAGTTAGGGTCCCTTCTTAATACAGTATTACCATCAGGAGCAGGACACATAACAACCTTTCATAAAACCCCAAATACAGAAACTTAGACAAAATGACAAAATGGAGAAATTCTCCCCAAAAGAAAGATCAAGAAGAAATAACAGGGCCCCTGGGTGGCACAGTTGGTTGAGCAACTGCCTTCGGCTCAGGTCATGATCCCGTAGTCCCGGAATCGAGTCCCACACTGGGCTCCCAGCTCCATGGGGAGTCTGCTTCTCACTCTGACCTGCTCTCTCTCACTCTCTCTCTTTCCTAATAAATAAATAAATAAAATCTTTAAAAAAAAATTAAAAAAAAAACAGCCTGGGATTTGCTCAAAACAAATATAAGCAATATATCTGAATAAGAATTTAGAATAACAGTCATAAGAATACTAGCTGGGCTTTAAAGAAGCATAAAAGACATCAGAGAAACCCTGGCTACAGAGGTAAAAGACTAGTCAGGACAAAATAAAAAATGCTATAACTGAGATGCAAAACCAACTAGATGTAATCACAAAGAGGAAGGAAGAAAAAGAGGATTGAATAGGTGGTATAGAAGGTAAAATTATGGAAAATACTTAAGCTAAAAAAAAAGAGGGAAAGAAAATTATTAGATCATGAATATAGACTTAGGGAACTCAGCAATTCACAAAGCATAAGAATATCCATAACATGGGAGTCCCAGAAGAAGAGTGGGGAAAAGGGCAGAAGGCTTATTTGAACAAATTATAGCTGAGAACTTTCCTAATCTCAGAAGGAAACAGGCATTCAAGTCCAAGAAGCACAAAGAACTCCCTTCAAAATCAATAAAACCAGGTCAACACCAAGACATTCATAGTGAAACTGGTAAAATACAAAGATAAAGAGAGAATTCTGAAAATAGCTAGGGACAAAAGATACTTAAACTACAAGGGTAGACACATAAGGTAAGCAGCAAATCTGTCCACAGAGACTTGGCAGGCAAGAATATAGTGTTATGATTTATTCAACATGGTAAATGGGAAAAATATGCAGCCCAGAATATTATATCTAGCAAGGCTGTCATTCAGAATAGGAGGAGAGGTAAAGAGTTTCCAAGACAAGCAAAAACTAAAGGGGTTCATGAACACTAAACCAGCTTTGCAATAAATATTAAAAGGGACACTTTGAGCCAGAAGGAGAGACCTAAAGCAACAAAGACTAGAAAGGAACAGAGACAATCTATAGGAACAGCAACTTTACAAGTAATACAATGGTACTAAATTCATATCTGTCAATAATTATTCTGAATGTAAATGGACTCAATGCTCTAATCAAAAGACATAGACTATTAGGATGGATAAAAAACAAAACAAAACAAAAAACCAAGACCTATCAATATGCTCATTATAAGAGACTCAATTTAGACCAAAAGACATCTCCAGACTAAAAGTGGGGGGGGGGGGGATGGTGGAGAACTACCTACCATGCTAATAAACATCAAAAGAAACCTGGAGTAGGCATACCTATATCAGACAAACTAGATTTAAAACCAAAGAGTGTAATAAGAAATGAGGATGGGTACTATGTCATAATAAAAAACAAGAAGATATACCAGTTGTAAATATTTCTGGCCCCAACTTGGGAGCAACCAAATATATAAAACAATTACAATTAACAGACTTAAGAAACTCACTGATAATAATACAATAATAGTAGGGGACTTTAACATCCCATTCATAGCAATGGACTGATCATCTAAGCAGAAGATCAATAAGGAAGCAATAATTTTGAATAACACACCAGACCAGATGGACTTAACAGATATATTCAGAGCATTTCATCCTAAAGTAGCAGAATACATAGTCTTTTAGAGTGCATATGGAACATTCTCCAGAATAGATCACATACTGGGTCACAAATCCAGCTTCAACCAGTACAAAAAGATTGAGATCATTCCATGCATATTTTCAGACCACAACACTAAGAAACTTGAAGTCAGCCATAAGAAAAAACTGGAAAGATCCCAAATACATGGAGGTTAAAGAAAGAATATCTTACTAAAGAATGAATAGGTTAAGCAGGAAATTAAAGAAAAAATTTTTAAAAATACATGAAAGCAAATGAAAGAAAAACAGGACAGAACAAAACCTTTGGGACATAGCAAAGGCAGTCCTAAGAGGGAAGTATAGAGCAATACAGGCCTTCCTCAAGAAGCAAGAAAAGTCTCCAATACACAATCTAACCTTACACCAACAGGAGCTGGAAAAAGAACAGCAAATAAAGACTAAGACCAGCAGAAGAAGGGAAAATAACTAAGATTAGAGCAGAAATAAATGATATAGAAATTTTAAAAACAGTATAAAAGATCAATGAAACTAAAAAGAATAAACAAATTGATACACTCTTAACCAGACTTATCAAAAAGAAAAGAAAAAGGACCCAAATAAAAAAAATCACAAATGAAAGAGGAAAGATCACGACCAACACTGAGGAAATTCAAACAAGTATAAAAGAGAATATTATGAACAATTGTATCCCAATAAATTGTGCAATCTGGAATAAATGGATACATTCCTTAAGACATATAAATGTTTTTTGTGTTTCCTTGAAACATACAAAGCAGGAAGAAATAGAAAATTTGAACAGACCTATAACCAGCAAAGAAATTGAATTGGTAATCAAAACTCTCCCAATAAGCAAGAGTCCAGGGCCAGATGAGTTCCCAGGAAAATTCTACCAAACATTTAAAGAATAATTAATACTTATTCTTCTGAAGTTGTTCCAAAAAACAGAAAAGGAAGGAAAAGTTCCAAATTCATTCTATACAGCCAGCATTACCTTGATTCCAAAAACAAAGACCCCACTAAAAAGGAGAATTACAGACCAATATCCCTGATGAACATGGATGTAAAAATTCTCAACAAGATACTAGCTAATTGAATTATAAGGATTATTCACCATGATCAAGTGGGATTTATTCCCGGGCTGCAGGGGTGGTTCAATATCCACAAATCAATCAACATGATACACCACATTAATAAAAGAAAAGAATCATATGATCCTCCCAAGAGATGTAGAAAAAGTATTTGACAAAATACAGCATCCATTCTTGATTAAAAAAAAAACCAACAAAGTAGAAGGAAAATATTTCAACATCATAAATAGGCCATATATGAAAGACCACAGCTAATGCCACCCTCAATGGGGAAAAACTGAGCTTTTCCGCTAGGGTCAGGAACATGACAGAGAAGTCCATTCTCACCACTGTTGTTTAACATAGTAGTAAAAGTCCTAGCCTCCACGATCAGACAACAAAAAGAAATAAAAGGCAGTTAAATTGGCAGGAAAGAAGTCAAACTTTCACTCTTCACAGATGACATGATACTCCATGTAGAAAACCCAAAAGACTCCACCAAACAATTGCTAGAACTGATAAAGGAATTCAGCAAGGTGGCAGGGTATAAAATCAACAAAAAGAAATCTGTTGTATTTCTATACACCAATAATGAAGCAACAGAAAGAGAAATGAAGGAATTGTTGCCATTTGCAATTGCACCAAAACCCATAAGATACCTAGGAATAAACCTAGCCAAAGAAGTGAAAGATCTGTACACTGAAAACTATAGAACACTTATGAAAGAAATTAAAATAACACAAAGAACTGGGAAAACAATCCATACTAATGTTATAGATTGGAAGAACAAGTATTATTAAAATGTCTATATTACCCAAAGTAATCTACACATCCAATGTAATCCCTATCAAAATACCATCAGCATTTTTCACAGAGCTAGAAACAATCCTAAAATTTGTATGGAACCACAAAAGATCTTGAATAGTCAAAGTAATGCTGAGAGAGAAAAGCAAAGTAGGAGTCATCACAATCCCAGACTTCAAGCTGTATTACAAAGCTGTAATTATCAAGACAGAATGGTACCAGCATAAAAACAGACACATAGATCAATAGAATAGAAAAGAAATGGACCCACAATTTTATGGTCAACTAATCTTTGACAAAGCAAGAAAGAATGTCCAGGGGAAAAAAGACAGTCTCTTCTACAAATGGTGTTAGAAAGAGTGGACAATATGCAGAAGATTGAAACTAGACCACTTTCTTACACCATACACAAAAATAAGTTTTAAATAGATGTAAGACCTAAATGTAAGATAGGAAACCATAAAAATCCTAGAGAACACAGGCAGCAACCCCTTGGACCTCAGCCACAGCAACTTCTTACTTTATATGTTTCCAGAGGCAAGGGAAACAAAAGCAAAAATGAGCAACTGAGACTTCATCAAGATAAAATGCTTCTGTACGGTAAAGGAAACAATGAACAAAACTAAAAAGCAACCTTCAGAATGGGAGAAGATATTTGCAAATGATATATCTGATAAAGGGCTAGTATCCAGCATCTGTAAAGAACTTATCAAAATTAACACCCCAAAAATAAATAATCCAGTTAAGAAATGGGCAGAAAGCATGAACAGACAATATACAAATGGCCAACAGATACATGAAAAAATGCTCAATATCACTCAGCATCAGAGAAATACAAATCAAAACTATAATGAGATAACATCTCATTTCTGTCAGAATGGCTAAACTGAACAACTCAGGAAATGACATGTTGGCAAAATGTGGAGAAAGGGGAAAACTTTTGCACTGTTGGTAGGAGTGTTAAATGGTGCAGCCCCTCTGGAAAAGTCTGGAGATTCCTCAAAAAGTTAGAAATAAACAACTCTATGACCCAGCAATTGCACTAATAGTTGTTCCAAAAAATAGAAAAGGAAGGAAAGTTTCAAACTCATTCTACACGGCCGTATTTACCCAAAGGATACAAAAATACTGATTAGAAGGGGCACATGTAGGGGCGCCTGGGTGGCTCAGTGAGTTAAAGCCTCCGCCTTCAGCTCAGGTAACAATCTCAGGGTCCTGGGATCGAGCCCACACATTGGGTTGTCTGCTCAGCAGGGAGCCTGCTTCCCCCTCTCTCTGCCTACCTGCTTCCCTCTCTCTCTGCCTACCTGTGATCTCTCTCTCCCCCTCTGTGTCACATAAATAAATAAAATATTTTAAAAAAAGAAGGAGCACATGCACCCTTATGTTTAAAGAGGCATTATCAATAGTATCCAAATTATGGAAAGATCCCAAATGTCCATTGACTGATGAATGGATAAAGAAGATATGGTATATGTTATATACGATGGAATATTACTGAGCCATCAAAAAGAATGAAATCATGTCATTTTCAATGATGTGGGTGGAGCTAGAGACTATTATGCTAAGCAAAATAAGTCAGTCAGAGAAAGATAAAAATACTATATAATTTCACTCATATGTGGAATTTAGGAAACAAAACAGATGAACATTGGGGGAAAAATAAAGAGAGGGAGGCAGACCATAAGAGACTCTTAATGATAGAGAACAAACTGAGGGTTGATGGAAGGGTTGTGGGTGGGAGATGGGCTAGTTGAGTGATGGGTATTAAGGAGAACACTTGTAATGAGCACTGGGTGCTGTATGTGAGTGTGAATCACTGAATTCTACTCCTGAAAGCAATATTACATTATATGTTAAGTAACTAGAATTTAAATTAAAACTTGATACCAAAAAAATCAATAAAAATTAAAAAATAAACTTACACAGTGATGCATGTCAATTATTTCTCAACAAAACTGGAAAAAACAATGAAAAAATGAAGGTGATATAAAGACTTTTCAGATAAAAGAAGACTAGAAGGAGCAGATCTAAACTACAAGAGATAGTAGAGGGAGAGGAAATTCTTCAAGATGATTGAAAAGACATCAGATAGAAAACTCGGAACTTTGGAAAAGCTAGATGAACACTGGAAATGCTACATATCTGAATAAATGCAAAAATCTTTTTGTTTCTTTTTGTCATTTTCTTTATACATATATACATATATTTATATTTATGTGCAATTTGCACAACTCCTTCATTACCTATATTTTTTCCCCAAATACTTTTATTTTATTTTTTCAGTGTTACAAGATTAATTGTTTATGCACCACAGCCAGTGCTCCATGCAATACGTGCCCACCTCCATACCCACCACCAGGCTCGCCCAATCCCCCACCCCCGCCCCTCCAAAACCCTCAGTTTGTTGCTCATTTTCCTCTATTTCTTTATAAAATATATACTATTTTAAAAATATTGTTTTGAAGTTGCATTGACTTAAATAACAATCATAATATAACTGTTAATCATTCAAATACATTGAAGATAACATTATTAAACTAGTACAGTAGAGATTTCCTATATTAGAAGACGATTTAACTTTTTATGTGTAGTGTACATGTCTAGAAATGTGCCAACATAATTCTTAATAATTAGGGTACTGCCCAGAAATTATTGGCTTATTTTATGATGTGCAGCTGTTGAGGGATTTTATCAGTTTAGAAACAAGTTCACAAAAGCTGATACTGCATTGCATTTCTTGTAACATAAAAGAGAACTAAATACTTTATCTACAAAAAGATAAGGACTTTATTAGTATATATTACCTAAAGTTTAAAAATAGTTTCAGGGCGCCTGGGGGGCTCCGTGGGTTAAAGCCTCTGCTTTCGGCTCAGGTCATGATCTCAGGGTCCTGGGATCGAGCCCCGCATCGGGCTCCTTGCTCAGAAGGGAGCCTGCTTCCCCCTCTCCCTCTGCCTGCCTCTCTGCCTACTTGTGATCTCTCTCTCTCTGTCGAATAAATAAATAAAATCTTTAAAAAAATATTTTCAACAATATAGATTGATTGGATTGGAAATTTAGATTGGAAATAAAGAACTTTTTAAAGAAATTGTTGGTTGAATATTTATTGCGGCTTTTTTCCAAAATATCATAAAATTATAAGGAAGATGCTCTTGTATGGTCTATATTACAAAATTTAACAGAAATTCTATGACAAAAGATGGAGAAATTCCCGTGTAGTATCATCACTTCACTTAATTTTTCATAGGGTATGCTGCTATTACTATTTTTGCTTTGATCCAAGTCAAGATTTGATCAAATAAAAAAAAGTTAATTTTGAAGCAATTTTCTAATTAGTCAATTTCATAAGGTAAAAACTGGTTCTTATCTGAGAGTATTTTTTTTCATTTTTACGTGTAATTATTTAAATATGAACACTTAAAATACATCATCTTGATTTTCATAAATTTTCAAATAGTGTGAACTGTAAGATCTGGTGGATTTTTGACACAGTGCAGTCCCCAAATACATCTGTGAGAAGGCTCATGCGTCTGTTCCAGAGTCTAACATTCAGGTTTGCACAGCGGCTCCTGAAAATCTGACTTCCTCTACAACGTGACATCAGCTCATTCTTGGGCCTTCAAAGTGTACTTGTTTAAATATAGCTTCCGAAAGGGGAGATCATGCACACTAACAGAAGGTAATTTACCCCTAAGGTCAGCGGGAGCCCATGTGAGAACCACACTGCAGTCCTTCGTCCCTGTCATTGCCACGCAAATGTTCTTTATACGCCACAGTGAAAAGGTTATGCCAGATCTGATGACAGCAAAACTCGTGCACTCTACCGTCGTAGGGCTTACGCACGTGTCATGGCGACCACAGGAGGTCATTTTAACTCACCACTGTCCACATTTTTGTCCACAGCAAGAGTCCGAAACAATCTAATGTGAGCCACGAAAGCAAACCGCATGCATAACTTAACATTCTCTCATCCAATTAAAAAGTAAAAAAGAAACAAGTAAAAATACTATTATTAATGTATTCACTTCACTTAACATGCAAAACGCTACCACTTCCCCGTGCTGTCTCCATAGGAGTCACAGCGATGTTCTGCATCCCTTCTTTCGTGTAAAGTCTGCAGAGTCCGGCTTGTGCCACGCTCAGCCATGGCTGCCCCCTGCGCCTTTGTGCCCATTAGCCATGCATACACACATGCAACTGTGTTGGAAGCTTATGTGTAGAAATTTAAACAGACCCTACAAGCTTTGGTTCATGAAATGAACGTTTATGGAGCACCTGCTATATCCATGGTATTGTGCTGCATGTTCAAAAGTGTGCAAAGGTAAACAAGAGAATGGCTCTGTGTTCGAATGCTTATGCTTTTGTCAGGGAAATGGATGGGCAGTTACATAACCATTTCAGTCCTTCCTTCCTGGAAAGTTAGCACATCGTAAGGCCATATAAACAATGCACAACACCACACAGCTTTCAGAGAAGAGGCACATTGGGGTCTGCCACACACAGCCAGTGAAATAGATAACAAGAATGTACATCCTAGAGCTAAGCATCCTGCCAGCCCTGGTGTGAAACACCTGGGTTGAAGCTCATTCAGATTCCTTATCCAAGATAATACACACATTTATGGATACATTATTGATCAATTTCAATTTTGGATTTCTGACTTTCTTGCCAGCTTTTCTCTGTGCTCCTTATTACGTGTTAATCTTGGCAGTACAGGTCACTTCCAAATCTAGTTCAAGATGTCATTAGCTCTTTTTGAGCAGTAAAACGCAAGACTTGACTTTTTCTAGTTTTGCAGATGCACGGTTCCACTTGAATGAACTTGAAATGTTATAACAACAACAGCATTCATAAGTCTATTTTGCCTATGGGAAAAACATCTTGATTAAATTCCTTTGGATCTTAAGATTAAGATCAAAGGGGCATAAAATGTTAATTAGGATAACAAATATTAAGCATGTGTATACCAAGAAATATAAGCTTTTTGCTTCTGTCCTCATGAAACTGACATCTACTTGTAGGTGTTAGGGTAGAACGCTTTTCTGCTACTCCTGGCATTTCCTTCCATGTGACAGGAGCTCAGCTAGTGTGATAACCTGGCCCTCCTCCCTAATCACTCTGCCCCAGAGATGATGGAGTGATTAATTCTATTGGTAAAACTGGGAAGGATTAACTGGGTAGCTCATAGCAACATTGTTTCTAAATAGTGACCTTTCTATGGAAGCATGGGCATTTTCTTGGGCCTTGGTAGGAGTGCGGGGCCCAGAGGCCACATTTACATTTAATGATCTGTACAGCAAGGGCTCGGATGTGGCAGTGTGGCTGTGTCCCGGGCACCCTGCTGTGCAGGGCTCTTGTCCCTTAGTTGCTGGATAGAGGAATATCCGGGGGATCCGAGGAACGACCAAGGCAAGGCAGGGATGACTCTGGTGGTAGAGGAGAGCTTAGGTTAGTGGCTAAGGGAGTAGTTTGGAAGTATTTTCATACTTCACAATCCATACTGGTAGATCATGATGGAACAGTGGACCTAATGGGAACACTCAGGCTTTCGTAAGTCTGTGTGGGGCTGTCAGGGTCTCCGTAGATTTTTAGCATTGTGAGCAACCTCCAAGTCCAGGTTGTTTAAGTGCACTACACGGCTCAGGGTGTGAACTGTCCACGTAGATGGCTGAGCCTCTCCCCAGGGCAAGGGCCACCTATGGTTAATCAGAGGTTGGTGTTTAAACCTGATAGGCAACATTCCTGCAAAGAAAACATCCTAATGGCCAACAGACACATGAAAAACTGCTCAACATTACTCAGCATCAGGGAAATACAAATCAAAACCACAGTGAGATACCACCTCACACCAGTCAGAATGGCTAAAATTAACAAGTCAGGAAATGACAAATGTTGGCGAGGATGCAGAGAAAGGGGAACCCTCTGACACTGTTAGTGGGAATGCAAGCTGATGTAGCCACTCTGGAAAACGGTATGGAGGTTCCTCAAAAAGTTGAAAATAGAGCTACCCTACGACCCAGCGATCGCACTACTGGGTATTTACCCAAAGACACAAATTTAGGGATCCGAAGGGGCACCTGCACCCCGATGTTTATAGCAGCAATTTACACAATAGCCAAACTATTGGAAGAGCCCAGATATCCACTGACAGATGAATGGGTAAAGAAGATGAGGTATATATATACAACAGAATATTATGCAGCCATCAAAAAATGAAATCTTGCCATTTGCAATGATATGGATGGAACTAGAGGGTTTTATGCTAAGTGACATAAATCAATCAGAGAAAGACAATTATCATATGATCTCACTCATATGTGGCATTTAACAAGGCATGGGATCATAGGGGAAGAGAGGAAAAAATGAAACAAGACAAAACCAGAGAAGGAAACAAACCATAAGAGACTTTCAATCTTAGGAAACAAACGGAGGGGTGCTGAAAGGGAGGTGTGTGAGGGGATGGGGTAACTGGGTGATGGACTTTGGGGAAGGTATGTGTTGTAATGAGCGCTGGGTATTATATATGACTGATGAATTACAGACCTGAAATAAATAATACATTACATGTTAATTAAAAAAATTAAAAAAATTTTTAAAGATAAAAATTAAAAAAATGATGCAGGGAGGAGAATGTCCCCACTCCTGTATTTCTCCCACATGGTAGGAAGAGTCCCTTCTCTGACCCCTTTCTTACCTCTCTCTTACCCACTCAGCTCTAGGGGAGGTGAAGTAATTTCCCTGACCCATAACTTTGGGACCAATGATCTGCTCACATCCAGCACAGCTTCTCCATTTTCCACCTGAGACGGGCCTGCTTTGTAGTTTCCTCTCCTCCCCTAAGCTGTGCACCCTGCTGGGCAGACTCCTCCCAGGATCATGGGACCCCCCACTGTCGGTGTCCCCTGCATTTCTGATCCCTTTCACTCAGCTCCACTTTGTCCTCTGAAGACAATCGCCACCAAATGCTCTGACTTACTTATTGATGTTATTGTCTATTTCTTGGCTCATTCAGTAGAACGTAAGCTCCAGCAGAGTAAGCTGTTCCATCATCCGTATCATTTCCTGGGCTGTCCTCCTGCCTAGAACAGTGCCTGAGACCTCGTAGGTGCTTCTTGTGGGGTGAAGGAATTAACGATTTATTCGGAATTCCACTGAGGAGGAGAGTGCTATTTATAAAGAAGTCAGAGATGTGAACTTTAAAGATGGGACATAAACAGAAAGTAGCACAAGACTCATCTAGCAAAGATTGAAAGGATGTCACGAGGCAGAAGATATGATTGCTTGCCTAAATAAAGATACCAAGAATATGTGCTTGGGCTACGAAGAACAGTGGCTGCATGAGGACGGTTGGGAGGGACAGGTTTTATGGAGGAGGGACTGCGTTGATGGTTGAGGGGTTTGGAAATGAGGGGGTGCCTTTAGGTCTGTTTTCCGCTAGACTTGTCACAGGAAACATCATCTACATGTTAACATGCTAATAAAATCGTCAACATGAACTCTTCATTTCTTGTTCTTGCTTCTGAGGGAATGACGCAAAAAACAAAACAACAAATAATGGATTTTGCTTTAGTAAAACACTAGAAAATCAGAATGTAGTATTTTGCTTTATCATCTCTGCGAAAAACAAATAATAGTTCACTATCATCTAGTATGGCAAAATAGATTTGGTGTAGTGGATCACACTGCAATCCTTTGGTTTTTAAATTTAACTTATGAGCTCTGTTTCTTGGCATATTGTGAGGGACTCAAAAAATTATTTTTACTAGACAAAATGCTATTGAAACCTTAGACCTTCAGAATGATCTCGAATCCCAAACTACTAAGACTACAATGTTTACTATCATTTTTTATTTGTTTTGAATATGAACATTTCTGTGTTATCTACTAACACAAGCCCAGCTATGTAAATAACACAGATATATAAATGCCCAAATATAGGAGTATCACATTTTACTTAAATATTAGTATGTTTTACATCATTGAAAACAAAGAATTTATAACCTTCAATTCTTTCTACTCACCGAACCTAAATTTCTTTTTTTTAAATATTAATCCAAAAAATATTAATCCATTAATAATGAAAAGGAACACAAATCTCATAAAAATGAAATTTTATAACAATAATAAAACTTACACTAAAAGTTTTTCAACAGCTTTTTAGGTGTAAGTTTGACATTCTATTGCCAGGAATGATTTAGCCCCAGCTTCAAATGTGTAATATTTTGCACAGCTTCCAGAGGTGTAAATAACTCCATCACAGCTGGTTAATCATCAATGGAACATGCCACAGCATAGCTAATTAGTGCACTGTTCACCATCTGAAGGAAGCAAGTGGCTAGCTGTGCTAATAATTTCCATAATTTGGAATGTCAAAGAAATCATGCTTAGATTAAAAATTCTGGGGAAAATCCACACAGGAGAGCAAAATCTTTCTCTAAAGACCACAGGAAGAAGATCTAAGCTAATTTTGAGGACTATTGTCTTTATTTTTATTGAAATCATTAAATGTAATGAGCCACATTAATGCAATGTTAAATTTGAGATCCTAATAAGATGAATTTCAGTGATGGAAAGTTTTACATTTTCAATGCTGAGTTCATTTTCTTTTAATATGACATGATTTTATTTTACAGAATAATACATAAAATGAGAGATTCATACAGGACAGAGGACTTGGAAATATCTTACACTTTATTCCTATCTCTGCCACTAATTTCTTATTTATGGTCACATGATACAAATATCTCCAAGAATGAAATGTTTACAAAATGAATAAGCCTCGACAATAAGTAAAGAACTATGTTAATGACTTAGATTTTGTTGTTGTTGTCACAGGGATGTACTAAATAGGTCTGTCCACACACTTTTTAGTCTTCTGCTTCTAGAATTTACTGAATGAAACACAGGATTCTACTCTCTCTCATAGTTATTTTGTTCCATATCTATACAAAAATAAGCAATCAAAGACTTCTGGAAAGATTATTGGAAATCAAATTATCATGGCCATTTCTTTACTAACAGATAGAGAAACAGAAACAAACCCAGTAACGGGCTTTGCTCAAGGCTCAGCAACTAGTTAAATAAAAAAACCAAAGCTAATTTGAAGTTCACTTCAGGAGGCAAGTAGTTCCATGCTTCCCTCATAAACCGAGTTAACAGTTATCCTCGCAACGTGACACATATGAATGTTTAGCAGGTGAGGAGCCTCTTTCATGTTTCCCAACCCAGACTTCTTTCCTGGGGTAGGAGAGAGCCTGAGCATCTCTCCTGGTGAAGGGAAGGGATGTATGACTCCTGGTTGTGTAAGGTGCTAAGCCACCACTCAGCACAGATGGGTCTCAGCGTCTCCTAGGAAATCTTTAGACTTGGGCTGACTAAACTTTAGCCGAATTTAATTAAGATGGGAAACAAACTATCTTTTGTCCACCTGTTATTCTGTGTAGTGCTCCATGTGGAAGAAGGAAGAGATCAATACATGACATGATGATGTACAAATGACCCTCTTTTCACTGTAGTTCTCTACACCACCTCTTTTACACTGGTGGTGTAGAGAATATGCAAAATAAAGCTAGCCGCAAGGTCATATGTGATATGTGGCTGAGAGTCAGAGTCAATACGCTGTGATTTTGCTGTAGCAATGTTGTTGTTACGTTGGCTTTTATTTCAGAAGAGCTATGGATAGAAAAGAAATGTGGAGAAAGAATCTCACAGAAGTACCGTGGCGACCCATCTTTGAAGAACTGAGCACAGTCTTCGTGCACGAGTGTGTGTGTGTGTGTTGGGAGTGTGTGTGTATTGGAGGGAAGCTACGGAAAATCCGAGGACCTACATGGATAAAAGATCACTGAGGGAAATGCAATGGATTAAATTTTGCCCAAGTCCCCTTATGTTCTCTGATATGCCTCTGGAAGTTGTAAACTCAGAACAAAAACAATAAAGTTTGCCCAGGTGAGTTGGAGAGTTGAGATTTAGGAAGCTTTGAGAGAGGGGATTTAAAAAGCAATCAGTTTAAATACATACATACATACATACATACGTAAATAATAAAAAGCAACCGGTTTATCCATGACGCCCCAGCTAAACTTCCACTGCTGGTTGCTGCTCTTCTGTGTCATGGGACCAAGACTCCTGGCTGCCCAGTGAGACAGCTGCTTTCTGTTTGAGCTTGGTGTATTGGGAAGTACCCCCAGGAAATTCTGATTCAGTCTGAAACTCAGCAACTTCCAGGTCTGACCAAGATGGAGAAAGAGGGACCTGATTAATCCTCATACCTGAAATAACTAAAAAATATATGAAAAAATAAAACATATAACAATGAAATATGTATGAAAATATATGAAACAATGGTTCTCATGACATTGGACATTGGGTAAGGAAGGACAGTGAGCCCTGAGAGACAGAAAATGAATGAGATAAGACTTGTGATTGCCCCCATTCAATGCCTGGAGGAAGTCTGCAGTCAGTGGAGCAAAGAGGAGAAGCCCAGTGTTCTCCCTGAGGTGAGGAGACAGAGCAGGGAGTCCAGGGAGCCCAACGCAGCTGCGGTTCCAGGTGACAAGAGATCTCCAGAGACAAGAGATCTCCCAGAAGGAGAGCTCTGGAGATCTGCAGCTGGCCCTCCAGTGTATTCAGCTAAATTCTGGTCACTTTGTGAGTATGAGGAAACTACGTGAGCCTGGAGAAAGAAGTATCTGAGAGCCTTAACGAGCACATGCCTGAAGCCCTCATAGCAGGGAATATTCACCTGTTGCCACCAGCCTGAATGGAAAACCTTATAAATCTTGGGTCACTTGGTGGAGTACTAAGAAGGCTCAGTAGGGGATAAAATTAGCCCTCAGGAAATGCTGCCTTGGTTCTACCTGACAAAGCATAAAAGCAAGACCAAAAGGGAGCAAACTACTTTCAGGTAACTTGACTGTGTTGCAGAATAAAGCTACAATATATTTATAGGAACCCCAAAGTACCTAGTACCCACTAAGTTAAATTCACAATGTTTTTGCATAACAGATACACAAATAAACAGGAAACTAAGACCCATGATGAAAAGTAAAACCAATCAATTGAACTGACTCAGAAACAACACAGAAAACAGAATTAGTAGACAAGGATATTAAAGTAGCTATTATATTGTAATTCCTATGTCCAGGAACCTATAAGAAAGACTGGACATTTTAAGTAGAGATGTGGAAGATATTTAAAAAACAAAAAAACACAAAAAACAAATTAGAACTTCGGAGTTAAAAAACGGCATGTCTGAAATGAAAAAGATAGTGGAAGCAATGGCAGATTAGACATTGCAGAAAAAAGACTGAGGTGCTTCAAGATGTAGCAGCAGAAAGTTTCCAAATAAAGGACAGAAAAATTTGAGAGTCAGTGAGCTATGGGACAACTTCAAACAGCTTAACACAAGTAGAAGTGGAGTCCCCAAAGACAGAGGGGAAAGGGATGGCAGAAGAAGAAATAATGGCTGAAAATTTCCAAATTTGATGAAAACTGTAACTCACAGATCCAAGAAGCTCAATAAACCTCAAGCACAAGAAACGTGAGGACAACTACAGAGGCACATCATAATCAAATTGTTTAAAACTAACAACAAAGAGAAAATCCTAAAATCAGCCAGAGAATAAATGTAAATGTAAAACAAGATCTCCTTAATGTAAGGAGATTAATGTAAAACAAGATCTCCTCAAAAATATCTTTCAAAAGCAAACATTTCAGATATATGAGAAAGTACTACACTATATACTATTTCTGACATACAAAAAAGACCTTTCAGACATATATGAAAGCATTCAAACCAGCAAAACTACACTCCAAAAAATGTCAAAGGAAGTCAATCCACCAGAAGGAAAATGATACCACACAAACACCTGTAGCTATGAAAAGAATAGACAAGCATCAGAAACGATAACTATACGAGTAAATTTTCCCAATTATTTAAGTCTTTGTAAAATATAATTGACAATTGGAACCAAGAATAATAACAATGTGTTGTTATTGGTTTATAACATGTATAAGTAAGAGGTATAATATAACACAAACCTTATGAGGAAAGAAATGGCAGAATGCTGTTGTAATATTCTTATACTATATATTAAGTGGTATAATATCTTTTGCAGTTTTAGTGTGACAAGTTCATGGCAACCACTAAAATAGAAAAAAAATTCTGAACAAATAAGTAATAGTAAATGAAATCATAAAAAATACTTACCCCAACAAAATTTTTTAAAAAAGAAGAAAAATGGAAAAGCACAGATGGGACAAATAAAAATATAAACAGTAAAATGATAAATTCAGAAACAACCATATCAATCATATGAAAGATAATCATATGAAAGGAAATTAAATTAAATTAAATTAAAAGTCAGAGCTTATTAGATTATAGAAAAGACAAGGCAAAATTCCATACAGTATCTAAAACAAAAAAACAAAAAAAACAAGTGTTGGATAGGATGCAGAGAAATAGGAACTCTCATGTACCACTGGTGGGAATAGAAACTGGTATAGCCACTATGGAAAATAGTATGGAGTTTCTTCAAAAAGTTAAAAATAGAATTACCCTACAATCCAGTAATCACACTACTGGTTATTTAGCCCCAAAATACAAAAATATGAATTCAAAGGGATACATGCCTCCGTATGTTCATTGCAGTATTATTTACAATAGCCAGTCTATGGAAGAGCCCCAAGTGTCCATCAAGTGATGAATGGATAAGGAAGATGTAGCATAAGTAATTCTATAATGAAATATTATTCAGCCATAAAAAGGAATGAAATCTTGCCATTTGCAAGGACATGGATGGAGCTAGAGAGTATTATGCTAAGTGAAATAAATCAGAGAAGGACAATTACCATAAATTTCACTCATATGTGGTATTTAAGAAATAAAACAAAGGAGAAAAAAAAGAGAGACAAACCAAGAAACAGACTCTTAACTATAGAGACCAAATAAATGGTTACCGAGAGGAGGTGGACAGGAGGATGGGTGAAATAAGTGAAGGGGGTTAAGAATACACATATCCTGATGAGCACTTAGTAATGTATGAAACTGCTGAATCACTACAATGTACACCTGAAACTAATATAAATTGTATTAACTATACTGGAATTAGAATAAGAAACTTAAAAAAATTATATGCAGCCTCCAAAAAATATACTTTAAATATAAGACACAATAAACTAAAAGTAAAATCTTTTAGAGCACAGACATCTACCAGAGATAAGGAAGGTTATTTCATACTGATAAAGGCGTTAATTTATCAAGATGATAACAACAATCCTAAACATTTATGCACACAGTAACAGAGGTTCAACATACACGAAGCAAAAGCCGATAGAACTGCAGGATGAATTAGAAGAAGCCATAACTATGGTTATGTTTTTGTTTGTGTTTTGTTTTGTTTTGTTTTGTTTTGTTTTTTTGATAAAGCAAAGACGTTTATTAAAAGAACATTCTCAAACCACACTGGAAAAGATGTTCACAAAGGTGGATGTGGTGTAGATCAACTTTGGAATGTAGGGCCAGCCCTTCCCACTCCTTGGGTGACACACACACTCTTGCCTGCTTTATCACATGGGACCTGGTGACTGCCCCCTAACTCCCACCACAGGCTACAGGAAACATACACATAGAATTCTCCCTGTGGCTAAGCCCCTTCTCAATGACAGATTTCAATATCATTTTCTCAAAAACTTACAGAACAAGTAGACCTAAAAAACAATAAAGATATAGAAAACTAGATAATATTATCAAAGGATATAAATGACATTATCAACCAATTGATCTATTCACATCTATAGAGCACTACAGCCAAAATGGTAACATGCACAGTTTTTAATGTGCATACGGACCATTTACCAAAATAGACCATATTCTGGGTCATAAAACAAGTCTTAGTAAATTTAAAAGAATTCAAGTTATATGAAGAATGCTATCTGACTGTATGAAATTAAATTAGAAATTAATAATGAGAGGGCACCTGGGTTTCTGTTAAGCATCTGCCTTTGGCTCAGGTCATGATCCCAGGGTCCTGGGATTGAGCCCCACATCAGGCTCCCTGCTCAGTAGGAAGCCTGCTTCTCCCTCTGTCACTTCCCATGCTTGTGTCTCCTCTCTCGCTGTGTCTCTCTCTGCCAAATAAATAAATAAAATCTTAAAAAAAAAAGAAATGAATAATAGGAAAATTTCTGGAAACATCCCCAAATATTTGGAATTAAACAAAACTTGTATGTTAAAGAACTAATCAAAAGAACAATGTCGAAGCATTTCAATGGAATGAAAATAAACTATATCAAAGTTTGTGAGATGCAACTAATATAGTACTTAGAAAGACATTTATAGCAATAAAATCCCTATTAGGAAACAAATGAACTATCTTAAGTCAACGACCTCAGCTTCTACCTTAAGAAATTAGAAAAAGAATAGAAAATAGGAGCCACAGCAGGAAAAACAAAGGAAATAAGAAATATGTGAGTGGATTTGCATTTCCCTGAGGATTAGTGATGTTGAGTATCTTTTCATGTGTCTGTTGGCCATTTGCATGTCTTCTTTGGAAAAATGTCTATTCAGGTCCCCTGCTCATTTTTTAATTGGCTTTTTTTTTTTTTTTTTTTTTTGGTGGTGAGTGGTTCAAGTTCTTTATATATTTTGGATATCAACCCCTATTTAGATAGATCATTTGCAAATATTTTCTCCCATTCAGTAGGTTGCCTTTTTGTTTTGTTGATGACTTTCTTCACTGTGCAAAACCTTTTTGTTTTGATGCAGTTCCAATAGTTTATTTTTGATTTTGTTTCCTTTGTTTTAGGAGACATATCTAGAAAAACTTTGCTATGGCTGATGTCAGAGAAATTACTGCCTGTATTCTCTTCTAGGATTTTTATAGTTTCAGATTTCACATATAGGTATTTAATCCATTTTGAGTTAACTTTTGTATATGGTGTTAGAAAGTGGTCCAGTTTCATTTTTCACATGTTGCTGTCCAGTTTTCCCAGCACCATTTATTGAAGAGATGGTCTTTTCCCCATTTTATATTCTTGCCTCCTTCTTCTTACAGTAACTGACTAGATAAGCATGGTTTAATTCTGAACTCTGTATTCTGTTCCACTGATCTATGTGTCTATTTTTGTGCTGGTACCATACTGTTTTGATTACTACAGCTTTGTAGTATATCTTAAAATCTGGAACTGTGATATGTCCAGCCTTGTTCTTTTTTCTCAAGATAGCTTTGGCCATCCAAGGTCTTTGTGGTTCCATACAAATTTTAGTATCATTTGTTCTAGTTCTGTGAAAGATGCTGTTGATATTTTGTTAGAAAAAATTAAAACCATAATGAGATATCAACTTATACTTGTCAGAATTACTAAAATAAAAAAGACAAGAAATAACAAGTGTTGGTGAGGATGCAGAGAAAAAAAGGAACCCTCATGCACTGTTGGTGGTAATGTAAATTGATACAGCCACTGCAGAAAACAGTATGTAGGCGCCTTAAAAATTAAAAACACAAATACCATATGATCCATTAATTCCACTACTGGGTATTTACTCAAAGAAAAAGAAAACACTAATCTGAAAATAAATATGTACTCCTATGTTTACTGCAGCATTATTTACAATAGTCAAGATTTGGAAGCAACCTAAGTGTCCATCAATACATAAATCATATGTGAAATCTAAAAATACAAAAAAGTTGAATAAACAAAAAAATAGCAGAATCAGACCAAAAAGGATAGAAAACAAATTGATGGTTGTCAGTGGGAAGGGGGTAGGAGGATGGACAAAATAGATGAAGGGGAGTGGGAGATACAGGCTGCAAGTTATGGAATGAATGAGTCCCAAGAACAAAAGGCACAGAATAGGGAATACAGTCAATGATAATTGTAATAGTGCTGTGTGATGACAGATGGTAGCTTTACTTATGGTGAGCATAACATAATGTTTAGAGAAGTTGAGTCACTATGTACACCTGAAACTAATGTAACATCGTGTGTCAACTATAATCACAAAAAAAGAAAAGAAAAAATATTTGAGTGGAAATTAATGAAATAGAAAACACAAAAATGATGGAGAAAATCACTGAAACCTAAAGATGCCTCTTTGAGAAGATCAATACTATCAATAAGCCTCTGACCATAAAGATCACTAAAAAAGAGAGAAGACATAAATGACCACATAGGGGAATGCGAGTGGTGATACCACTGCTGACTCCTCAATGTTATTCTATAGTCTTCTGTAATATTCTGTAATACCATTTGTTATATAATTAATATAGTAAGAGAATATTATGGAGGAACTTTATGCCACTAAATATGACAGTGTGGATGAAATAGACATATTTCTTGAAAGAGGAAAACTACTAGGGCACAGTCAAGAAGAAATAGGTAACCTATGCATCAGTTTATTTTTCAAATAAAGCCAGCATTGTTAGTCCTATTTTAAAATTAAAAAAAAATCTGAAATATAGAGAGTGAAGTAACTTGAACAAGGTCTTACAGTAGTAGTAAATGGTAGAGCCAGATCTTGTATGCTGGGCTGACTGATAGCCCGAGCTTTTGTCTGTATACTACTACTCTAAATGAATGAACAAATGAACAAATAAATATGTTCACTAGGAAAGTATTTAAATTTCCATACACAGATTAAATTTGAATATATATGAAAGTACAAACATATACACTAGAATTTTATCAATGCTATATATCATAGCTAATATATTTTGAATATAATGTTATGTATGTATCAGAAAGTACACAACAAAAACTCTGAAATTAAAATCTTTTCAAAAAAAAAATCTTTTCATATGTTAGCTTGAAAAGTAAAGACCAACTGTGGCTTAAATTATAGTTAGAGAATTTTTTTCTAAGTTATACTTCAGGATCAATGAACTCTGAAACAGGCTGATAGGGTTATTGTTTTTTTAAGCATGAGTTAATGATCCAGTTGGGATGGTTAGCCAACTATTAAGTAAGTCCAAGTGGAAAGAGCATGTATAATGCAATCATATGAACCTAATTTGAATCTTGGTCTGCTTTTATTAGCTGGGGAAATTATCTAACCATTCTAAGGGTCTGTCCCAGGATATGTAAAAATGGAGTTGGCAATGTTATCTTAAATAAATATTGTGATGATTAGGGCTCATTTATTTAAAGTATCTAATTTAGGAGCGTCTGGGTGGCACAGTCGGGTAAGTGTCCCACTCTTGGTTTCAGCTCAGGTCATGATCTCAGGGTTGCGATATCAATACGCATTGGGTTCCACGTTCAGCATAGAGTTAACTTGAGACTCTCTCCCTCTCTCTCTGCTCCTCCTTTCACCCACAGTGCTCTCTTTCTAAAATAAATAAATATTTAAAAAAATAAAACAAAACACCTAATCTAGTGACAAGCAGAGAAAAAGACAATAAATAACAGCTATTGTTGTCATTGTTGCTGGAGTTGGCATTAGACTTAATTTCCTTGATTCCATTCTACCTGTGGCTGTTAATAAACAAAATAATTTCTGGGAAGAAGATGGGAGTAAGAGAGAGAAAAAATAATTAAGAAAAAAACAATAATATTCAGCAAGAAGTGAATATAGGAAAAAAGAGAGATTTGAATTAGAAATATTTCCTTTCTCCATCTCCTGCTACTTTTACTTGCCCAGATTTTTCTATCACATATCATTTCTAATTCCATTCTTGTACTGCAAACAAACTCAATTTTCTCTTCCTTTCACCACTGATATTTGGAAAGCAAGAAATAAAATTCAAATGCTTATAGGAACTATACGAGTAAAGTGAATCATAAAGGCAGGTGGTGTCTCATTCTTTCCCCACAGACATATTTTACTTGGGTATCTAACAACAAGGTGATTATCCACTTCCACACCAAAATTTGCTCTTTCTCATTTTTCTGGCAACACGTGGCTCACCCAGTCAATCTGGGTTCATAGGGATATTTCTCCCCTTTAAGAAAAACAATAAAGCAAATAGGGTAATTAATGTCAATTGGTATTAGACTACCATGGTGGCCTTAGTAGGAACCCATGGGAATGTAGAAAACAGGGAAGGTATTACTTGACTCCAGACATTTATTGACACACAAGAACATAATGCTCAGTATTGTCAGACCTCACAGTACTCAAGAGAAGCCAGAGATTTGGATATGAAAATTCTCCATTTGTAAATGTCTCACAAAAAACAATTACTCAGGCTTATCAAACACATCTAGGCACTGGATCCAGCTGTCAGACCTCCAGGTTATGACTCCCCATTATAGATGAGCCAAATTTCTCCAGTACTTGATACTCACTGCTGGGTAGGCCTACCTAATAAATCAAGTAGAGTTTGATGATAAGAAAAAGCTTCTGCAAAAGAATAAATATCCCTTTATAGTCTCTTGGTTGTCTATAGTATTCTTCTCTATTCATTTGTCAACAAACAGAATTTCCCCCAAATACTCAACCAAGCTGTTTTAAAAGGGGGGAGATATTTCTTTAATCCATTTATTCACCCATCCAATCACGATTTTTTGAGCATCTACTATGATCAAGTCACTGTGGGCAACACTAAGATAATTAAAATATAGTTGCTGCTCTCTATCGTTCTCTTCTCTCTCTCTCTCTCTCTCTTTCTAATCTGAAAAGACATTTTCTAAAATCATTCTGTTGTTTGGCTCAAATATTTTTTCTTGACCTTCCTCTCTTTCACTCCGTAGGTGCATACATGACATCAGAGAACTCGTTAAGGGTCAGATGTAGGGAAGGGGTCAAAGACAAACTAGTGAATCTTACTGCTGGTCAGTCAAGAAACTTTCCCGTGGAAAATCTTAACTAGCAACAAGCAGACACAGCAAGTCAGAAGCAACTCCCAAACCACCATGACTGTATACAACACACTCCACAAGCATTAATTTGTTGTCATCTAGATGGGTCTATAATGTGTAATATGGATCAACCTACATGACTTTTTAATTAAAAATTCTTAAGATTTCTTACTTCCAAATAAATGATTGCAATATTTTGATGTCATTCTGAAAAATATGCCTTCATTCAGTGATAGCAGATAGGGTACAGAAGCTTTTAAGATCACAGCCAGGATTTTTTCATTTCATTTACAACTTACTGCAGTGATTAAAGCAGGTTGCCTAACTCTCTTTAAACACATAATTTTATGCATAATAGGGTAATTATATTAAATGAGTATGCTATCAGTGGACTTCTTGGATGAGTGAGTTTCCTTGGACTAAACAAATGCCATAATATATATTATGAGGTTCTGTCTTGGCACATTAGGCCAGAATTTAATCACCTAGTATAAAAGTTATCGAAAAAATTTAATCAAGGTAACTTCACTAGATTCTTTTGTGTGAATAAGTTTCTACTGATCAAGTCCCCAAACCCACAAACAAGACCAAATAATGAAGTCAAATTCCACCAAAAATCAAATGCAGCGGAGGTAATTTCTTTAAGTAGTCATTGTGTCTTAGGAATAAGAAACAGTATCATGTCCTCGGGAAAACTGCTCATTTCCAATTTATAAAACAGAGACTGAGTGGTATCAGAAGTTATCCACAGACGACTGTTTTCCTCTCCTTTTCTTCTCTTTGATTTGGTCTGATGGCTTTTAAACCTGTTAGTTCTGCTTTCTATTTATTGGCTGTCACTCCCACCTCATTAAAGAAAAGTCTTCGCTCGGCCTAGTTCTCATGCTGTGTTATCGTGGCTAGGTCTGGGGAACGTGCAAATATTTAAAACTGCGAGCATGGTGGAGAAAACAGGGCTTTTTGAATTCTAAGTTCCAGACTTCCTAGCTCTACCCCCCCTTGTCTTTGGAGAATGGCTGTATTGTTCATTATTCACTTCAGGGAGACCCATTTCTTCCTTGTTCAGTTTCATTAAATCTTTTGAAAATGTATAAAATTAGTTCCTGAACACTGACTATCGTATTTAAAAGTTTGGCCTGCCCTGCAGGATCTAGGGAACTCAGCTCTTGGGTCCCACTGAGGTCTTTGCAGAGCCCCACAAACCTCTGGTCCCTCATCGGGGAGGGACCTGCATATGCTACGACCTCTGCTGAGAAGGCTCTCTTCCTCCTCCGGCCAAATCCGGAAATTGAGACCCTCAGTATCGCTGGAAGCACTTGCTGACAGCTTCCGAAGCTGCGTTATAGGAGCCCTCCCTCGTGTTCTAGAAGCCCCAGTGTCAGCATTAATCTCACTGAATGATAGGTGATTTAATATTTGTCTCTTTCCTCACTAAACTGTAAGCTTCGGAGGGTAGACACTGCAACATTCATGGTTGTAGCCTCAGTACTTAACATAGCTCCTAGAGCATAGTATGGTCAGTAGAAACTCTTGAAAAACATAAATGAACAGTGATATAAACTAACAATAATGTGAATTACCATTTGCTGAGTTCCTGCACAGCCAGAGGCTCCCTTATGTATGATCTGTGTATACCTCAGAACAACCTGCAGTGTCCTTATTTACCAGATGAAGGCAGTGAGATGAAGAAAAGTCAAGACACACAGCCAGGGACACACACTGAGAAAAGTCAGAGCTACAGTTTAAGTCCAGACCAACCTAACATCAAAGACTCCAAATACTACCAAGCAAGGAGACCAATGCGCCCTCTTGGGTTTAAGTGAGCAGTTCTGCTTTTTAAGGGAGCTCTGTGGAGCAGCGTGGTGCGGGGAAAGCCAGTGGGAAGTGGCTTCCATCAGCATCCTCAAAGGGTGACTTCCGGGAAAGCCTTTACTGGTCACGAAAACAGAAAGGGCAGAGGCCGAAGGGAGGCTGGGCCTTTCAAGGACCCACATGGGGACCAACAGGTTGACTGGGCATTACCTATTGATGGATGGAGCTGATCCCATTAAGAGACTGCCAGGTCTGGAATGGAAGAAGAAAAACAAATCTAGCAGGGGTGGCCTGGACTAATATTATTCAGTTCACTGTGATTTCAAGATTTGTAACCCAATACAAGGATCTTAATGATCAGACTCATCTAAATAGAATTCAGCTTACAGCTTACTCTTTTGCAATCCACTTAAATGAATTCAACCATAGGAGGTTATAATACATCCAACTGGAGGTTTCTAGTACAATTATAAGTTGTAAAACTAATACCAATGTAGGCATTTGTGTTTATAATTACATCTCATAATCCATGTTCCTAAGTAAAACTACAGGTTCACATGTCCACTTGTAGTATTCTAAAAGAAAGATTTCATGCTAAAGACTGCAGAATATCAGGGCAGGCCATAAACCAGGATTAATTATATTCTACTCAGAAATCATGAAAAACTAAGGTTAAAGTAAACCTTGCAAGAAAACGAGTCATGTTTAATGGATTAAACCTTGCATGGGAACAGGAGACTTCATATATAAACACAATCTTTGGGACACCTGGGTGGCTGAATTGGTTAAGTGTTCAACTCTTGATTTCAGCTTAGGTCATGATCTTAGGGTGTGAAATCAAACCCCGTGTCAGGCAACGTGCTGAGTGTGGAGCCTGCTTGAGATTCTCTCTCTCTCCCACGCTCTTTCCCCCCCTCCCCCACCATGCTCTCTCTTTCTCTAAGAAATAAAATAAACACAATCTTTATAATTAACATGTTTTACCCTATGGAATTCTAATCTTCTTTAAGAAAGAAAATTTTGTGTGTTCCTAAAATGTTAAGTAAATATATAGAAGCCCAAGCCAATTTTATTTTTAAATTTTCATTGTATTTAATCCGAATTAAGTTTGTTGAGGGTCAAAAGAGTTAGGTGGGTAGTCAATACCCAATCTTTTATTGAGCTTCTACTGTGAGTTTGGACATTGGCAAATATTTGTCTAATATAGGTTTCAATCACGATACCTAAACCTCATGGGCCAAAAAACAGCATCAGAGCCTTAATAGTACTTCACACATATAGGATCTCAAAAGTAACTGCTGAGTCAATGAAGGTAGGTTCCATAACTCATCTCATGCTAAGCTCCGTGAGTGCCCTGCTGGGATCTGCATTCAGAGACATATCAGTTCTGATGAGAGGTGAGCGACACCTTGACTGCTTCCTACCAAACAGAACGGATCTCCCAGTAATTTCATGATATCCTCTTGTTTATATTTATTTCCAGACAGTTCCAGGATAATCCCTCCCTCACCCCAACTATTGGCTAATTCAGGTCAAAGTGGCTTTGGGCTGATCACATAAGTAATTAAAAATGCCATATTTCTCTCTAGTCTTCCTGCCAGTATGAATCCCTGCTCAGTAGGAAATCATGTGAATTCTTTACTCTTCGGGTATGGGAAAGCAGACTGGTACTTCTTACGGTTGGCAGTGCTCCACATAAGGAATGCAAAGTGCAGTTGGCAACCAATCTAGGGCTGTGTCTATTAAAGAAGGAAGAAATATTCACCAAGAGGGGCTGTAAGGCCTAGTTAAATATTTTGGAGCAACACCTTTAGATTCCCTAATTGGCCTCCCATGCCAACATTTATTCTAAATGCTATTTAGTCTCATAAATGTATAGGAAAAAATTGAAATAATATAAATGACTTTGATGATATCTTGGGATGAGAGAGACATTCCTAAGCGTCCCTCCAAAAGCAGAAATCACAAAGTTTGCTTCATTTTACTATTAAATGTTGCTATATTTAAAAAGCATATCTGCAATATGAGAGAGAAATATTTCATATACTTAATACAGTGAGTTCTTATAAATAAGGAAAAAAATAGCATGCTACCAGAGAAAAATGGACAAAGCCTTCTATATCCTCAATGTGACATGTAGAATATTTTAGAAATAATTTTTATCTTAATTTTTTTTAATGTTTCAAGTTTTCATTTAAATTTTAGTTAGTATTGGGACGCCTGGGTGGCTCAGTTGGTTGGGCGGCTGCTTTTGGCTCAGGTCATGATCCCAGCGTCTTGGGATCAAGTCCCGCATCGGGCTCCTTGCTCCGCAGGGAGCCTGCTCCTCTCTCTGCCTCTGCCTGCCTCTCTGCCTGCTTGTGTTCTCTCTCTGTTAAATGAATAAATAAAATCTTTAAATAAATAAATAAATAAATAAATAAATAAATAAATAAATTTTAGTTTTTATAGTGTAATATTAGTTTCAGGAGTAGAATTTAATGATTCATTACTTGCATATAATACTCAGTGCTCATCGCACATGCCCTCCTTTAATACTCATCACCCATTTAATACTTGCCCTACCCACCTCCCCTCCAGCAACCTTCAGTTTGTTCTCTATCATTAAGAGTCTCTTACAATCTGCTTCCCTTTCTTTTTTTCTTTTCCCTTATGATCATCTGTTTGGTTTCCTAATTCCACATATGACTGAAATCATATGGCATTTGTCTTTAGCTGCCTTTTTTGTTTAGCATAATACACTCTAGCTCCATCTGCATTGTTGCAAATGGCAAGATTTCATTCTTTTTAATGGCTGAGTTATATTCCATTATATATATATTATATATAATATATATATGCCATATCTTCTTTATTCATTCATCAGTCGATTGACAACTGGGCTCTTTCCATAATTTGGCTATTGTTGATAATGCTGCTGCTATAAACATCAGGGTGCATGTGCCCTTTCAAATCATAATTTTTGTATCCTTTGGATAAATACCTAGTAGTGCAATTGCTGGGTCGTAGGGTAGTTCTATTTTTAACTTTCCGAGGGATCTCCATACTGTTTTCCATAGTGGCTGCACCAGTTTGCATTCCCACCAACAGTGTAAGGTTTTCTTTTCTCCTCAACCTCACCAACATCTGTTGTTTACTTTGTTGTTAATTTCAGCCATTCTGACAAATGTGAGGGTCATATCTCATTGTAGTTTTGACTTGTGTTTCCCTAATGATGTGTGGTGCTGAACATCTTTTCACGTGTTTGTTAGTCATTTGTATGTCTTCTTTGGAAAAATGTTATTCCATGTCTTTTGCCCATTTCTTAACTGGATTATTAGTTTTTCAGGTGTTGAGTTTGATAAGTTCTTTGTGGATTTTGGATATGAACCTTTTATAAGATATATCATTTGCAAATATCGTTTCCCATTCCATAGGTTGTCTTTTAGTTTTGTTGACTGTTTCCTTCACTGTGCAGAAGCTTTTTGATGAAGTCCCAATAGCTCATTTTTGCTTTTGTTTCCCTTGCCTCTGGAAACACGTCTGGTAAGAAGTTGTTAAAGCCAATGTCAAAGAGGTTGCTGCCTTTGTTCTCCTCTAGGATTTTGATGGTTTCCTATCACACATATAGATCTTTCATCCATTTTGAATTTATTTTTGTGTATAGCATAAGAAATGGGTCCAGTTTCATTCTTCTGCATGTTGCTGCCCAGTTTTCCCAACACCATTTGTTGAAGAAACCATTTTTTTTTTCCTGGACATTCTTTCCTGCTTTGCCGAAGATTAGTTTACTATATATTTTTAGGTCCATTTCTGGGCTCTCTGTTCTGTTCCATTGATCTATGTTTCTGTTTTTATGCCAGTACCATACCGTCTTGATCACTACAGCTTTGAAATATAGCTTGAAGTCCAGAACTGTGAGCCTGCTTTAGTTATTCAGGGTCTTTAGTGGTTCCATACTAATGGAACCATACAAATGGTTGTGGTTCCATATCAAATTTTAGGATTGTTTGTTCATTTGTTCCACACAAATGGTTGTGACTCCATATCAAATTTTAGGACTGTTTGTTCTAGCCCTGTGAAAAATGCTGGTGGTATTTTGATAGGGATTGCATTGAATGTATAGATTGCTTTGAGAAGTATAGACATTTTAACAATACTTGTTCTTCCAATCCATGACCATTGGATGTTTTTCCATTTCTTTGTGTTAGCTTCAGTTTCTTTCATAAGTGTTCTATAGTTTCAGCACACAGATCTTTTACCTCTTCGGTTAGGGTTATTTCTAGGTATCTTATAGGTTTTGGTGCAATTGCAAGTGGGATCAATTCCTTGATTTCTCTTTCTGTTGCTTCATTATTGGTGTATAGAAATACAACAGATTTCTGCACATTGTGTATATTGCAACTTTACTGAATTTGTGTATCAATTCGGGCAATTTTTTTGTGGAGTCCTTTGGATTTTCTACATAGAGTTTCATATCATCTGCAAAGAGTGAAAATCTGACTTCTGCCTTGCCAATTTGGATGTCTTTGATTTCCTTTTGTTGTCTGATTGCTGATGCTACGACTTCCAATACTATGTTAAATAACATTGGTGAGAGTGGACATCTCTGTCTTGTTCCTGACACCCCACCCCCCAGAGGAAAACCTCTCAGTTTTTCCCCACTGAGGATGATATTAGCTGCAAGTCTTTCATATATGGCCTATTTATGATGTTGAGGTATGTTCCCTCTAACCCTACTTTGTTGAATGTTTTTATCAAGAATGGATGCTGTGCTTTGTCAAATGCTTTTTCTGCGTCTGTTGAGAGGATCATATGGTTCTTATCCTTTCTTATTAATGTGGTGTATCACATTGATTGATTTGCAAATATTGAACCACCCTTGCAGCCCAGGAATAAATCCCACTTGATCATGGTGAATAATTCTTTTAAAGTACTATTGGATTTGATTTGCACATATCTTTTTGGGCACTTTTGCATCTATGTTCATCAGGGATATTGGCCTATAATTCTCCTTTTCAGATAGGCCTATCTCAAGAAACAAGAAAAATCTCCAATACACAACCTGATTTTACACCTATCTTAATTTTTTAAAATAGGAATTTTGCAAAAAATATAACAACTATCTGTTCATATTCAAGCTTTAAGAAAGTAAGGATAAAGAAGAATCAAAGAAAGGCAAGCCCTATGATGGTTGGAACATATCCCTATAGAGGACAGTCCTACTCTGGGAATTTGAGTCTAAGTTGTGGATAGCACAAAGACAGAAGACAAGTCCTTGAGTCCACACCAAGCAGGACAGGTCTTGAAGCCCAGATGCCAAAAGACCACACCCTTAGTGAAACGGCCAATCAGAAAGAATCTACCTTTGTGAGAGAGAACAATAAGGATTATAACAACCACAGCCCACATTTAATTAGCACTTACTATAACCTTGGAACACACTTCCAAGCTGTTTCCATATTAGCTCATTTAAGTTTCAAAACAACCCTATCAGCTAGGTATGTTACTATGCCAATTTTACCATTCAGAAAATGAAATCCCAGAGAGGTTAAATAATTATTTTAAGAACACATTGTTAGTGAGTATGGGATTCAGGCAGTCTGGCTACACGAAGACAGAGAAAAGGAGAAAAGTCTCTCCTGGCAAGGAACTAGCATCCAGGATACATAGAAAACTCCTTTAAATCAATAAGAAAATGATAAACAACTCTAGAGAAATTGGGCAGAGGATGTTAACAGGCAATTCATAGAAGAGAAAACATACATTGCTAAATAAACACAGGAAAAGACGCCCAACATGACAAATGTAGATTAAAAGTCTGACACCTAGGTGGCTCAGTCAGTTAAGTTTCTGACTTAATTTCTGCTCAGGTCATGATCTCAGGTTTATAGGATGGAGCCACAGGTCAAGTCCCATATGGAGCTCTGGGCTCATTGCAGAGTTTGCTCCAGATTCTCTCCCTCTCCCTCTTCCTTTGCCCCTCCCCCTGCTCATTCTCTTTCTCTTTCTCTCTAAAAATAAATAAATGAAAATTATTTAAGAGTCTGACAGTGTCACGTATTGGCCAACATGAGGAAAAATGGGGACTCTTATTTCTGGCTGATTCAGATGTAAACTGAAATGACCACTTTGAAGAACATTGTGGCAATATCTGAAAGAGTTTATCTAAAGTTTTCTTTTATTTACTACTGTCTTGCTTTCAATATCCATGCCAGAGTGTCACCTCCTCTAGGAAGCCTGTCATGAATCTATGCATTCACAACACTACAGTCCTCAAATTTCCAACATTATTCTACAAATGATTTCTGCCTTAGCCGGTGGTTTTCATCTGCTGCCTAAGTGCCAGGGTGATGTGGTTTTCTACTTTTTAATTCCCAGCATCTGAGTAGGAGCTAAAAAAAAATGTTGCTGGCTTGAATATGAAAAGGACTAATGTAACCAAATAAACCATATTTTGGCTTTCTTTCTGTTTCATTAGCATATGTCAGATGCATTCTGACAACCCAATTATAGTGAGCAAAACATATCTTAGGGCAAACAAAATTTTACTATTTTTGCTTTATGTAGATTTGCTCTATATTTTCTTGAAATCAAAATTGAGCATGACATATTTTCTGAAGAAGAGTAAGAAAATGAATTACTGTTCACTAATGTCAAGTTTTATCTTTATCAAATCAATTTTAAAAACCATGTTCATTCTATTGAACATCCCAAAATGACAAAGGCCTAAGGCTCTAATTGACTTTTGATAAACATATGACTGAATCATTAGAATGTTTCAGTTTATTGTATAAAATCTATGTACTAAGAAGTTATTAAGAGAGACAACATAATCTGTCTCTGGAGTTTAAGGATTACTGGTGACTTCTATTACTTATATGTGGACGATTTTCAAATCCACATTTTAGCCTTGATCTCTGGACACATATTCTTTCCCTTTAATTTTCTTTCTTTTTAACTTCTAGTTATAAAAGTTATGTGTGCTCTTGGTAGAAAAGAACTCAAAAATAAAGAGAAGTTAAAAGGGAGTAGGATCTATAATACTACTATCAAGAGTTGAGACACTGTTAAAACTTTGATATGTGATTAGTCTGGTCTTATTTATATAACATTTTACAAGGTCAAAGCCCTACCATGTACATAATTTTAATGTAATGATTTAAAAAATTTGACATAAGTATTTCTTTTGTTAATATATTTTGTTAACACATTGTTTTTAATTGCTACACAATATTCCATTGAATGGATTCATCATAATTTATTTGACTTTCCCCTACTTTGGGGGAGAGTGTTTTGTTTTCCTCTTTTTCTGTTTTCTCTTGCTTATAGGCTACCTCCTGCAATGAACATCTTTGTAAATAATGACTTTGGATCAAAGTGCATAATGAATTTTCTATATTTGGTTGAAGGACATGAATATATTACTAAATTACTTTTCATCTTCTCCATCCTGGGACCATAAGTGGTGATTTACTGTATCTTTGTCAATATTGAATGCTTTCATCACCAACCGCCACAAGAATGCATCTGCTAGATATCCTAAGGATCCCTCCAAATAAACATGTTCAGTGTGAAACCTCCTACCCTGCCTCTCCTGCATTTGTTGTGTGACTAAAAACATCACCTTCTGACCGGCTTAGAGGTCAGGGCTGCAGTGTCATTTTTGCCCCAGATCTTTCTTATCGTCCACGTCCATGAAAACAATGTTCTGGCTGGAATGTGTCTCTCCCTCTGCATTCATGCTGTTACTGTTGGGTTCAAGGACTTGGCTATTCTCAAAAAGTTTATTTTTTTTTCATTGCATAACTAATCCGTGTTTAGGGAAATGTACTGGACACTAATGTAAAAAGAAACTACCAATAGTCTCAACTCTTGGGAACTCCCGCCTTACTATTTTGGTTTATCCCCTTCTAGGATTTTTCCCCACACATAATTTTGTGACATTAGCCGCGATCAAATACTCATTCTTTTCTATTTTGTGCTTTTTTTAAATGATAGTTTGATAATTTTCTAGTATTATTTAAGCCTATTTGTAATGATTCCTTAACTATTTTCCTAACTATTTCTAACGATTTCCCTAACTATTCAGCATTTTAATGACTATCATCCATAAAGCTTTTTCAGTAGATTCAGTTGCTTCCTTTGGATAAACTCCTGGAAATGTGATTATTCCATCAGACTCTATAAACATTTTAAAGATTAACTATTTGTATCTATTTTCTATGCCATAGTTATATTTACCTCCTATAGAAAATAGCTGATCGGGTTACTTCCCTTCCCAGAACAACTACGTGTCTGGTCACTCATACCCCGAAAACAAAATCCAAACTCCATACCGGCCGTTAGAAAACCTTCCAGGTACAGATCTATCTGTGCTCCCAGCGTCACTGCTTACATCTTCTCAACCCAGCATCCTAGCTTCCAACTGTGTGGAACTATTCTTTATTCTTCAAATATGCTTTTTAAACTTTGCTCCTATCTCTGCTCTATCTAGACTGACCTTCCCCTCTCTTTTCCCCTTTGGAAACCTTATTTTTTTAAACAGCAGGTTTAGGTTCATAGCAAAATTGAGAGACAGGCATGGGATTATTCATATCCCTTTTATCACCACACATGCCCAGGCTTCCCCTTTATCAACATATCTCATTAGAGGGTACATTTCTTATACTTGCTGAACCTACACTGACTTACCATAACTACCCCAAGACCATAGTTTACATTATGGTGCAGTCTTGGTGTTGTATATCCTATGGATTTGGACAAATGCATAATGACATCCAGTCATCATTATAGAATCATGTATATTCATTGCTCTAAAAATCATCTGTGCTCTGTCTACTCTTCCCATCCCACCCACCCAACCCTAGCAACCACTGCTCTTTTACTGTCTTCATAGTTTTGTCTTTTCCAGAATGTTATGTAGTTGGAATCATATAGTGTAGGTAGCCTTTTCAGATTGACTTTAGTAATATACATTTAAGTTTCCTCTGTGTCTTCTTATGGCTTGATAGTTCATTTCTTTTTTATACTAAATAACATTTCATTGTCTGAATTTCCTACAGCTTATTCATCTACTTACTGAAAAATGTCTTGGTTGCTTCTAAGATTTGGTAATTATAAATAAAACTGCTATAAACATCTACATAAAACTGCTATAAACATCCACATGCAGATTTTTGCATGGATATAACTTTAAAGTCCTTTGGATAAATACTAAGGACTAAGGATTACTGGATCATATGTCAGAGTATATTTAGTTTTGTAAGAAACTTCCAACATGTCTTCCAATGTGGCTGTACCATTTTGTACCACCAGCAATTAATGAGAGTTTCTATTGCTCCATACCCTTACCAGCATTTGGTGTTGTCAGTGTTTTGGATTTTAGCCATTCTAATACATGTGTGGTTCTATCTCATTGTTGTTTCAATTTGCATTTCCCTGATGACATATGATGTGGAGAAACTTTTCATATGCTTATTTACCATCTGTATATCTTCTTGGTTGAGATGTCTACTAAGATCTTTGGCCCATTCTTTAATCGAGTTCTTTATTATTATCTTATTGTTGAGTTTTAAGAGTTCTTATATATATTTTGGATAGTGGTCTTTCATGAGATGTGTCTTTTGCTAATACTTTCTCCCAGTCTGTGGCTTATCTCCTCATGATCTTGTTACTATCTTTTGCAGAGCAGAAGTTTTAAATTTTAATGAAATACACTTATCAATTACATTTTTCATGGATTATATCTTTGATATTATATCTAAGAAGTCATCACCATAGCCAAAGTCATCTAGGTTTCCTTCTGTATTATCTTGTAAAAGTTTTATACTCTTGTATTTTACATATAGGCTTATGATCCATTCTGTTAATTTTTGCGAAGGGTGAATGTCTATGTTTAGATTCATTTTTTTGCATGTGGATGTCTATTTGTTCCAGCACCCTATGTTAAAGGGATTCTCTTTGTTTCCATGGTGTTGCCTTTGCTCCTTTGTCAAAGATCACTTGACAGTATATCATGGGTCTATTTCTGGGCTCTGTATTCTGTTCCACTGATTCATTTGTCTTTTCTTTCCACATTGTCTTGATTACTATAGCTTTATAGTAAGTCTTGATGTAGGGTGATGTCAGTCCTCCAACTCTCTCCTCCAATATTGTGTTGGCTATTCTGGGTACATTTAAACTTTAGAATCAGTTTGTTGCATCCATAAAATAACTTGCTAAAATTTAGATTGGGATTGTACTGCATCTATAGATCAAGTTAGGAAGAACTGATATCTTGACAACATTGAGTCTTCCTATGCATGCACATGGAGTATCCCTCTATTTATTTAGTGCTTTTTTGATTTTGTTCATCAGAGTTTTGTAGTTTTCCTCATATAGATCTTGTAATATTCTGTTAGATTGTTACCCAAGTGTTTCATTTTTTGGTAGTGATCCCTTCTCTTCCCTATTCAGTTAAATCTCTGCTTCAAAGCCCAAGACATCTCCTTAGTGAAATTTATCCTTAATTCTTTCTCAATCTAAAAATAATTGTTTCCCAGTCCTGCTTTCTATCCTTATGATACTTTACTTGTATTCCTATTGTAGCAATTGCCACAGTATTTTCTTTTTTATAGTATGGTTTATTATGGATAATGTGTAATGAGCATTTTTTAAAAGATTTTATTTATTTAAGAGAGAGAGAGAGAGATCACAAGTAGACAGAGAGGCAGGCAGAGAGCGGGGGAAGCAGGCTCCCTGCTGAGCAGAGAGCCCAATGTGGGGCTCGATCCCAGGACCCTGACACCATGACCTGAGCCAAAGGCAGAGGCTTAACCCACTGAGCCACCCAGGCCTCCTTGTAATGAGCTTTTTAAAGGCAGGACCATATATTGCTATTATTTATGTCAGGTTTAGTGTCCACCACACAGCTGATGCTTAGCAATGTTTATAAATCTATATTTAGTTTAACTGATGCAAACCTGACAAAATTAGATGTTAAATGAACTAAGTACACTTTTTTTCGCATGTACTTTCCTTTTTTTTCAATTACTTTGAAGACCTTTTCTTTTTTTTTTTAAAGATTTTATTTATTTATTTATTAGGAAAGAGAGAGAGTGAGAGAGAGAAGGTCAGAGTGAGAAGCGGACTCCCCATGGAGCTGGGAGCCCGATGTGGGACTCGATCCCGGGACTCCGGGATCATGACCTGAGCCGAAGGCAGTCGCTCAACCAACTGCGCCACCCAGGGGCCCACTTTGAAGACCTTTTCTTGTACTACTTTCATTTTAAAACTTTTTAAATTCAATTTAATTAACATGCATTATTATTAGTTTCAAAGATATAATTCAGTGATTCATCAGTTGCATACAACACCCAATGTTCATTACTTCAAGTGCCTTCCTTAATGCCTATCACCCAGTTACCCCATTCCCCCATCAAGCTCCCCTTCGGCAACCCTCAGTTTGTTCCCTGTAGTTAAGAGTCTCTCAGGGTACCTGGGTGGTTCAGTTGCTTAAGCGACTGCCTTCGGCTCAGGTCATGATCGTACAGTACCGGGATCCAGTTCTGCCTCAGGCTTCTGGCTCAGCAGGGATCCTGCTTCTCCCCCTGACGCTCTCCCTTCTCATGTTGTTTCTCACTCTTTCTCTCTCAAATAAATAAAAAATAAATAAAATCTTAAAAAAAAAGTGTCTTATGGTCTGCCTCCCTCTTTTTTTGTCTTGGGTTCTGTCAGCCTAATTTTCATTTTTAAAATCTTTTTTAAATTTAACATACAGTACAGTACATTATACAGTACATCACTAGTTTTTGATGTAGTGTTCAACGATTCATTAGTTGCATGTAACACCCAGTGCTCATCACCACATATGCTCTCCTTAGTACCCATCACTCAATTACCCCATCCCCCACCCAAGATAAAAAGCTTTTGCATAGCAAAGGAAACCGTCAACAAAACTAAGAGGCAACCCACAGAATGGGAGAAAATATTTTCAAATGACATAATGGATAAAAGGCTGGTATCCAAGATCTCAAGAACACAACACCCAAAATCACAAGATCTCAAGAACTCAACACCCAAAAAACAAATAATACAGTCAAAAATGAGCAGAAGACATGAACAGACACTTCTCCAAAGAAGACATACAAATGGTTAACAGATGAAAAAATGTTCAACATCACTAGCCATAAGGGAAATACAAATCAAAACCACAATGAGATACCACCTTACACCAATTAGAATGGCAAAAATTAACAAGACAGGAAACAACAAACATTGGCAAGGATGTGGAGAAATGGAAACCCTCTTACACTGTTGGTGGGAATGCAAGCTGGTACAGCCACTCTGGGAAATAGTATGGAGGTTCCTTAAGATGCTAAAAATAGAGCTAGCCTATGACCCAGCAATTGCACTACCAGGTATTTACCCCAAAGATATAGATGTAGTGAAAAGAAGGGGCACCTGCATCCCAATGTTTATAGCAGCAATGTCCACAATAGCCAAACTGCATTTACTTTTCTATCTATAAGCTGAATAGATAAAACAATATTTCCCTGTTGTCATTTCATAGGATGTTTCTAAAATGAAAAAAAAAAAGAATATATATAAATATGCTTGGAGATTCTAAATAAACAAGCAAACAAACAAATGTATAAACCAGGGTATTATTATTTTCCCTTAATTCTGCCATATTTATAATCTACGTCTGAACCTGTCTTATTTGATCCTGATAGAAAAACATCACGACAGTATCCAATTGAAATATTATCTTAACGTAAGGCAAAAAAGAAATTAGCTCTCAACTGCCTTCTAAAGAGCCAAAGGAATGAAAATGTTCCATTGTTTATTTTTCAGGGACTAGGTAAAACAATGGGAAATTGGGTAATATAGGCATAGACTTGTGTTTGGGGCCTACTGAGATGAAATATGTGTGCATTATTATTAGAGTTATGCCAGTAATTACACTGGAAATATATGTGTGTGTTTCACATAACTTTGATGAGAATTAGAATTGAGAAGACCTTGAACTTTCTTAACATTATGAATTTGCTCAATGAAAGTAGTTACTGTATTGACCATCTATTAATGTATTAAATGTCACCATTAAATTATATAGATTTCTAAAACTCTTAGAACTTTATTCTTTCTAAATATAAATTTTTGGCAGTTTCTTATTTTCTGCTAATTTTTTAAGTTTTATTTTTCTGGTCTGATTATTATTTGCCAATATTAGATTTTTAAAGCCCAGGGTGAGTAGGGGGAGATTTTAGTACCTGTTAATTTATATTATTTAAGTAAACTTTCTAATTACTGTTAAATTACAAAGTAATTTAAGAAAGTACATAAGTGACATTAAAGTTGCGTTAAGCTATCTTTAGTATTCTTTGCCATACACATTATTAATCCAAATAAGAAAATACACCAAAAAATGATTACTCACTTAAACTAAAACTAAAAACAAGTCATGTAAATTATAAAAGTATATTAAAATTCCAAATGTCTAAGAGATAAAATTATATCAAACAAAAGTAATATAAATTTTTTGCATCATTTAAAAAGGACTATCCAATAAAATAGAAAAAAATAACATTCACTCTTCTTTTATAAATAGGTATCATTGGGATGCCTGGGTGGCTCAGTCAGTTAAGTGTCTGTCTTTGGTTTGGCATGATCCCAGGGTCCTGGAATCAAGTCCCACACTGGGCTCCTTGCTCAGCTGAGAGTCTGCTTCTCCCTCTGCCTGCTGCTCCCCCTGCTTGTGCTCTCTCTCTCTCTGACAAATAAATAAATAAAATATTTTAAAAAATAAAAACAGATACCATTTACTAGAATCACCTAAAGTAGGATACAATTTGAAATCTAGAAATAAAAATTATGGACTATTTGTGTAGATTGAGTAAGACATCTTTGTAGGGAAGAGGCAAAATTGCATAAAAAAACCTAAAGCCAAAAAAGCCATTCTGTTTCAGGTTCCCACTGAAGTCAGCTCAAAATCAATTCAATTTGACATTTATTGGGACCTACTATTTGCAAGGCCCTGTGGTAAGTGCTATAGCAGATTTAAAATGAGCAAGATATGAGTCCTGCTCTCAAGGACCTAATAGGCCAGGAAATGGGATAAGACATCTCTACAATTAACCATAACATTATATAGATGTGGTAAGAAATATGATGGAAATAAACACAAAGAGCTGTGGTTCACAAGAATAGCAAGAGTCATTCCAGCTGAGGGACTGGAGAAAAATTTAGTTAAAGAGGAGGCCTTGGACCTAGGACTAGAAGAATGGGTAGGATTTCGATAGACACCAATAAGGTGGCCAGGGGCTGGGCAGCAATAAGCATATTTTTAAGGATATTTTAAGCAAAGGCAAAGGTGATCAAAGAAATCAACTCCCAGAATTTAGACTGTGTTTGGAGAATTAGTGATAGTATGGTTTGGTTGGACAAAACATTATGGAAAATTTAACAGGAGAGTAAAGGAATCTTAAACTGGCAAAATTGGGTTGAATCAGTTTTAAATTTTTAACAGCAAAATAAACATACTCTTCCTAAGAAATCAGGTAATGCTAAAGATTGGTTATCATCAAAACAATGGGAAAAAAGCAATGAGGAGAGAAGACATAATCAGAAGAATATTTGTTTTAAACTTATTTTCAACTCCTTTTAATGAAAACAAACAAACAAACAAACCAGAAGATTAGAACAGGGGCTCATAAAACCTAGCAGTTACATGCAATAGATGGATTTGAAAATCCATGCACTTTTAAAACTGAGAAAGGAGTTTCATCTGAGTCTCCTAAGGGCTCTCCACCCTTAAAAGTGTTGAAAACCAGTGGTCTTGAGGAATTTGGTCAATAGAAGGAAATATGGTATTTTTTGATAAGTCTAAATTTTTACTGTTTTCTCTTCCCACCATATGATACAACTTACATTGAATTTGTCATTCTCAACTATAATCAGTTTCTTCAGCTCTAAAGAATGGCATTATCTTGATCTTTTTTTTTCCTTACTTTTTTTTTGGAAGGGCAAAAATAAAAAGCTTATTAAATGAGTCTAAAAAATACAGTTGTATGAAGAGAAATATAATACTCTGTATATATCTATTTGCACCCATTCTTCCCACAATTGAGAATGTATTTGCCCATACATTTTAGTCTGCACACCATATATAGAGATGTACACCTACATTGTGTATACATGCGTGTGAACATAAGAGAGAGTCACAGAAACAGAGACACCTACTTCTTTTTCTTAAAAAAGTACATATTACTCTACACATGGTTGCTTTAATTTTAAAACAATGCATTCTAGACATCTTTTCATGTCAACACATACATCTAATCTATTCTTTAAATAGCTATAGAATATTCCATTATATAAAATACTATAATTTATTCAGTCATTTTCTAATTGATAGGCATTCATGTAGTTTATAGCATCTGGGTATTTAAACTATGTTGTTATAAACGCTTATACATATATGGCTATATGTGAGTGCTTTTATTTTTATAAGATTAAAAATAAAGTGATTAAAGTGTTAAAAAATAATAGACATAGTCATATAAGTCTACAAAAAATTTTAGCAATTTGTATTCCCACCTGTATTATAAGTCAATACCTAGTTTACTACACTCTTTCCCAGGGATAATATTCCAAATATCTAACAAGCAAGGCAGGGACATTCAAGAACATTTGTCCTCTAACTACTGTATTTTGAAATTGGAAGGGTCTGCGTAGAGATAAGGATGGGATAAGTTTCTGAAAGAAGAAGGGGCTCAAGGTTGCAAATATATATGAACTGGAATGTTAGAATTTCAATGGCCATCCTGGCCTTACCAGGTAAATAACAACCCAGCTATGGCTAAGATTGGCTATTAACTGGGTGTTTAAAAATTTTGTAAGATTAATGATAGAAAATGATATTTCATTGGTATTTTTAATTTACACTACTTTAATAGATGAACAACTTCTAAATATCAACTTTAAATAATTTACAGTTACTATTTGGCTAAATTTTTGCTCTATTTTTATTTGTGCTATTTACTTTTTTATTTTCAGTTTGAAAAGGTATCTTTATATTGGTGATATTATTTGCTTGCCCGATTTTTACAAATATATTTTCTTTCTTTTTTTTTTTTTAAAGATTTTATTTATTTATTTGACAGAGAGAGAGATCACAAGTAGGCAGAGAGGCAGGCAGAGGGAGAGGGGGAAGCCGACTCCCTGCCGAGCAGAGAGCCCGATGTGGGGCTTGATCCCAGGACCCTGAGACCATGACCTGAGCCGAAGGCAGAGGCTTTAAACCACTGAGCCACCCAGGCGCCCCTACAAATATATTTTCTCTGGGTCTATTCTTCATCTTTAATCTATAGTTAAAGTATCTTTATTGAGTTCTGGATATTAATATAATAAAAAGCCTACTAATATAAATGCTAATGTATTTATGTTTAATACATTTTTATAGTTTTTTTACCTAAGTCTTGAAATTTCTTGCTGTATTTTTTGTTAGGAACTGTATAGTTCTTTTTATTTTTGTGATTTTCCCCTGTTTTTATTTCCACCTGCTCATTGAAATAAAGGAAAAGGACTTTCATTTTGTATACTTATTTTATATTCATCCATTTTATCAAATTCATTTGGTATTTCTAAAACTATTTAATTGAGTATCTTGGGGTTATTTTTGTTGGTATGTAATATAGTCATATAACGAAATAATTTTCTCTTCTTTTCATTGTTTATGTTATACATTGTACTTTCTTGTCTTACTACATTAGTCTCTAAAACCATGTTAAATAATAGAAATGAGAGCAGGCATATGTGCCTTGTGCCAAATTTTACTGTCAATGACTTTAGCACTTAATCATTAACAGTTTTATTGAGTTTTATTCTTTTATTTATTTATTCTTTTATTGAGTTTTGTTAAATAGAGTACTTTAAAAATTTCTATAAGAGACTCCTAAACTCACGAAACAAACTAAGGGTGGCTGGGAGGTGGGGAGGGGGATAGGGGTATGGACATTGGGGAGGGTATGTGCTATGGCAAATGCTGTGAAATGTGTAAGCCTGATGATTCACAGACCTGTACCCTGGGGTAAATAATACATTATATGTTAATAAAAAAATTAAAAAAAAATTTCTATCATACTGCATTTTTCTAAGGTATTTGATACTTCTAGCTTAACACTTATTTTTTTCCCAGAAAAAAAAAATCTTTAATCTCCACCTCCTTGACCACTCTCAGTTTATATCAATTGCTCCTCTCCTTGTTCTGTAGTTGAAGTTTTGGCCGTCCTCAAGATCTAACCTTGGTCCTATCATCTTACGCACACTCCTTCCCAAGAAGTCAGCCAATTGCCTGTGGCTAACACCTACATGCCAATTGTCATGAACGGAATGTTTGTGTCTTCCCAAAATTTATATTCTGAACTCTCGACCCCAATGTGAGGTATTTGAGGTGAGCCTTTGGGAGGTGATTAGGCCTTGAGCGCAGAGCCTTCATGATGGGAGTAGGGCCTTCTATGAAGAGACACAAAAACTGGCTTCCTCCTCTCTCTGCTCTGCACCAGGTGAAGACACAGCAAGAAGGCAGCCTTACCAGACACCAAGCCTGCTGGCACCCCGATCTTGGACCTCTTAGTCCCCTGAACTTTGAGAAATAAATGTTTGTTGTTTAAACTACCCAGTCTGTGGTCATTTGCCATAGCGGCCTGAGCGCACTAAAAAGCCAGTGGTTCTCATATCTACAAATCTGGCTTTAAGTTCTTTTTCCCACCGCCAGCATTTTATTACCATTTTTTACCTAATGTCTTAACCTGGATACCTTAACACTATTCAATCTCAATATTTTTAAACCTGAATTATCTTTGCGCTCAACATGCTCTTCTTCCTATGACTCTCACAAAAGTTAATGACAGCACCATCTACCACGTCATTTAATCTGGAAAATTGAGAGCTATTTTCAGCTACCTCTCTTACCTACTCAACCCTGATCAGTTATAAAGTTCTGTCAACTCTACTTAAAAATATCTCTCAAGCTCTTCTCATCTTTCCACCCACAATTCAACTATTTTATTCTGTTCTTATTATGGCTAGACTCAGCCACACCTTCCAGCACCAGGCAACTGTAGTTCGTCCTTACAATTGTTCCCAAAGTCATTTTGTTAAAACACAGAACAGTTTTCCTCATCTACATAAAAATCTCTACTGGATCTTTAGAACTTCAGAATATAATTTAAATGTTAAATATGGTACACAACGCCTTTCCTAGTTTGAAAGCAATCAATCACTCCTCCTAATTTTGTCTTGTGCCTCTTATTGCCACTTTTCACCACGGTGAATTGCCCACTGCCTCACATCCTCTGGATTTCTCAAATACACACTTGCTCTCTTTCATCTTTATGCCTTCTCTCTGCTCAGCCTCCCTGTGCAGCCATGGCCTTCCTGCATGCCCCCATGCTCCAAAGCCTGTCTCAAAAACCCACCCCTGTGCATCCTATTGTCCCACTCTGTTCTCATAATATACCGTGTTCTCACTGCGCATGGGACCTCCTGAGGGCAGGCTTGTAATTGTAGCTTTGTATTCACAGCATGGCACTCAGTATGGTAGTGATAATATTTATGGAGAGAAAGAAGGAAGGAAGGAAGGAAGGAAGGAAGGAAGGAAGGGAGGGAGGAAGGAAGGAAGGAGATCTTATTTGAATTAAATTCTTTATTTTAGACCCAACTATTCCTAAAAATAGAGCTAAATCACTAACAAAAAAATGTTGAGGTGATTATGAAGAATAAATTAAACAGAATTGTTTTTTTAGTATACAAAAATTGTGGGCAGAATTGAATAACTAAGAAAAAATGAGTAATTATGCTGTATGTCAGCAAACTTATCTTCAGTGAAAAGTGGTTTAGAGAGCAAAAAGAATAAATGGAAAAGCTGAAGTAAAACATGAAAAATGAGTAAGGTGTTTTATGCTTTGTAAACACTTTATTGCATTTAAAGTATAAAACAAAGCATAAAGAACAGATATCCTGTACAAAGGAATTTGGGTAAAGTCCAGATGATGAATTTTCTTGTGTAGTCCTATTGTGCTTATCACAATATCACCTTGTATTTTAAGACATGTAATAATACATGCTATTCATTTGTTATACATCAGGGCATAGTTATGCTTACAATATCACGTTTTAATTATTACTAAGATAATTAAGCTTAGATCACAGTAGCAATTTACATGAAGGTGACTGGGTCCCTCCCATAGCCTGAGTTCCCATCTGTTGGCTCATGGCTCCCAAATAGGTATTTCCAGCTTCTTAACCAGCAGACTGACTGCCTGGACACAGTACTAGGCATGCTCCAGGTAAGACACAAGATCACAACAATGTCAACTCAGATTGCTATAGTAATGCACTTGAAATTCCACCACATACACTTATTTTCTCTAAGTTTTCAGCAAAAGGCAGAAAACAGATTTTGAGTGCCAGAAAGCTTACTTCTGTAAGACCCAGTCACAGCAAGCCAGGGCAAGATAGCTATTGTTACAGAACCCTAACCAATTCGAGTGATGGGACATGAACTCTGGGGGTGATGGCCAGTTTCAAGTCCCACAAGGGCCGCTCACTGATAACTACTTATAAGATGGACAAGTGACTTGATCTCTCTAAGACAGGAGGTGACAATATCTACCACATAAGGCTGTCCTTAGGATTAAACATAAGGTTCTTAGAAATATACTGAGCATTACATAAATATTTGCTGTTACTGATATCACTGTCATTATTATTGGAGGAAGTGGAAGGCATGTCAATAGGAAACAGGAATAAAGCAGAAAATTCCATATAACAACTAATATTTGTATTTAATGAAACTCAAAGAATTCATAGAAACTATGGTATATTTTCAGTGGGGTGTAATGATAGATACCACATGCCAGAAGAAAATTGATTACAAAATGAATCATTGTAAATGAAGGAGGTAAGCTCACAATTTTAAAAACTATATAAGGAAACAAAATTAAAGAATCTGTTTGTGATAACTGTAATATTAATTTATAAGTCTAAAATTGTGTATATAGATTTTCTTAAAGTAGAATAACATTAACATTGATAGGTTGCTATATTTTTCAGAATTTATTTTAGCATTATATTTTGAATTCTTGTAAGAAAATATATATTCAACATATATTCTTTTTTCAACATATTCTTTTTTGGAATTTTGAAAGTAAAAATGGCTTGCTATTAATTATACCACTGTACCCCTTATGTTTCATTATAGAGATAACATATGGTAACACCCCACCCTACATTTGCAGTGAGAAATGGTGGTTGCAACATTCTTTTTTGATTTAAGCTTTGGTAAGTCTGTAAAACCCATATTTTAAAATTTAAAACTATTTCACTCACAGTTTTAAACTATTTTATTAATTATGATTTTTGTTGCAGCAAATTCTCCAAAACTGTCTTCTAAAATTTCAAAAGAAGAAGGATAACTGAGAGTAAATTTAGAAAATAATCATAAGGGATATTTCAATGACTTGAGTAAATTTGTAGCTTTTGGGATTGTTTCATCTTCTTTCTTTACGAAACCTATAATTCTCTCCTGACTGCAAACCCTGTTCATTTCATCCCCTCTGCCTAAATAATGGGACTCCCACAGTTTCTCTTCTGTTCTTCAAAAGATGCATCATTTCGTACACACACACACACTCATACACACATATACAAGTCATTTTTGATGTTTTGTAAAAAGCAATGTTACTGATGACTTTCTAATACCTTATGAGTCTCTACTGAAACAATGGTTTATTGCATCATAAATATGCTGAGTGACACCTGAAAAAATGTAGATAATACTGGAATATCAGATCTAGGGGGAAGAACTCAGAAGAGAATCTTAAGAAGAAAAGCTAACAACTTTAAAGTCAAGATAACGTAGCATTTCAAATAAAAGAATTGCCTGGGTTGCTACAAAACAATAGTAGGAGTCATCAGCCTGATATGCAGTACAAGGATGGGGAGTGAGGAGAGTCGGTCCTATAAACAACGGCCGCTGTTAAAACAAGAGTCACCATGCAGGAGATGGTGAGAGAAAATAATGCATCACGCTTGGAGAGAACTTCCACATCCATTCTCTCATTTCAGTTTCAAGACAATAATATCAACTATTTAGGGCAGATCCTCTTTTACTCATTTGGCAACAAAGACCTAAAGCCAGAGAGAGGCACGGCCTGTGAGCTGTCAGCTCTAATGCCAGCGCGGGGGCTAGACCCCACTTGAAACAATGCTCAGTTGTCTGTTTTCTAGATTTTTTTTTTCCTTTGTCATTGATATAGGTTTAAAATTAAGTTTCTCCCTACCAGGGAACCCTTCCAACCCATTTCTTATTCCTGAGTTCACAGCTTCTACATGAGTATTACATGGTGGATTAAACATAAAAGAATCAGATTTATAAAAAGCTGTCATCTTTTAATAAACACTTGGGATTCCGAAATGCCACAATAAGCATTTAAATTTAAAAAATCATGATGGCAGCTTTAGGATTTCAGGATTCTTCTGTCAGAACACATGGTTTTCATCAGTGTGCTAGGAACAGGAAACTATTCAAATACTGAGTAGGTAATTCCCCAGCTTTCTGTATGATCACTGCGAAGAATCTCTAGAAGATATACTTGGCTTTGAGAGAGCTGGGCTCAGCATCTGTGTTATGAAATCTCCTCATCTTTCAAGCTGGGAGAACGTCATAGTTTAACCTCAGTGGATGCTGTCCAGGAGGAATCAGAGGGTAGAGGTGGCAGGTTGAATAAGCCCAATCTTCTGCAAGTGCAGGGGTGTGGCCCGAAGCAATGCGCTCAACTCATGATTTATAATGGAGACACAGCTGGTCAATGTCATTGCAAGGACACATGATTCCACGTTGGGGTTAATAGAGAGGGTGCCGCTTATTTAGATCATAGTGGACTCTCAGACTCTCAGATTATGGTAAGTAGCCACCGAAGGAAGCGAACTCTGGAAGAAAATGTGGGGCAGGCTCGACTAGGAGGCTGAAGTGGGCCATCTTGAAGACTCTCCTCCAGCAGGAGTCAGAGGGTCAAGGAACGAATGATTTTAAGAAGGCTCACTCCTCAGTTGTGATATAGGAGGCTGAGGACACATTATTTTACAACAAATCCCTGCAGAAATGATCTCAAAGATCACCTGATCTGGTTTCTTCATCCTTTTTAAGATGAGGAAATCTGAGTTTTGAAAATTTGAGACTTGCCCCAAATCTTAAAACCAATCAGAGAACTGGTTTTCTGATTCTGGCCCAGCTCTCTGCCCTCTGTCACCCTGACCTGTCAGGACCCAGGACCCCACCCGGACAGGGGGGTCAGAGCCCTCACCACCACACGTGGCTGCTGAGTGAGAGGAACACAGATGTGTCTCTTGAGAGAACTGCGAGTCCTCTGGGGACCATGCAGACAAAGACACGGGAAGGGAGAGAGGAAAGGCAGCACGAACACATGGCAGGTCCCCTGGACAGGAGCCTCGGAGATGCAGTGACCTTCAGGGAAATGGAGGTGCTTGTCCTTGACTTAATGGAATCAGGGCAGAGCGGGGCTTGGTAACAGACGCGTGCGCTCCTCCCCCACCCCTAGTGATAATTGTACGGAAAAGAATAATCGTTTGTGGTTTGGTAATACAAAAAACCTCATCCAGTTAAATTTACTTTGCAGACAGGTTGTTTTTCTTTTGACCCACATTTCCTAGTAAAATATGGACCCTGTTTATGTGCACCTCTGACATTCAGGGTACAATTCTGGAGAAGGAGGCACAGCTACCATGAATCCACAAGCCCAAGAAAGGCGATTGCAAGGAAATTTGAGGCTGTGACGTTTTAGTGGCTTCTCTTTTATGCTGTGTATAAATTCTTTGTGCTCAGACACTGGTTTCCTCCCATGGCATTTGGGCTAGTCCATGGACGCTCGCTCACAGACCCTCATGGCTCGGCTGTGGCTAGCGTGAGGCAGGCACATTTGATCACTGCCGGCTCTTCATCTGTAATGAGCGGCTTCACAGTTTACAGGGATTGACAATATGGCCCATGACCCCCGTTTTGTAAAGGGCAGAACTGCAGCGCAGATAGGGAAGGTGACAGGAGGCTCCACAAATCAACATCAGCGCCCGAGAGGATCTCGCCGCTGTTCCTCCTTGTCCTGTTCTTTATTTGCCCACCTCGCCTCTCTGAAACTCGCGTCCAGTGCCACTTGCAAATAAAAAGCCTTCCCCAGGAATGCTCCGTGACAGTGAAGGAAGTTCAGGCTTTGCAACCTGAGTTTATGTTAGGGAAGCTGTCATTACGAAGCGAAATTGCAAAGAGTTGTAGAGACTGGATCAAAACCAGCACAGCTTTTAGAGTCAAGTAAGAATGACGTCCCCACGTTTATCCAAATTCGCTCTTAGGTACAGAAATATTAAAAATGAAATGTATTTACCAAACCCACGGGCTTTGAAACAATGTTGAATTACGGCACACCCATACCCTCTTGTTGATTACTTCAGTCAAGAATATATGGCTTAGGTGACAGGGACAATGCCAGTATTAAATTTTGTTTTATGTTGTAATTTTTACCTGTTTGGGATCTGAATTGTGAGGAGAAGTATTTCACTCCTTTGATTTACAGTGTTCAGAACAAAGATTAATGACAGGAACTTTAATTTAGCTCTTTCAACAACTTTCAAGAGGTAAAAGTCTGTGAAAAGATACTGCTGGATGCTCCCAGATTGCTTCCAAAGTTGTTTTGAACAGACAACTAATGAGAAGCATTTTTTCTTTCTTTCTTTCTTTCTTTTTCTTTCTTTCTTTCTTTTCTTTCTTTCTTTCTTTCTTTCTTTCTTCTTTCTTTCTCTTTCTTTCTTCTTTCTTTCTTTCTTTCTTTCTTTCTTTCTTTCTTTCTTTCTTTCTTTCTTTCTTTCTTTCTTTCTTTCTTTCCTTTCTTTCTTTCTTTCTTCTTTTTTTGAGAAGCATTTCCTTAATCTGATATTTATTTGGCATGATTCTCCTTGGGTGAAGTGGCTGGGGATGAAAGTGAGAGGGGGAAACAAGGGGAGCAAACTGTGTAAACATCCATGTGCTTGTTTGCTACCTAGGAAAGCAGCTCGTTTCTTTGATAGCAGCTGAGATTCTTGCTAATGAGACAATGGGGACCAGTGAGCTACAGCAGGTTCAATACTGTCAGCCTGCTGCAGGGTAACCTGCTCTGTGGAACCTTACCTTTGTGCCCCAAATAGAGCTTGGAAATACCAATGTACTCCCCACAGATAGTCTACTCCAACTGTGCTCTTTAGCCCCACGTGGCATTTCCAGTGGCTTCTGGGGGTAGGCGGCATCTGCACAACCTCGGGGATAGCTCCAAAATGGCTGAGGGCCTCAGAGCAGGAAGAGAACTTAGGGAGCAACTGCTCTCATTTCCTTTCTTTCAGAGGAGAAATTGAGGTGCCTGTGTGGCTCAGTCGGTTAAGCATCTGCTTTCGGCTCAGGTCAGGATCTCAGGATCCCACGGTGCTGGCATCGAGCCCCACATCAAGCTCCCTGCTCAGGAGGGAGTCTGCTTCTCCCTCTGCCTCTGCCTGCCGCTCTGCCTACTTGTGCTTGTTCTCTCGCTTTCTGTCAAATAAATAAATAATCTTAAAAAAAAAAAAAAGAAAGAAAATAAGACCCTCCCTCTTCACCAAAAATCTAACTCACATAAGAAGGAACTGCTTGCATGGGATTTAATTTAAATGGCCGTTGTCAGACCTCACATCCAACTACTTCTATGTAAATGCGATAGGCACATATCATATATCAGAAATCCAGCTTACTGGTACTTTTCATGTGACCATTCATTCATTAATGCACTGATACTGTGTGCACACACGGTGCTGGGCTGTGAGGCAGGGCTTAACAACACAGGCATGCGTCCTACCCTCAGAGAACTTACATTCTCTCAGGGAGACCCGAAACAGGCAGGCAGACAAAAATGGCAGTTTCTTTCTTCCTTTTTTTTTTTAAATGTAATGCCTGATTATTATTCTCCTATCGTCAATGTTTATTTTTTTAACATCTGAATTTTATTTATTTATTTTTTCAAAACATTAAAAATAGAGCTACCCTATGACCCTGCAATTGCACTACCGGGTATTTACCACAAAGATACAGATGTAGTGAAAAGAAGGGCCATACGTGCCCCAGTGTTCATAGCAGCAACATCCACAATCGCCAAACTGTGGAAAGAGCCGAGATACCCTTCAACAGACGGAAGGATAAAAAATGGCAATTTCTGATAAGCGCCCTAACAGAGACACACTTTCACTTCATTCATAGCATTTACCAATTACCATAATAAATTGCAATTGAGATTACAATGTGGGGAGGGAGATGTCCACAATGATAAAAAGAGGAGTCAAGAAAGACTTTTTGGAGGGGGTGATATTCAAGCTAAGATCTACGTAGTGGGAAAGAGCCAGCCATTCCACTCAGAGGGAAAAGGATTGGAGAGGCCCCCAGGCCTTCATGCAGGAAGTGGCTCAGAGGGTATTGTTTTTTTAATTCTTATTTATTTCTTTGAGAGAGAGCATGAGGGACGGGGGAGGGGCAGAGGGAGAAGGAGAGTCAGGCTCTCCACTAAGCAGGAAGCACCACGTGGGGCTTGATCCCAGGACCCCAGGATCATGACCTGAGCCAAAGGCAGATGCTAAACCACTGAGCCACCAGGCACCCCTGGCTGAGAGTTTTTAAGGAACAGAAAGGACTCCAGAGTGGACAGAACTCATGGAGCAAGAAGAAGGTAAAGAGTTTGATTTTTAAAATAAGTATGATGGAACGTCATTGCAGTGGAGTGACATGATCTGATTGACATTTTAAGCTCACTTTTGTTTCTTGGGGATATTGGATGGGGGACAAGTGGCAAGAGAGAAAGTGGAGGGACAAATGGGGTCAGTTGCAGGGTTCAAGGCAAGAGGTGATGGTGACAATGGATTTGGAGAGAAGTGATGGGTCCAAGATACATTTGGAGAGAGTAAATACCAACGGTATTCACTAATGGCTTGGGGGAAAGGGAAAGAAAGAAACCCAGGATGACTCCTGGCTTTTTGTCTTGAATGCCTGACTAGCTCTCGGTACTAAATAGATTTTCTTTGAAGTTCATAAGGTTGCAATATATCACATATTATTTCAATGAATAAAATTAGTTAAAATGTATCTCTATTAGTGTCTCATTCGCAATTAGAGAACAAGTTGGAGCTAGGTAAGGAAGACTCTGGTCCTCCACTGTTTGCAAGTCTTCTGTTTATACATAACATAGATTTCTGGCTTTCTTTTCTTTGAAATCTATCTATTTATGATCTATCATTTGGTTGAAAGTTGGGTAACAATTTTTCCCACCTACTTGGTTCCTTCATTACTAGAGTCCTGTCACATTGGAACATCAATACTTTGACATGTCCAAGAAAGCAGGAAGTTACTCAGGAATGTGTATCATTCTGACTGCTTTAAGTCTGGTTTGACAGTAAAACAGATGCTTTTCAAAAGAAAGTGCTGTCTTGTTCTTGCTTTGAGATTTCCTGGAAGAACTGCACAATCTAACTACAAATGCCTCATTAATCTTAACAATAATTCAGTGAGGAAGCAGATTTCCTTGTTTGTTTTTTTTAAAAGATTTTATTTATTTATTTGACAGAGAGAGAGAGAGATCACAAGTAGGCAGAGAGGCAGGCAGAGAGAGAGGGGGAAGCAGGCTCCCCGCTGAGCAGAGAGCCCGATGCGGGGCTCGATCCCAGGACCCCGAGATCATGACCTGAGCCAAAGGCAGAGGCTTTACCCTACTAAGCCACCCAGGCACCCCCAGATTTCCTTGGTTTTGACAGTATTCTTGGTGAGGTGGATTATATGACAATTTCATTATAATTTCACGAAATAAATTTCTGGCTAATGTATATGTGGGGGATATATCATTTTGGATAGTTTATGCTACCTGATGAAGGTAAATCAGATATTTAGATAATCTCAAACAGTGATAGATCCCCAATATATCTGGTTTAAAGCACAGTGAGTGAGACAAACACTCAGAAGCATGGGAAGAAAGAGACACACAAGCCATCAGGCATCTGTTTGCCTACCTAATTATGACAACCTGAGATCCAACCTGACAGAAGACAAGATAGGTGCTGTGTAACTTGCTCCATAAATAAGCCACATATTAGTATTGGGTGAATAAAAATATTCTTTAGCAATATTGTGAATAATATATGATATTTAAGGGGAAGAAATATAGAATAATTTTTAATATAAAAACAATTGTTTTGAGAAATATATATTCATATTCCATTATGATTTTAATATTCATTTCATTTGATTGACTCAATGTTGAATTTTGTATTGCTAAGAAAAGTAACATTTTAGGATACAAAAAAGTAATTAAAAAGGGAAAGTTTACTAGCCACAGAAATACATTGATCAAAAGTCTAACTGTAATGGAAGTTTGAAGACCACATAGTAGATGTGGCATAAGCTTCATTTCTATTAAACTAAAATATATTAAGTTATGCAGGCAATCTATGGAACAATTTACTTTTTAATAACACACTTCTAGATTTTAATAGAAGATGCTAGGATAAGAATTCAGAGATCAGATATCAAAACTATACATATTTGATACCTGAAAAGTTTTTTTTTAATGTTTTCACTTTTCATTATAGAACTGATACCAGATGTATTCTAGGAAAATATATGGTTCTTTGTTTCAAACCCCAAATAGGAAGCACCTGTTCTTAAGGCAGACATTCATTTCCATAATAAAACATATCGTGTGCCACTTATGGGCATTAGCTGGTTTAAAACACTTAGTATAATAAAATGTGTAATAAGGGGGGAAAAGAAGAAACTACAAAAAGCATCGGGTATAACTATAATAATTACACAGGCTAGATTTAAGTTACCCAGAAGCTCGTTTTAGATATATTTATTTGTATATCTAAATACGGTGAGATTTCCATGCAATTCCTAAGGAAATACACAAATTCCTGCCATAATGAGCCAGAAAGAAGCTATATTCCAATAAAGAACCATTTGTAATTTATTAGTCTTCTTCTTAACTAAAGCAAACTCACAAAACCTTACAGGACACCACTAAGCAACAAAATAGTTAAATATGTCATTCTGCCAGTTAAAATATTTATTGTATTTTCAGTGTGTCGGCATTTAGGGTATAATGATCAACAAAACAGAGACAACGGGCCAGGGGGGAAGTAGACATCACATGAACAGTCACGAACAATCTGGTTATTGATTATAACTAAGCAGAATGCTGCAAAGGGAACTGGGGCCCATTGAGATATAACGTCGTACTGGACATACTTGGGGTCATAGAAGACTTTCCCAAATAAAAGATGTCTTAGAAAACAAGACGAATTTCTTTTTTCCAGACTTTTATTTTCTTGTACAATATCCCTAATAAACTCCTTTTCCGTGGGGTCCAGCTGTGCACTCATTCATCCAACAAATGCTGAACACTTGCTGAGTCAGGCCAGAGCCTTCTCTGACATTGTCTGCAAATCCCCAAACCTGTCAGCTTGCTTCTCTCTTAAGCCCTGGCAGCAAGGAAAACCATGCAAATCTGCATGTCAGAGCTACATAGCATTTCTTTTATGTGATTCAGATGTTTCCCCCTCCCATCCCACACCTTTCCCATACCCTGGAGCCCACAAGTCCATCCTTGCCTTTTTATTCTCAGGAAATGCCTCTGCTTTCTACTTCAGAAGGTAAAAAGAAGAGATCAGTGGGTATAAATTCCTTCTCTTCCTTCTGCTAAACTTACACATTTATCTGAGTTCAGATCTGCAATCGCCTGCTATGGATTCCATCTTTTTTTTTTAAAGATTTTATTTATTTATTTGACAGAGAGAGAGAGCACAAGCAGGCAGAGTGGCAGACAGAGGCAGAAAGAGAAGCAGGCTCCCCACTGCGCAAGGAGCCCGATGCAGGACTCAATCTCAGGCCCCTGGGTTCATGACCTGAGCCGAAGGCAGCCGCTCAACCAACTGAGCCACCCAGGCGGCCCTGGATTCCATCTTTTAACTCATCACTATCTTCCATTCCTTGATCTCTATTCCCCCACCAGAATCTTTAGTACAGGCATTCCTTGCCTCTGACCTGAAGACCTTAATAACTTATTTTGTGGTCTCTCTACCATCAGTGTAGAGCATTCATCTTCTATGATGCTGTCAGGGAGGTATTTCCAAATGCAGTTGTGCTCATACCATGACTACACTTCAACAATATTTCTTGGCTCCCCATAAGGATAACGTGCAATCCTTGATGCAACCATTTGTTTCGTATCTGGCCTTCACCCTACCCCACCCCAACTGTGAGTCCTTGGAGCGCTTCCATCCTCATAGCCCAGCCCCACTGGGCACACTTCCAAATCACGGCTTAATAGTTCCTGTGTCCTACCACACTCTCTAGAGAGGAAAGCAACAACAGGTAAATAATTACAGTACAAAGTGAGCTATTTAAATTGAAATGTGTTCAAACTACTTGGAGAATTTCCCAAAGAAACCCCCCTGTGACAGTGTCACCTCCCCCAAACATCAATTCCTGTCATTTTTCAATTTCTAAACCCATAATTCTGACTCCATTGGTCTCTTGGTGGGTCACTTCCTAATCCTAGCTCAAGACCTTGCTTGAAAAACTGCCTTCTCTTCATTTATGCTTAGTGCACATGGCCAAGTTACTTTTCTACATACGACATTGACCATGGCTTCCCTCTTCCAAGAGCTCAGTTTTGTCCTGATGCATTCAAATCCAAGTCAAAAGCTCCGTCCAACCAACCTTTCTTGGAATCCTCAATGTCCAGAAAATCCATTGATGGCTCCAGACTCTTTCCTCCACCCTTCTTTGGCTACACACTGCTCTGGAGTGTTCTCCTTGGGAATTTAGATCTTCCTTTTCTCACTGAAGCCATTCCTAAATCTCCATCTTTCAGTGCAAATGCCAAGGATTAACAACAACAAAAAAAAGAGGTCTATATGATTTCACTAATGTAATATTTTTGTGATGATTACTTTTCATAAAAAACAGCTAAAAGTAATCAGAGTTTACTGTGTGCTGAAAATTTTGCTAAGCATTATCTCATTTTACCTTCAGAGAAACTCATTTATTTTATAGATAAGAAAACTGAGCTTTAATGAGATTAAGTAATTTGTTCGAAGTTATTTAGCTTGTAAATGATAGAGCTGGGATATGAAATCAGGCCTGATTCTACAGTCTAGGATTTTAACCACCATAAAAGCATCCCTGCTCCTGCTTTTGCTGTCTTGTGTTCCAAAATTACCAGTCTGCTAGTAAATTTCTGTTGTGTTTACTTATTCATTTCCCAACAATTCATTGAATAAATATTTATTGAGTTCCAACTCCTCCTGGCAAGATATCCCACTAGTCTCTCTGGGTTGACAAAAATAATGTAGGACAAGAGTCTTTTCCCCAAGGGATTTATTATTTAGGTTGAAATAGTGCCATAAAGGTGACTGTGTATGTAGTTTCAGCTCATGATATAACTGGCATATTACAACTGCAATGAAATAGTGTTGGAAAATAAAAAATGCTGAAAATACACAGCTCTGGATAGAGTTCTGTGATATTGAGCACACTCTTGGGACTGGTGAATGTCAAGGTCAGTAAAAATTGTTCAAGGGCCATAAAAAGATGTATGTGTGTGTATATATATTATATATATACACATATATATGTTATATATACACATATATATGTGATATATATCACATATATATATGCATACACATTTAAATGTTAATTCTAAGTATTTCTGTTTTATTCCATGTCACTACGTTCATATTATTTTGAGCTAAAAATTTCACAGAAAACATTTGTGATCCATGAGAATCTCATTGGCACCTTACAATTGTTGGATCACATAATGAGAGATTAGAAATTCCACACTTTGATATTTGCACACCCAAGACATGAACATCTTTTAATAACTGATATAATCACCTCTTGGAGAATCTTTTGTTACACAGACTTAGTCCTTAAAAACTACATTCCCTAAACAAATGTGATCTTTCATACTTTAAATTCCCTCAGCTGTCTTCACCTGCCCAAATATACATCTCCATGGTTTTTATAAGCAGTTCATTACAGAAAAGCTGCCTTTCTTCCATGACTGTTTTCCCCCAATTTGACTTTTATCCAATACTCTCCAAGACATCTTCATTTTATTATAGCAAACTGGTATGACAAAAACTAACACAGCTTTATAAATACAGAACATTAGTCCTCAGAGGGACCCTAGAGGTCTTCTAACCAAAGGTCCTTATTTATGAGCCAAGGTAAACAGGGCCCACTGAAGGCAATTGCACTTTAAAAATGATCCTGAGTTTGGGCATGTTCATGGCCAGGAATTAGGTTTAGGTGTCGCTGTCCACGTTGTCCCCAGTGACTGTACTTTGCCTCCTGGCACAGATATTTACTGTAAAGCCCAACCCTGTTAGCCACACTTTCAGGAGTGACATAAACAATTTCCTCAGAAAAATATACTCACTCATTCCTCCACCTTAAGATATTTATTAAATGCTCAGGTATGTTAGTTAGCTACTGGGGGTATAAGCATGAGTAAAACACGGTATCTGCCTTCAAGGGGTCTTATACCTTGCTAAGGGGAACTGGGCGTGGAGATGAATAAAATCGCTAAAATTTTGCAGAGCCTGGAGAGACGAGGCCCTGGGTGAGGTGGGGCCCACAGGAGACAGAGCATTAAACGGGGTATGGCCAGAAAAAGGTTCATACAGGAGGGCCACTGACCCTGAGCCTGGGCAGAAGAATGGGCAGGTATTCATCGTTCAAGGATGAACAGAGCTATAAGCAAAGGTATAGATCACATTGTTTCAGGAACTGCAAGAAAGGTATGGTTGGAGCACTAAAAGGTGCTCAGGGGACCCAGTGGGAGACAAGACTGAGAGGTAGGCAGGGGCCAGTACGTAGAGAGCTTTGGGTGGATGAAGCAACTTGGGCTTTGACTTGTAAGAAAGGGAGAGTCACTTAAGAATTTTGAAAGAATTCGCGGTCAGGCTCTGAGCTTAGGGTCCAATCTGATTGGAAGAGCATTAGACTAAGGGCAGGGACCCAGGGAAGCAAACAGAAATGGGGATGGTAAGGGAGAAGGTGGTCACGTAGGTTGACTCAGACTTAGGCTTGGGTGACTGGGCAGAGGGAGTGCTACCAACCAAACTGGGGGAAGAAGGTCAGACATGGAGTGGGGGTGAGAGAGTCAGTGGTGGTGAAGGAAAAGGAGAGGATGGAGAGTTTGGTGCTAGAAGAGGCATGTCCAAGGTACCCACACAACCAGCCACCGGATGAAAGAGGCCAGGATGCAAGAAGATAAAGGGATCTGCTGTTCTGAAGTCATGGATACAGACATAATCATAGAAACTCTAGGCTGTTACAAGGTCAGCCTCACTTGCAGTCATGGATGTGTGCAGCTGGATACTTTCCTAGTAATGAGACAATCAAGATCTGGGGGAACCCCATTCTTCCCTTAGAAAGCTTACTTAACAGTCTTAAAAATCAACATGTTCCTGGCGAGCCTTGACAACATGAACGTGACAGGGATGACATACACTGAGAAGGTCCTGAGAGCTTTCCCATTGACCACCCATGGAAATATTGCAACTTCCTTCCATCGTGAATAAATTCAAAGGTATTCAAGTGATGGCAAAAATTCAAACAGTAAGTCCTCACTTGTCCAAAAAAGCATTCTATCTCCCTCAGGCCATAGTAAATGATTCTGGCATGGGCACATTGCCTAAACCAGGCTAATGTGATGCATCCTAAATTTTGGCTTTAACTATTGGAAAAGAGAGAACACCCTCCTAATGGTGTTGCTAAGCTACCCGAGAATGAAGCCAACTCCAAGGAAAATACGTCTGAACAATGGAAAAAAGAGACCAGGGGTTCACGGCATTGTTTGTGTCTCTGGAACCAGCCGAGCCTGAAGCAATATCATCCTTGCACTTTTTAGTTATGCTTGCCAATAAATTATTTTTTCTCGTTTAGGCATTTGAGTTGGGAGTCAAATGCCTAGGTCACTGCCACTAGTGACCAAAATTGTCCTGAAAAGTTCAGAAGGCTGCTGTGTGCTCTAAATCTAACCTTTGGGATCAGAAAGAATAAGATAAATTTGATGACAAGAACTGGCATACAGGAACAGGCCAGGCTTTAAGGCAGTCTGACCTGCCCCCTCTCCCCGCCTTCATGCACTAGGTAGCCCGTGGCCAATGACAGCCAGCCCCTGGCACTCCAACCTTTGTTCGTAGAACCTGCTCCTGAACTTGCTCCTTACCTAACTGGCTCTTACTTCCCGACTGTATCATTTTCTTCTTAGGTTCTTAGCCTAAAGCCTTAATGCCCATTGTTGGCCCAACTCTTTGGCTCTTTTTCCCCTCTGGTTTTCTCAGTCCTTGACTCACCCAAGGCTACTACTCGCAGCCCCAGTGGTAGCCTCCAGAAGCAAATGTTAGTACCTGCCCATCTGGCCAGGCTGCCCTGTGGACACAGAAGGCCAGAAAACGGCCAGCAAAATTCAGTCGTTGAATCCACTAACAGGGCTACAGGGTTAGAAACCGGGAGGAAGAATTCTGCAGAGAACAAAGGCAAGTACACAGCGTGGGTTTTGGGTGAGAGCCACAAGGAGAGCTGAAATGTTCCTGGATTTTACTGGGTGTGATTCCTGGTGTGCAGGTAGATCAGTCAGCATGAGGGGACAGGGTAAGTACAAACATTTGGGACCGTTGTGAGTTTGTGCTGGCATGGCCAGGCGCGTACGTCACGGGTTCTCTGTTCCCTCCTCCGGCTGGAGCCACCACATGCCGGGACTCAACCACATCTCACCATCTTCCCCATTCCTGAGCCGGTCTAAGCCAGCACTATGTTTCTCCTGTGTTCATGTGTTTACCTCCCAAATGATCTCCTTTTCCCGACCCTTGTTCCCCTGTATCTCCTCTTAACAGCAGCCAGAGGGTCTCTCTAAAACACGAGCCAGATCCTGTCATTCCTCTGTTTAGATGCTTCACCCTTTCCTCCCTCATCATTCCAGGCAAAAGTCAAAGTCCTTATAATGGCCTTCAAGGCCTAAAGGAGCTGGTCCATGACCTTGCTGACATGACCTTGCTGCTTTTGCACTCCTCCCTGACTCCCCACCAGTGACACTGGCCACCATGCTCTTCACGGAACATACCAGACCCTCCTCCTCTCTGTGCTCTAATGTCTCATGGTCCCTCATCACCGTGGTTGTGCTAGCATGCCCCCCCACCCCCGCTGCACTCCTGACCCTCCTTCCTTTCCTTGACTGATCTTTTACCAATTATTGCCTTCCAACATGCTCCATAATATACTTCTGCATTTACGTACTGTCAGCCTCCACAGCCCTATGCTTTATAAACAAAGGATTTTGACTGGTTTATTGCTAAACCCCATGTCAAGACAATGTCCAACAACTGTAGGTACTCAATAAATATTTGTCAAGTGAATAAATTAATTTTAAAAGCAAAAAGCACATTTGACTAAGGGTTATCAGGGCAGATGCTACAACTAAAATGACCACCATAGTTCACATCACTCAGAAGACCTGCCAAAGGCAAGTCATCTTGGAGTCTGAATACATAAACATGCATCAGGTATGCTTGGAAATTTCATAGTTTTCATTTTAAGAATTATATATGAGCGACTGTGGGCAAGAGTCTGTCATACAAATGAGCTATGTTGTAAAAAATCCTTAACGGAGCTATTTTAAAAATGGCTTTTTAAATGAATATTTAAATATTAATATGTGATATTAATATTTGAAATTCGTTCTTTTTCATAAAACAGAGCTAATGTTAAGGCTAGTTTTAAATCCTTTTGCTAGCTAGATTTGCAAAGCAGTACCACCAAAGCCCCATGAACCACACTGTCTAATTAAGGCTTGTTTTAATTAATTTATTTTCTTTGCTTAAAGTTCTAGAGTATATCTAGATGATTCACTCTTTCAAAAATCTGATTCTCCTTAGGATTTCAGTGGCTTTCTATTCTCACTAAAGCATGTTTTGTATCATTAGTACAAATTTTTTAATACCTTTAAGAGTACAATTTAAGTATCATCCATAAGAATTCCAAGTAAATTTCATCCTGCCTTTCCTAAACCCCAAATTATCTATATGGCCTATTTCTTCAGGAAATGACTGGGCATCCAGTCATCTATATTTGTATATCTGTTATGAGTTTGTGGCTTGATATACATTCTTCATGATTAAAGTAAATTCCACTTTTTCTCAACTCAAAAGATCAAAGAAAAGTTCCGGGCTTCTTGATTTCAAAAGTAAAACCTTTTCAAGTGACCTTCTTTTATATGAATGTTGGGACAAAAAGATAAGCACACAATGAAATAAAAATAAGACCCAAGGGAAAAACCAAACACAATTCCCCTTCAGCCTAAGAAAGACACATGACACTGACAGATGCACCAATTACACACGTCGGAACTTAGTTCTGGGCAGGCAATGATCAAGTGACTTAATTAAGTGACATTTGTCACTGAGTGAAGGAAGGAGGTTACTGAACCTTTGACAAACTTGTTTTACATTGTTTTTACAGTCAGTGTGTTATATTTTAGCTGCACAAATGTTTACCATGGCTTCTGTATGTTACCTAAGAGCATAATGAACATTTATGATATGATTTTTATGGCCCCACGAAGGGAGCAGAGATCTGTCCCTGATTTTCTGGTGAAGCTGCCTATGGTCAAAAGATGATGTCGGTAGACAAACCATAAGAGATTCCTAAACTCACGAAACAAACTAAGGGTGACTGGGAGGTGGGGTGGGTAGGGTTATGGACATTGGGGAGGGTATGTACTACGGCAAATGCTGTGAAATGTGTAAGCCAGATGATTCACAGACATGTACCCTGCGGCAAATAATACATTATATGTTAATAAAAAATTTAAAAAAAAAGATGATGTTGGGGATGCAGGGACATTTCTCCTGCACTGGGATCACCCCTAATTCAGATGCCACTTATCCTCATGCTCCCATTCCCTGTTAAAACTCACACTTCGATAACACAAACCCGTAATTTGAATCAATGATTAGTTACAGATTGAAGGGTTTTCCCTTTCTATGAGGGTAGTTTTAGAATATCAACCAGCATAAATTATGTAGAATGTTTGGAAGCCGAGGACATCAATTAAGAGGTAAGAAAGGATTGGTGAGTCTCTCAGGACCTGTATAACATTCCTGAGATCAAATTATGGAGGTTGCCACCTCATTCTTTTGCAAATTCCATGGCTCAGGCCAGGCGATGCCTGATAATGAGCAGCCCCTCCTCTGATGATGCTTACAAGCCTCTCCGAGAATGCCTGTCTCCAGCCTTACCCATACTCAATTATACCTAAAACCGAATGGCTTTAATTTCCACCAGTGAAAGAACACATCATAGGGCATATTTTTATATTCTACAAAGAATAATCAAGATTTTGCTAAAAGCAAAGAGATAATCGGTTTCAATAAACATAACACTAAAAGAGTATTGACTACGTGCAAGACACTATGCTATTTAACTTGGATCAAGTTACTTAATTCCCTCAATTAATTCCTTAGTTTCCTTTATAAGGTGAGGACCTCACTCCCATTTTACAGATGAAGTGAGATTAGAACCCAAGTCTGTCTTACTGCAGAGCCTACCTTGAAATCACTGGTTTTACATTGGCTTTTTTTCATTTTTACCTTTCACTGAGAAAAGTTACATAGTTGTACTTCTAAGGCATCACCTGACATCTACCTGAAATCCACATTAAAAATGTGATAAACACTGGTGCTTTAAAGAAGTAAACTAACTTGAACAACTTGAATAACTATTATGAGTTAAGTTATATCTCCACAGGACCTCAGAATGTGACCTCATTTGGAACTAGTCTTTGCACACGCAGTCAGCTTAAAAGGAAGTCATAAGGGAAGTCATAGGATGCCATATGACTGGCGTCCTTAGAAAAAGGGGGGATTCAGATGCGGAGACTTGCAGACATGGAAGGAAGACTACATGAAGAGACACGGGGAGAACGCCATATGAAAATTGGGGAGATGCTGCCACAAGCCAAGGAATGTCTAGGGCTACCAGCCTCTGGAAGGGGCCAGGGGATCCTCCCTCCCCTGTGGGTTTCAGAGGGAGCAAAGCGGGGCGGACCCCTGCATGTCAGACTGCTGCCCGTGGGAACTGTGAGACCATAAACTTCCGTTGTTCTGGCAGCCCTGGGAAACCAACGCAGTGACACTGGACTGACGGACATTCTATCTTAATAACCTGGGAAAGGCTGACAAGGCTGTTTATCACGGGAGGCTGATGAAGAGTAGTTTGACAATATAGGGTGGTTAAAAGGAAAATATCACAAATACTGACAAGAACATGCTGATGAGAGAGAACGATCCCCACCCAATGAGATCCTCATGCGAAGATCACGGCGTTTTGCACCACCTAACCTCCCCGACGATGTCACTGGCATTACCTTCTACTGCGTCTCACGCTTTCATGTGAGACATGCAGGGGTTCGAACAGGGGTTCGACTTACCCAGAGCTACTGTGTGTGTGGTGGGCTTGCACTCACAGCAAAGGGGAAATGGCTGGAGAGAGGGGCAGGGAGGTCCCCCAGGCTTTCTTTGCCTCCCTCACAGAGACCTGCTCATCCAACCACACCGGGTGGCTCTACACACACCCTAGTGTCACCGGCCTGGCAGAGGACAAGCCCAGAAAGGAACTGGAAGCAGGAGAGATCCCACGGAGAGGGGACAGCTGGGGGTGTGGCTATGAGAGGACCCTACAGATGCGCCTCTGAGACTGGGACGTCAACGGCCACCTCTGCTCCGACTAGACCCAGGAGAAGGCGCAGAAATCTTGGAACATCGTCACAAGCTCAGGATGGTAAATAAATAACATGACAAGTCTATGCAAATACAATATTAAAGTAGATTTCCTTCCAGTCTGCTGGGGGAATTGGAAATATTTTCCCTTTTTTCCTGTTTATGAACCCAGCCACCTTACCTACTCAGCCAACTGCCCATTTTGCTTTCTCTTGTTCCTTTTCTCTCTCTTTTCATTTCATTTTTCTGTGGCATTCTTTCCTTGAAGTGTGAACAACTACAGGTAATGTCAAAATAATTTGATTTTTAAGTCCAGGTACTACAACATGGGATAAGGATTATTGGTTCCGTTTACACAGAAGCTGGTATATTTCTAGTGCCCTAGTATTAGCAGATATAACTGGTCCCTAATTGATTTGTCATCATGGGTTAATTACCACCCTAAGTTCATTTTTTGCCAGTGTTCTCAATTAGTAGCATCAGGTTAATCCTTAACTTATGAAAGGAAAAAAAACAGCTATGACATGAGTAGTTAACAATCATCTCTACAAAGTACTATAAAAACCCATTTGCAGGATTAAGGGTCAAAAAACACACTTGTTAAAACATTGCATTTACTTGATTACTCTTGCTACCTTCTCATAGTCACCTATAAGCTACTTGACACAAGATCTATTTTTAAATAATTTCTTTGACATAAGATTTTCATTCACCCAGACAGTTTCATTCATTTCAGCACAAAGCCTAATACATGGTAAGCTTCAAAACCTGTTCAGTTAATGAATGAAGGCTAATAAGGCAGTGAAGAAAATCACTCCAAATTAATTAGCGGGAAACATTATGTAGCACCGGACGCCTGAAGCACTGCTATAATGATCTATCTGGTGTCTGAGGCTAAAAGTTGGCACAATTATAGAAATCATGTTTAAATATTTGGTGTGATCATCCTTAAAGTGAGAAACTCAGGGTTATTTATTTTTTTTAAATCATGAAATTTTGTAGCTTTTTTTCCCCAGCCTGTAAGTCCAAGGAAAGGAAGGTGGAGATAAACTTTCACACATTACCTCCGTTTCACGTGTGGAACAGAAAAGGGCAGGCGTTTCATGACGCCTGGCTCGCTAGCATGACAGCTAAATAACCAAGCCGTCTTTCTCTTTCTAACGCAGCTGAAAAATTAATTTGAAATACATTAAAATAGACTGCTGCTTTGAAGGGTCTAGTACCAACACGTGCAAACAAGCTCTAACTTGCTAGATTATACTATAATGTACAATAAGCAGGCACGCTTTCTAAGATGAGTGTCCCTTTTTAGTCTTTATCCACAGGGAAAGCAATTATTATTTCATATGGTTTTATTTAGTTTTCAATTAGTAAATTAAAGCCATGCGAAAAATACGGAGATTACAGCTCTTTCGTTCTTCTATATTAGACCATTTAAAAATGAAAATTGGTATTCTACAGCAATATTTCATCTTTATTGACCTTTATTGTGAGCAGAATTTTTAAGGGTAATATCAAAAAGTTCATGTATGATTATTTTCAATTTCTGGATTTTTGCCCGTGTGTCATCTCAAAACAAAACCATGGCCTATAGATGCACCATAAAATCTGCAAAGGTAGTGAGAAAGTAAATTTAGGCTTGAGAATAGAATGTGCCAGCCTTCTCTCCTGTTTTATCATGGATGATTGGCATGCAGTAGTAAACAATAAAAGAGAGAGAGAGAGACAGAGGGAGAGAAGGAGAAAAAGCTTTGTCAGTCAAGTAGTATTGTAGTCCTAGACAGCTCGGGAGGAGAACCACCAATCTCTGATACGTTAGCTTGACAGGCAGAGAATAATCTCAAGGTCCTTTAGACCCTAACATTCTTGGGAAAATTTTACCTTAAATTTTCTATTTTTATGAGATAATAGTTCTTGCTTTATGTTACTTATTCAGAAAAAGTTCATTTTATTTCAGAATAATTATTTTATAGTCTTTTAAATTATTTTTCTCCCACTGATTCATCTGTATACTTCACATTCAAAAGAAGCTCTTTTGATATTATTTAAGGAATATAATTAAGCCTGAAAATTGAGATGTCAAGCAGCAAAAGCTTAAAAAGAATTCAAAAGTATTAAAGTAATGTTGTAATAGTAAAATATTAAAAATAAAGTAAAGTAATAAAGCTATACTTTTTATATTATTTCTGTTGGGGCCCCTGTTACCATAGAGCCTAAAAGCCAATAAACATAATTCATTAAATACAGGCTACAAGGAAAGTATATTTTCAGTGCAGTTATGACACTTTTGGTTCTGTAAAGCAGCAAACCCCATTGGATTCCCCAGGTTTCATCCCTTTAATTTTTTTTTTTAAATAGCTAAATAGCAGGTAAATAAATGCAGAGAATTTTTGGATGCCAAAAGAACGCACGTGGACCACAGCCATATAGGAATATTCTTATATATTTGAAATATGGGTATTTCTTATCACAGCTAGAGACAAATTATTTAGCAAGAAAAATTCACATATTTATCAGTAGATATAATATCGCATGCAAAAATGTCAAAGCTAGAAGTAGCCCCAGAGAAGAAAATAAATCATTCCGTGCAATAGGAGCTGCACAACCTGATTCAGAGAGGAGCCCAGGAGCAAGCTGGAAGCATCCTCTAGCCAGTCAGGCGCTACCGCTGGGGCGCGCTCCTCACCGTGACCCTTTGGTGCAACTGCGCCCTCGCTAAACGGGGCTATCTCCTTTAAAGATGCGATACAATTAAGTGCGGTTGTTAGTTCAATTCCGGGACTCTCTTAAGCCAAGACTATCAATCATGCCGAACGGTGGAATTATTCATACAGTTCAGTATTCTGGACTGCTGCTCACAAGAGACGAAGAGATCCGATCAAGATATGCGAACCCACTCCCCGCGGGGACGCTGCTATTTATCTACTGAGCCACCCCCATTCCTTAGGTTTCTTTAGAGTGGTTTCTGAGGGAAGAGTCTGTTAGAATATTTCGCATTAAAGAGGAAAGGCTTATAGTATGAAAATCCAGCGAGCTAGATAGTAGCAAAGGGTTCCCGAGTTGGAACACTTGAGCTGCTGGAGACAAAAAATCAGATACAAGTAAGTTCAAACCATTTCGCGACCTACAACAAAAATGTCCTGTATGATTTTTAAAGATGAGTTTTCCCTGAGCACTGTCCTATAATAAGGATCAGGTTCGTAACCAATAAACAGTTTCTCATAACATACAGACGGAAGAGCTAGTTTACTGGAAAATATTCTCCATCTTTAAGGATTCTCAGCAGAATAAAAAAAAACAAATCATCACTCCATCTTCTTACTTTCATCTGTGGGGAGCTATACTGACGTGCATTTACCAACAGAGCTCATTCCTAGGCTTGTGAAATGCACGGGGTATTTCTCTGCAAGGATTTACCAGCAGAAACCTGGAAGGCAGAGTAGAATTCTTGGAATCTCAAAGCAAAGATGGTGGGGGGTTAAGGCCAGGAACTCGCTTCAGCTGCTAGAGAAATCCCCCACTTCTCACAAGTTCTGGGGAGACTACAAGGGCAAGAGCCTGAACAGACTTGCTTTTTAAAAACTGTCAGTTGAAAGAATATCCAAATTATCTCTGGAATGTTTGCAACCCAGTACCTGATGAATTGGGGTTAAAAAAAAAAAAAGAAATTGGCATATAAATAAATGCCACCCAACTTACAGGGGAAGCGCACACCATCAACCATCACCGTTCCATGCAAGATTCAATTTCTTTTTAAAAGGACAAAAATCCTTCATCTCATCTATTCAGGGGAAAATTAAACATGCCATCTGTTTCAGCTTGAATTTCTTTTTCTTATATAAATTTAAAAGCTGCATTTTACTCACCCACTGTTTATTTACTTGTTTTCCCTATGAGCTAAAGCAAGTTTATTTATTTTCACCACGCGGCTTGTCTTCCTTACTCTGTCTGGGTTTTTCTTTTTATCTATTAGCCCTTTTCACAATGGAAGAATGTTTTGAGTGCTTATTTGAATCCTTTCCCACATATATATTACTAACTTAAAAAAATCGGTTTGGATTAAATCCAGAAATAATGAGATATTTATAGTATTTTTCATTTAATTTATTCACAAAAAGCAAATAGGTTAGAAGAGATTGGTGTGTTTTAAAGAATGAGAAAAAAATTGAATAATGAACGTATTTCCAAACCCAGGGCATTTTTAATTTGAAGAAGAGGAGGCATGTGATTCCCTGTACAAAATACAATCTGCTCGCTAAGGTTTAATAACTATTTTCCCACAATGTACCTCGTGTTAGGAAAACATAACTTACAGAAATGAAAGTGTTCAACGAAGAAGTGGAAATCAAAATGACTGTTTTCATAAAGATGGATGGTACAATTTCTTAACTAAAAAAAAAAAATAACTAAACGTCTCCATGACCTATTCATTGTATAACTGGCAGTTTCTGCCTCCTGACCCTTATTTTGCCCATCCCCCAGTTTCTGCCTCCTGACCCTTATTTTGCCCATCCCCAAGAACAGAGCAACCACCACTCTGTTCTCAGCATCCCTGAGTTTTGTTTTGTTGTTTGTTTTTTAAGATTCCATATATAAGTGAGACCAAACAATATTTGTCTCTAACTTATGTTACTTAGCATAATATCTTCAAGGACCAATTTCATTCTTTTTATGGCTGAGTAGTAGTATTCCATTTTACACACACACACACACACACACAATTTATATACACACCACATATTCTTTATCCATTCATCTGTCAATGGACACTCAAACTTCCATGTTTAAAATAAATAAATCAGAGGTTGTAATATACTTGGGATGAAATGTACAGTATGGTGACTGTAGGCAAGAATATTGTAGTGCTTATTTGAAAGTTGCCAAGAGAGTAAATCTTAAAAGTCCTCATCACAACAAATTTTTGTGACTTTCTATGGTGATGGATGGTAACTAAATATCACAGTGCTCATTTTGCAGTGTATACAAATATCCAAACATTACACTGTACACTGGAAACTAATATAATTTTATATGTTAATTATACCTCAATAAAAAAATCCCGAAACAACAGCATTTTTAAAAAATACAAAAAAGTATAAAATACATACTATGGTGAAGGCAAATCTTCTTTCAAGACTAAGGTTAATCCAAAGTTTGAGTTTTTATGCTTTTTCTAATGCATTTATATCTACTTGTTTTAACAGAGCATTAAATGAGTATGTTTAAGGTAAGGAAGAAAAATGAAGTGACATACACAAATTACTGGGACCCTTCCATCCATGTGGACCAAGAATTCAACAGAGCTTTACTAGCAGAGTAGAGAGAGTCCTTTCCTTTGCTGATGGAACACTAGTATATCTCAAGTGCTTTGGCCAAGGTGTTGTAGAGTTCCATCGTTATGTTCACTGTGATCTCCAAACACATGTACGCAAACATTTAAGAATTTTGTGGGAAGACATGAATAGGTAAAAATATGGGAGGTTTGTCATGAATCTACAAATGCTAATTTTTAAAAATATAAACTAAGATGTCAACCAGTAAAATGGTAAAAAGCTGTGAAGACTGCTAAGAGAAATTCACATTTCCGCAAGCACAATGTAAGCATTTCCTAGGGCACGAGAATGATAGAATATAAAAGACAGATATACATACATAGATATACACACAAGAATAAATATACACACAAAGATTATATTTGCAGTAATCTTCCTGTATATTTCTTGTCAAGAAAAAAAGAATTTAGTGGCTTTAGATAGTTGAGGTTTCAGAAATATGTTATTCTGTGTATTCAGGGGCAGGAAGACTAGAGGCAAGGAAAAATAACTTAAGATAATGAAGAAAAGGATTTTTACTTCTGGGTTTCTTATATCAAATTAACCGCACTACTCAAAACAATGTTTATATAAAATGCAAAAATAAGCTCTTTGAAGGCATTGGACAGTGACCAAGTCACCTAGGACCGAAAGGCCAAAATTTCAGAAAAAGAAAATGCCTAAATTCACCAATGATTTTCTTCCTTGAGATATATTCCAATTCACTTTGTAGGGCACAGAGACTGAACAGAAAGCAGTGGCCTCTAGCTTCTGTCAGTCCCAATGGATTGGAGCAAAATATTGGAATTCAGGCTGTTTTGCCGACTAGAACTTTCAGCTTCAAAATCCTGGAGAAGAGGGAAGCACAGGGAAGCGAGCCCGATATCTTATGCAACTCTTTGCCACATCCTCAGCCACACCTGCCCAGGAGGCCTAGAAACCACACACACGGCTTGTCGAGAGGCTAAAAATCTAAGTAGAGATTCATATGTTTTAACAATGCTGAAGGTATGAGGAGTGCAGGGTCTAGCGACAGAAGGGTACCTAGCAGAGGCCCGTCCTTCACGTGCATCTTTCAAAGAGCTAGGCCCTAGCGGTAAAGGAAACTGGAAACAGAACAGCCCTCGGGAAGCTTAAATCACAGCCCTAAAGCATCTGATTGAGGTTCTGCCGCATGTATGGCTCTGTCCGTACATTATTTGCTACTTAAAAATGTATAATATCTCTGGAGAAAATATATCAGCCAGGCACTCAAAAACTTTCATACTCAAGTCTGGCATTCGATCAAATATTGTCAGTCATGCCAGAACCAGGACCAAACGACCAAAAGGCAAGAATAAACGTGGATTAGACATCATAGTAAGATAAGGACTTTAAGTAATTATAATTAATATGTACACAAGAGTAGAGAATGTGAAGGATTTATCAAAGAGGTGGAACATATAAAAATAATCCAATGGGAATTCTAGACCTGAAAAACACGATTATAAATTGAAATTAGGAATTCAGTAGGTAGGTTTAGGAACTGATTAGTCATACTGAACAGCTAGTGATTAATAAGTGGGAAACTGGTCAGTACAAAATATTCAGATAAACAAGGGAAAACAGATGGAAAGTAAAGAACGGAAAAGAGAGTAGGTGATATGATACTTTGTTACATGTGTCTTCCTGAAGAAGATTGAGAATGGACCCTAATATTGAGAGTGATATTGGCTGATAATTTTCCCAAACGGTAAACAATCCTCTCCAGTGTATGAGGAGAAAAACTCTTTCTATCTACCACCTCCCACCTTTAACTAAAGAAATCTGCCTAGGAATTCAATCATGTTAAAAAACAAACTATAATTTTGAAGTTCCAAGGGATTTTTTTAAAATTTATATATATATTTTAGTGTTAAGAATTGACAAGCAGCAATCGACTTTTCACTGAAGCTTTGATTTTGGTTCTGCAAAGGATGCCAATCTGGTCCAAGGTCAGAGTCAAATAACTCAGGTGTTTTACAGGGACAGTCACTGGGATTCAAATCTGTAGCAACACAGAGGGTAAGAAAGGGTTTTAGAGCTGGAGGGGGGTTGAGAAGTCCAAGAGGTTTAAAGGACACAGAGCAGGCCAAACAATTAAAAAGAAACAAAGAACCAAACCAAAACAAAACAAAACAAAAAACCCACAAAAAAAACCAAAAAAGAACCAAAAAAACAAAACAAACACAAAAAAACCTTCCTGATGTCAGTAAACCACGGGCAAAATTTTTGGAGACTTGTGTCTAATATTTAGTTTTAATTCAATTTCCTTTTACTGTGATGTGCTTTAACCTCCACGTATTTCCCCAAACTCTCAGTGAAAGTCTCATGTTCCTAGTGCTTTAGGGGAATGAATGAAAGAGGGCATCAGGTGCAGGAAGTTGGAGAAAGGGAGCCAGAAGACACTAAATAACCCCATATAAAACCTGGGAGCTGCAGCAGCAGCAAAAGGACGAAAAGAGCTGCTACATTTCTCACAGCACATGGGGTGAGGGCTGGAGCTACTCTACTTAATGGTAAAAGACAGGCCCTACAAGTTTGAGAGACATGGGGACCCTAGTAGAAGATCCCATGTTTGCACAGTCACATGCACAGGCTGAAAGAGAAATAGGTTTCCTACACTCATTAAGATTGTGTACATTTGTCCACGTAGTTATATTTAAAAACAAACTCTGAGTTCTAAAAACATTCGTTATGGTGTGCAGTATAGTTTCTGATAGTTTAATAAAAACTCTTTTCTCCTGCTTCTGGAAGTACAGTAACGGTCCTGTGTACCACAGCAATACAAAGATGATTGCTGACAATGTCTTTCTTCATAACATTTCACCATGTCATAATATTTTTAAAAATCCACAAAGCAACCCATAAAAACAAAAGCCAGACAAAAGGACGAAGAGTCACCTGAGCCTGCCAATGATGAGAAACGAGGCGGGCCCAGAGTACCCGTGACTAGTCCAGGCTGGGAGCCCAGCAGGGAGGAGCTCTACATGTTATTTTCATGTCTTTTAAAGAAACAAATTCCTTTCTGCCCCTACCTAATTCTTAGGGGAGTAGTTCCCTTACTCTTTTTGCTTCACCCTAGACTCCATTAGTGAAAGAGATCGAGAGAGACAGAGAGAGAGAGAGAGAGAGAACAAGCACGAGAACATAGACAACTACCTATTACAGAAGCCAGATCTAGAACATGAGAAAGGACAGGAGTCAAGGAACCCGTGCAGAGCATGCATGTAGTCCCTGACTTGCCTAGAACACAGCAGGGGCCACCAAGCTTGAGTTCACTCTTCTTGTTTAAACCTACCTCTGCTTCTAACTTTGCTTCTGACCTTGGGCCCATTAGGGTACCTTTTTGAGCTTCAGCAAAAATATCTGTAAAATGAGATATTCGAAAGATTTGTTTTTGATGCTTCCTTCCCACTGTAATATTCCAAAGCTTCAGATCCATTATCCAGAAGAGGTAGAGAAATCTATTATAAGGCTATTATAAGGAGTGTTTATATGCAATTAGAATTAGCAACAAACTTAAATTATGGGTTTGGTTCAGCTTCATTTGAGAAAATACTTTGACATTCTAGTTTTGATTTGCTTCAATAATTTCAGAAAATATAATTACCAGTATGAACTAATTCATTGCATGGTTCTTAATTTAAGAAAAAGACTGACAGCAGGCACTAAATAAATTTTGCAAATTAACAACTTAAATGTAATTATGGTTTTAAAATATTGCCTAAATAAAAATAAAATAAAAGCCAGCACACAAAACTGTTCAATAATATAACAGATCATGAAACATGCATTTCTAGTCCACGTTAGAATCAGCTAAGTGAACATAACTCCCTGAAAATGTGCGCCTTTTTTATTATGCCAAAAATTATTAAAGAAAACTATCTCTCCAAGACAGTCAAATGGTTACATATATGTATATAGTATAAAATAAAATCTAGGACATTGAAAATACAGGGAATAATAAGTGGGAGAAAACAAAAGAAGGGAGAGAAGAGAAAACATTTGGAGAAAGAAGAGAAAAAGATATGGAAGTTCAATAGCAAGCAGAGAAAGTTGAGTAGAGCAGGAGGGAAGAATGAGAGATAGAAACCAAAAGAAGAGGCTTAGTTGACTCTCTTTTTCCCTCCCTTTCCAGAAACCTTGCATCTCTGGCAGTGTTGGCTCCGGGCCCAAATGAGGTTTTGGATGTAAATTGCTGCAAACGAGCCACAAAACACTAAGCAAGGGAGTCGTACTGTTGTCTTATACTTTTCCCAGATTCTCACTTGCTAGACTGCAAGTCTTGGAGCGGTTGAGAACAAGGTACGTTATTAAATGTGTATAGTTACTGTTATAGGGATGACACCACCTTATACTGCATTGAGTTAGATGACTGGTAAATCTCAGGTTGAGAGATCACCAGCTTACCTGCAACGTGGGGAGAAGATGTCTTTTCTCAGAATGGAAACTGGTTTGGGGAGCAAGGCCAAGGTCAATGGTGGGAGAAGACCACCTCTCAGATCTGCCCTTGAATGTTTCATTCTATGGAGAATCTGGGAGATACACTTAAAATGCTGCTCTCTTCTTACGGACAAGCAAAAATCTAGAAAGACCCCTTTAAACCTTTGTGTTAGGGTCCTCTGTATCTCCTCATTCTTTAAATTTGGGGATTCGTCAAGGTGTTTTTACAACTCTCCTTTCCCACTCTACACCTGCAGAGCCTAGAACAGCAGCCAATAGGCACATGTGGCCTAGAGAACTTGAAATGTGATGAGTGCCACATCATCAATGTTCAGAACATGTTTTGAATATATTGGGCTAATCTCATTAAAATTTCATTTTGTTTTTTAAATGTGGTTATTAGAAGAATTTATGACTACCTATGTGGGTCGCATTATATTTCTATTAGATAACACTGTTCCATACAGCCTACCTCATACTTTATCATCTATTCTGATAGCAACACTGGCCTAGATCTTTCAGTTGAGCTCCAAATTGATACATCCCTCTGCTACTCTAACTGGTACTTTCAAAGTCAACATTGTCCAAATTCAACTCATCTATCTGTTCTCACCAGAAACCTATCCTCTCTCCTATATTCCCCTCTGCAACCACACCACTCACCTACAAATTGAAGTCAGAAACTTAGATGTTGTCCTTGACTTCTCCCTTTTCTCTTATACTTAACACCTAACTCACTCTTACAGATGCATGGTTTCTAAAACATTTTATAAATGCACACGTTAGTGGGAACATGACAGTGAGTATGTCTCTCCAGAGTGAAACCAAAAAGCAAGGAGTTCTCTAACAATTACAGATCTATACTTTTCAAATGAACTATTTGCTTTTGTATAATACAGGGGTATTTCTGAAAGCAGTCTATTAACAGAAGCAAGATTTAGAGCCCGTGTTTAACAAAGACAATAGGTTACTATAAGTAACCAAAGTACAAAATCAACTGGTGAGGCATTATTTATCTTTTGGATGATATGGTAGATTTTCCACAATATCATCTGGTTGGCAGGATTCAGTGCCAACATGACCCCTCACCCCCAATTCCAAGTATAATTTTAAGGACTGCAAAGCAATGCTTGCTCTAGGAATTGGCTAAGTCAAAACCATAATACACATAATAGATTAGAAACACACAAAGCATTGCCACGAAATGTTGAGTGAATAGCAAAAATTGTTTAAAGTAATGCATTCGCAAATAAAATTGAAGTCTGGGATACTACTTATAGCAAATCTATGGAATTCCTGTGCATCTGTAGCCATTAGTGATGGTTTGTTCCTTTGAAAAATAGTAGTTATGAAAGATGCTTTATTTTGTTCCCAGTCTTTGAATTTTAAGTTTGAATTTTGTAATATGTTATCCAATCCATGGTAACATTAACTTTATATTGTCCTCAAATTTTCTCTGATCTCTCATTTTTCAGGTTTTTTTCTTTTTCTTTGCAGGACTTTAGACTTCAAACCTCTAGTGATTATATTTTGATATCAGTACTCTTTTGGATCACAGTAGTTCTGAAATATTTGTAACTTCTCTCAAATGATAAGCAACATTATATTGCTTCTTCATTTGAATACCTAGTAAACACGATAGAGTTTTAGAATTCTTAGTAATGTGACACAGACATGTTAAATAAATGGTGGAAACCTGCTCAATACAACTACTTGATTTCCTGGCCATTTTTTTCTTTGAAAGATCACGTGATAAGATTGTCAAAGTCCCAGTCATTCCTAAAAGTCTCATCATTCACTGGCAATATCCCACCACACAAGTCTACCACAAAGTCTCTGTGCCTTGCCTTCTATCCATTCACAAGGGCGGTGACAAGGTGCCATTCTTTGTTTTGTTGCAAAAGAACTGACAATACGGACAACATTTTGAACACTCTCAGACCAATTCAACTTCTGCCTCCAGCCCAGATGTAGTAACAAGGTCTAGATTTACTCTCCCTCCTGAAAACATTAAAAAGCAGGATGGCTTATAGAAAACAATGGCTGTCAGATCTTGGGCATTGGGCAGAATAGGACAGTGGTCCCCCAGAAGGTACCCTGCAAGGCACACTGCCCGGCATCGAGCAGGAGAGCCTAGACCAAGCCAGCAGTCTTGCTTAGTGGGGAAGGTGGAACTATGCATCTTGGGAAATCAAGGGGACTACAGTTCACAGAACAGAGGCAAGGAGACATTTGCTCTGAAAAACTGCAGAGTCTTCAGCCTAATACTGATCTGCACATGCAAATGAAGACACTGTCCAAAGAACCCCCCAAACCAGGAGAACCCAGGGGAAACCCTCCTCACAGTGGCACAGGGCTGTGGTTGGATTGTGTTCCACCACACAGAGTAGAAAAACCTCATAATTCAACAGGCATTGGGCAGAGGAAGCCAATGGGTATCGGGTCATAGTAGGAAAAAATCAACCCTAGAGTTACCATGCTCATGTCAGGGTTAAGAATTTAAAGAAAATCTTGGAAAGATCACACTGCTTGCAGGTAATTTAATGGCATCCCAAAACAATGCTCAAGAATATTTAAGGGCACACAAAAATATCTGGCACCAAACATGTAAAATGTACAAGATTTACCATCCAATAACAAAAATCACCAGGCATGTAAGTAATAAGGAAACTAGGTCCAGCGGGAGTAGGATGCACATGGATGGAGTCGGGCCCCCGGGGCAAGCATTGGCTCCTCCTCTGGACCACCGGCCATGGATGGTGGAGGAAACAACAGAAGGGATTTTTCCTACAGGCCCTGCCCTGCAGCCTGGTCTCCTAGTGTAAGAGGGTAGTATGGCAGGATTGGCCCCATGCTTCCCCACACCCTGTCCCTTCCAGGTCTGCATGGCAGTGCTGGTTGATTTAGGTACAGAGTATAAAAAAAGGTTTTAAGTTCCTCAAACAAGCTTCTGTAACAAGAATTTGTTTATGTAAAAACACATTAACATTCAAATTTCGTTTGTAGTTCAGCTAATTATTGCAGTTTGTTCCACTGCCTAGTTCAAAAGTCCCTGAGTAGAAATATATGTTTCAAATTATCTTCATGAACATAAAATATAATAGATACATTATTTTGAAAATTAACTGTGTTTTTATGAAAGCCTTAGGCAGATATAATATGAATAGCATTTACTTGCACATTTCCGTAGAATTTAAAAATAAGAACTTTTGTTCTCCCTACTACCTAGAATAAAAACAAGCTTTAATTTAAATACGGACTGATGAACTTGACCTTCTATTTGGCTGCCTAAATATACTAATTTGGGTAACCAAATTAGTTCCCCTCTATTAGTTGCACTCTCCTGAAAGTGACTGAGTATTTTTATTTACTTGCAAATGATGACCTGTACCTGTTTACTCCTGAGCACTTATGAGGCCAAGCTAATATTTTCATATTATGAACTATTGGGTTATTCTGTTTCACACTTACTGCCCACACTCCATCCCCAGTGTGGAGTGTAGTCTTTTTATAACTATGCCGATAGTTATAAAAGAGACCAGGTAAGGGAATTTGACTGAACTGATTCAAATCCATGGCAAGTGCTAGATATAAACACCTGAAATGTACCAATTCCATCACTTACTCATCCGTCCTTAACTATCAGGCATCATGGTAATCTTAACCCATCCAAGAATTCTAGCAATGAGCCAAAGGGAGAAGGGAAGTGGATTATATGTAGTAAAATGTAAGCTTACCAGGGCGGGAGCAAGTCGGAGTAGCTACTGCAAGTCTGGCTGATATAATGCCAGATACCATAATAACATTCATTTTTAAATTTTCATAACAATCTTATCGTTCCCTTTTTACAAATAAAAACACTTGAGCTTCAGGGAGTTAATTAACTTGCCTGAGATGATGTGTCTAGCAAGGTGGAGGCAGAGCTCCTGTCTTCTTCTCTGGCTTCCCTCCTTCATCCCTTTCTCCCTCGCCCGCCCCCTTCATTCAGTGAACAAGAGGAGCACCTGACAGCTGTGCTTGGGCAGAAGGATGGAGAGATGGTAGGATGCACAGGGATGCAGCTGGAACAGCTGGCTGCGCCCAATCTGACGTAGGGTCGAGGGGCTGCACTGTGCTTTGGCTTTACAGAGAAGCCATCACCGCACAACAGGCAGATGTCCACCTGTTATTTTCACAACATATGTACTTATATCTTATATATGTACAACATTCTGACGTTTTATTACATAGCTATTTGCAGGACTTATATGATAACGTGCCCATTTTTCGTTTAAAATATTTATAATCATCTTAAATGAATTTTTTTTAAGATTTTATTTTTTTGAGAGAGAGTGCAGAGCAAGAGAGAGAGAGAGAGAGAGAGCATGAACAGTGGGGAGGGGCAGAGGGAGAGGGAGAAGCAGACTCCCTGCTAAGCAGGGAGCCCGATGTGGGGCTTGATTCCAGGACCTGAGCAGAAGGCAGACACTTAACTGACTGAACCACCCAGGTGCCTCCATGTTAAATGAATTTTAATGACTCAACTACACTAGAATAATGCATATACATGAGGGTACATTTTTCTGTAAAGACCTAGTTTAGGAAAATGTAATGCAATGCCTTCATTTAATTAATAGTGACCATTCGATGACAATAACATGTTGGAGAAGGGTTCCTTGTGAACACACAGCCCGGAAGCCTCATTCACATATCTTGTTAATTGCACTTAGACGTGCCCATTACATCCTTATGCTTCCTTTCTCTTCTCACGCCACCACTTGTTTTCACTCACCCTCACCACTGCATTGACCCCATAGCTGGGAACCCTACTGGTGTCTTTACATCCCGATGTAACCCATTTAACACAGTGATATGGGAGCATGGCTCAGATGACTCATGACTCAAAAAGCGTCACGACTCAAGAAGCACTCACACACTACTTCCAGAAATTAACACCGACTTCTTATCTGATCACGTTAGGTCCTGTCTTCTCAGGGACCGTATATTACCTCTCCGTGCTTACTTCCCACAAATCACAGACATGAATTCTACACACCCACAAAATCTTTGTTTTTCTAGAAACACAGTGGTACTTTTCTGTTCCCATGCATTTGCTCACGTTGTGTTCTTCACCTAAAATACACACCCCATACTACTATTTGTCCCAATATTACGTTCCTTAAGGCCCAACTCAAATTGTAACTCTGCAACTAACTCCTCTCCCTCGCTTCACTTCTATAGAGCTTGATTCTCTCTTTGGTCATAACCATCCAGCTGCACATCTTATGTGCCCCGTGTCAGTGTCCCTGGATTCTCTTATCTTTGTAATATCAGCCTTTTACCCCAAATCGCTACCATATTAATTATTAAATGTAATAAGAAAACTTATGAACATGGTAAAATTATTCTTCTGTGATGCAAAAGGGGAATATAGAGAAATGAATTTGTATTTGAAAGTAAACTAGAATAGTTTACTTTCTAAGTAGTTGGCCAAGCCTGTTTGGGGCTGGATACTTTCACTAGTTATGCTCCTGAATGTTTTTTATTATATCCCTCAATTGTTTAATAATGAATTAATACACATGTGTTGTAATTTCTTTTTAAACAAGATAGTCATTTTATTCTATCCTTAAAAATACTTCTCATAATCATATCTATAAACTGGCACCCCTCTTTTGAATACACACACCTCTTCCCAGCATACTGTTGGTATATTTTTCAGTTTTCGAAATCATTGTAAGTGCCTGAAATACCAGAAAACAAATATTCACTGAGTGCCTGCAATTGCTCTAATGAGCTGTATTCATGTCTCATTCTTAAAACTTATGAGAACATAAACTTTCAAAGTACTTTATTTTAACTGTATTATCATAAATCGGTTTGCTATTCATTATTGTTGTATAATTATGAGTTCATTGGGTATTCATATGGGTGTTCCATGAAGTGCCAGAGGTGTTATACTTTAATTTACTAGTAGTTAATGGACACTGAAAGTTGTCAAAATTTCTAAAAGAACACATTTTTAATGAATTTAACCTAGGAAGATGATACCTGTGACAATTAGCTTCTTTCTACGATGAGAAAACTGATTTCTAATTTATTGAATGTTATTATCTTAAAATATCTGGTGGTCTAAAAACTACTATATTGCAGAGTCTACTAACATAATGGCAAGGAAGATTAATAACTTGTCTACCTGTGTCTTAAAAGGTTGATCATGGTGTTTAGGTCATTTAAGTAACTAGATAACATAAGCACACAGTTTGTGCCTTGTCAACGCATTTGCCATTTATAGAATGGTACATCAGTCTAAAGATGACAGGAATGATTACATAGACATGAGTGAAAGCTTACCAGTAAAAAATATTTCATTTTGTCCATATTTGCAAAAAATCTCATTATCTACACTTTTTCTCGAGTAATCATCCCCAGAGAGAGACAGTAGGCAAAGCAGGAGATGTGCGCAAGAGTGAAAGGAAAGGATGTGGGCAGTCAAAGCTCCAATAACACCATGTGTTTAAAAGAAGATAGATGTTGACTAAAGGTAGAGAAGGGAGATAGCTATTAATGCTTTCTTAATTCAAAAATTCAGCAGTGGGATGTGCATTCTGATTCAAAATGGTATCTGGCTCCCTGAACCCCAATCCACATCTTCTGATTTTTCTCTAAAATAGACCTGAAGACATTTGCCTTCTGATTCAGAGACAGAGGGCCAGGATGCAGACCTTACATGCCCTTGAGAGCCCTACTCCTTTAGGAAAGTATTTTTCAACCCAGAAGTGGGATCATGTGCCAAGACTGTAAGTCTCCCCAAATTCTAGGCAGAAGGAGGGGTGACTGGAGGGGACCATATGCACTGAAAGATGCTCATGCTGCTGAGGCTGAAGAAGAGAACAGCTTCACCCATTCCTGTGCATGTCAGGGTTCCAGAAGAAAGGTAAGAATTGTTCTATGTGTATTTTTTCAAGATTTCTTCAACAACTCAACCGAATAGTGAAACCATGAATACTCCAATTTAACTTTCTGAAAATAGCACAGTTAGTATGAGACTAGATATAAATCCAGGCAAAAGTAGCACCAGAAGGGAACCTATAGTATAACTTGGAAGACATAGTCTCCACAATTAAACTATTCTAGGAAAGAGACAAAAAGGAAAGCATTCTGGGAATTATAATTTTTCAGAAAATTAGAAGGCAAGGCAGTATGGGTAGAAGAAATAGGCCACCCTGAGAAACTGGAACTTTTATCAGGAGTATTATACATTAACCAGTGCTGGTCTGAGAAGGGATTGGACCGTCTTACCTGGGCTTTGGAAATAGGACTCAGAGCTGTTAATTCACTGTGTCCCTTGACAGATAATGACTCTCAATCAGAGACTTGCTCTGATTGAGGAAATGTAATGATTAAAACCACAGTCTGTATCTTTTGGCCACTTTTACCCATTCTCCCATCACCCACCCCTGGCAAATACCAGTCTGTTCTCTGTTTCTATGAGTTCTGGGGGTTTTTTGGCTTGTTTGTTTTTTTGATTCCACACATAAGTGACACCATACAATATTTTTCTTTCTCTGTCTGAGTGAATTCACTTAGGATAATATCCTTGAGGTCTGTTCATGTTGTCACACATGGCAGGATTTCCTTCTTTTTTTAATAAAGAAAAATTATGACTATGTGAAGTGACAAATGTGTTAACTAACCTTATTGTAGTAATCACATCGCAATACATATACATATATATCAAATCACTACATTGCACATCTTAAGCTTATACAGTATCATATTTAATGATATCTCAAAAAAGCTAAAAAATTAATCAAGAAAATACAGCTGGAGCCTATGAAAAAGAACTACAAAAAAGGAGGAAAATGCCATTTGTAAGACTTAGAGAATATCTGTATTTATAAAATTTATTTAATTATATGTAGCAGTAGAAAGTTTCATGAAACTATTTGGTCTCTTAAGCAGGATACCATAGAACATGGTTTATATAAAATCATAAGAACAATGTAATAAGGGAAGGAGGTTAAAGAAACAAATGAAACAGAATGAAATGCCAAAGATACAGTATGAGATAAGAAATACATAATTGAAGTTCCAGAAGGAAAGGGGAAACAAAGTAGAAAACATGTTTGAAGAAATAAAAAAAATTTGCAAATTCAGTGAAGGACATAAAAGTATACATTCAAGAATCTCAAAATACTACAGACAGGATGACTTCAAAGAAACTATGCCTGGATATATCATAATCCCACTGCTAAAAGCCAAGGATAAAGAAAAACCCTTCCAAAATTCCTAAGAAAAAAACAATACATTAAAATGACTCAGATGTACACAAATTGCAGATTTCACATCAGAAACTATGGAGGCCAGGAGACAGTAGAAAAGCATTTTTTTTCCCCCAAATACATTTATTTTAATTTTTCAGTGTTACAAGATTGATTGTTCATGCACCACACCCAGTGCTCTGTGCAATATGTGCCCTTCTCAATACCCACCACCGGGCTTGCCCACCCCCTCCCACCCCCTCCCCTCCAAAATCCTCAGTTTGTTGCTCAGAGTCCACAGTCTCTCCTGGTTCATCACCCCGTCCGATTTCCCCCCATTCATCCTTCCCTTCCTTCTCACAATGCCCTCCATGATTTTCTTTATACTCCACATGTA
>CM052802.1:4398055-4519554 GCA_028533885.1 Nasua narica
ACTCTAGGAGTTCATCACTGAAAAAGAGGCTAGGTAAAAAAAATGGTGGCAATATGCTAGGAAGTACTCTACAGCCGTCAGCAGCAACACATGAGAGGAACTTTCAATAACTCAGATCCTGTAATCGAGGCACTCAGTTTTCCCTCCCAGACAGTCTCTTCTCTGCTGTAAGAAACTGACATATATGGTCAACAGTAATGAACTCCAATACCTTCTGGTTTCCAGTATTGTTGCACCAACTGGGGGCTTTAGAACAAGAACGGAAGAAGAATATTTTTATTTAAGAGGGAGAGAGAAGAGTGAAAGGACAGTATTTGCTCCTCTGGCTCCTCTCTGCCAGGTCTCCATGGAAGCTTACTCCCCACTTCTCAAGACTTTTTCTACATGACTTTCAGGTTCAAGTACACATTCCCTCCCATCAGTCACCCTTTGGGGCTACGAGTCTTAAAAGCTCAGCTGCCACTAGCTGTAGTCACTGTGTTGCCACTTGGTTGGCCCTTTCCCCACATCTTTGTCATCTTTGCAAGTAAGTCTTCCTTGGATTGTCGTGAAGTATACAGAACAATTTGGCAATAACTAGTGAAACTGAAGATGAGCATTTTCTGATGCCCACTTCTGGTTATATACCGAGAAAACTGTCACTCATACATGTACCAGGAGAGATACACAAATATATATCTACAGATCTATGTCTATAGATATACAGATATATAGTATATATGTTTGTATTCTGAAAATATCCTAAGTGCAGGAGTTATTTTGGTCAATTTATTTTTCCAAAGGATTCAAAACCGTTGGAAAAGATATTACAAATTAAATAACTTCAATTAAATAGCCCTAGACCATTGGCCCAGAACATTCCATTTGTTTTTGGTAATAGAGAGAGAAAATCCATAGCTTCTAAAGTTTGAGTAAGAGTTATTTTTAGAAGAGAACAAAATCTCATGCCCTTGTCCTTTCAGAACACTTTAGGTAAAATTGTACCTCTACGTGAGTGGTACAATTCTTCCATCCATAAACAGCAGAGCACACTTTATTGTGCTTGATCACATTATAATGCAGCTGTGCTTCATGCAAAGCAGAAATAAATGAATGTAAAATGAAGCTGTTTGCTTAAAATAACTTAGTTCTTGATTTTAATTGTTCAAGTTAATGAAAACAAATTGGTATCAATGCAGATGTCATGACTTAGATATCATGACTTACAACATGTATCAATTATTTTACACAAGCAAATCAATATTTTCCTAATCTTCTTAGTGGAACATAATTTGGTCAATCATCCTTTCATGTGAAGTCTACCTTCATGAGCTTGGGATGGTAAAGTGAGCTATACATGATCCTCAGAATTACTATAGTCAGCTATAGTAATAGCTGCCTGTGGTGTGCCAGAGGGGGAGAACGTTTCTTTAACTTCTGGTTGGATCCATTTTTCTCTCCTTTCTATGTGGGCTCTAAGAATTCAGCTGCAGAGAAAAATAGGAGCAACGAACTGCTAATTCTTCCATCTTGGCCATCTAGGGCTTCGGAGACCCAGTTGTCTCTCTTTAGGTAATCTGTCACATGGGAATGGAGAAAAGGAATCCAGCTTCACTACATTCTGAATAAATTCCTGCCATTCTGACTGAGGCACATTTTTCAACATGTCTTGTTCTATTTTTGGTAAGAAATTGCTAATATCTACACAAATAAAACAGATGTTGAATATAAAAGTTTTGTGGGTTTTTTTTTTCGAATCGAGTGAAAATAGTCGTATTTATTTATCAAGTATCTATGTTCAATTACCCAAAAGGATAAACATTAAAATTTAAAAAGCAGTGTGCTCGGGCGCCTGGGTGGCTCAGTGCGTTAAAGCCCCTGCCTTCGGCTCGGGTCATGATCTCAGGGTCCTGGGATCCAGCCCCACATCGGGCTCTCTGCTCAGCGGAGAGCCTGCTTCTCCCTCTCTCTCTGCCTGCCTCTCTGCTTACTTGTGATCTCTCTCTCTCTCTCTTTGTCAAATAAATAAATAAAATCTTAAAAAAAATAAAAAATAAAAATAAAATAAAAAGCAATGTGCTCAACTGTAGCAATATCTAAAGCCTGTTTGGTTCATGTTACATTCTTGTAAAGAAAATCATCATTAGTACCAAAATTAACTAAAGTAAGAAAAATATTTCCCTGTATCATCTTCTAGGCAAAAAAAACAAATTGCAAAATCCTCTTACAGTTGGAACTGTGAAGCCTTTAGAGTCAGGCATCCCTTCAGTAGAGTTAATACTCCCTCCATTTTTGTACCTGTGTGCCCTTAAGTGAGCGGTTCACTATTCTGAATCTCAGTTTATTCGCCTATAAAATAGGAATAAGTGTTTTTATCGCAGAGCTGGTGAAGATTAAAGGCTAAATCACTTGGTATTGTGGAAACTACTATCATTCTGTCTACATAAGAGAACACAGAGGCCCATGAAGTCAGGTACACGGCCCATGACTACATAGCTGGCAAGTGAAGAAGCAGGGCTTTGAGCTCTGGCTTTCTTGCTGGACTTGCGCTCATACCGCGGCGCTTAGTGACTCTCAAATGCTTCTTCAATACTTGCAGAGAGAAAATGTGAAATTGTTTTAGTGTCAAACTTGTCTGAATCCATTCGATCATGCATTCATGCATTCATTCACTCATTGGCGGACCATTCATTCAATGCCTATTATATGCCAAGCCCTGTGAAAGATACTGAGGCAGAATTTGTGGAGGAAAACTAAGATATCCTTTGGTGTCTGTTCTTAATAAATGCATTGTTTTATGGGGAAATAGACCCATAAATCAAATATTATAATGAAATTTGATAAATGCTAATGAGATTTGTAGGCACAAAGTACCGTGGACATGTACAAGAGAAATACCTACATCTGTTAAGGAAGTTGGGAGTGGGGTCAAGGAAGGAGGAAATTGAGAGAAGGCCATGCTGAAGGGTGATTTTAAATGACTCCAGACGACGATGTGGAAGTGTTTCCAAGGAGAAGAAACAACTTGGGAAAAATCTTGGGAGAAAGAGTAAAATATATGACATGGAAAGTCATGAGTGCATGAAGGAATGTGATAATTCAAAAGAATCATGAAGAGCTCTGTGTAGCTCGAGGTGAGAGTGATGGAGATGAGACTCTAAGACCAGCAGGAAACAGAAGAAGTTGGGTTCAGAGAGATCTTGTGAACTAAGGAGATCGTACTGTATCTGGGCACTCTTGCTACGGGAGTGTCATTTTCAGATTTTTTCCTAGAGCCGTAACTCTGGGAGTCTTGGATACAATCACCCTCTCCTGGAAAGGGAGAGATGCATGAGAACAGTTCAAGGATTTGTTGTGCACATCTACTGTTTTTGCCCGTTCAGCTTCCATCTCCCCTTCTTTTAGGAACAGTGCCCCACTTCCTGCGGGGAATCCATCTCATATGGTTTAACTTGGATTGATCCCACACCTGCAGCCACTGCCGAGGGCGGGGCATACAATCCAAGCTAATTAAAGTACCCCATCCCCTTGTCCACTGTGACAGGATCCTGGATGTTGATGTCACCCAGGGCTGGCTAATCAAAACTTATTCCAGTTCTATTGGACAAATCATAACCCTTTGTACAGAAATAATAATACTTCACTTATGTGTAACTCTGAAGCTCAAAGTCAAGTCATCCGAATTCACATACGGATTCCTTCTAAGTAGTGGACATCTACGATTCCAAAGCATACTTTCCTGTAATTCCAAACTATTACTCTGTGTTTAAAACCTATTAGGTTGCATCTTAAAGAAATTTAGTCTAAGTACAAAACAGCTAATTTGTTGGCATATATACGGAAAGCCAGTGGCATACTGTCTTCCAGCATGGCCAGTCCCAGAGGCTTAAAATTATTTAACCATGGCACACTCAGTAGGCTTTCCACCATATGACGGATGATGCAACCTCATTCTTTCTTCAACTCCCAGCAGACCATCTTTCCCAGTAACTGTTAGAAATGAACTGGTTTGAAAATTAGTATATGATTTTATCTAAGTATACACCTATGGCTGAATTCCAAGAGTTAAAAAATTACAAGACAGTGACATCTGGTGGTGACATACCCAAATTGCAGTTTTAATTAATTTGAAAACCCTAAATCTGTTAAAATTTGCAGGAAGTGCGGCTTAGAGTTTTTCTGTTGTGATATCATAGAACTCTTCAGTTTTCAAGATATGTGAGATTTCAGTTACTGAAATCAGAAGGAAAATAACCTGAAAATGATAGTTATGTAATAAGTCTGGTCCTTAAGATCTGGTTACAAAAATTCTAAAAGATAAAGGAGAGCCTCAGCTCACTATTCTACTAAGAGAATAGAAACACACTGAAAATGTCAGAACTTTTTATTGAAACGTGATTCATACCCTCAATAGTATGAGCCTGCTTCAACTGTAAATGCAATTTTTAGAAATAATACAAATGAAATAATGTAGCTTCCTCACTCCCTCCTACAAGAACAACAAAAAGAAAAGAAGCCTCACAAAAAAAGTTCATGGGTCTTTATGTTAGTTGAGGTTTTAGATTAAAATAAGTTAAATCATTTTGCTTTCTACCATGAAATCCCACGAGACAAATCTTGCCTGTTGAGTCCTAGTATCTAATGGGCTAAATCTGTAGGAAATATTTTTTCTACTTTTTTTCCTTCTTCTTGACCACCCATTTTTCAAGTGATCCCAGGAGCTGATTTTCAGACTATGAAAAAATGTTAGAATGTCCAATTGGAAGAAAGAAAAATTACTTAATTTCAAATCTGTTTTACAAATGAGTCCAGATATTCACTTACTAAATACATAAAGATAGGCATATATTGATAATGTATCTTAATAATACCATTAATTATAAACCATTTCAAAACTATAGGATAGAGAGGAACCACATTTAAAAGCTGCAAGATTTAAAGGTCAAAATTTGCATTAAAATGCATATTTTCCAGGACAAAATGTCTCAACTTAAAAAAAAATCTGATATATGTAAATTGTTCAAATAAAAAACTCATGGTATATTAACAGACTGCTTTTCAATAATGAGACTTACTTTTATTTGGGGAGGCTTTTTACTTAAGTCTTCTGCTTAAGGAGTATTTCATAGAATACTAACTTTCCATACCCTAAAAACCTTAGCTCCTCACATTAGTGACATTTTTATTATTTAGTATGATGTGTATTTCCCCATATTTATACTTTTCCCTAAAAGTCATTCGTTTTCATGTGCTATCAATGCCCTACTTTCTAGAACCGATTCTGCATTTCTACATGAACATCTCTCTGATGCACTAGGTATGATATGATCATTATTTTCAGTGAAATTTGCCTTGAGGTACAGAGATTCAAATAAAAATTGGTAATGGGGTTGAGTCTGTTCTTCTGCAATGTGTCCCTTCCTTATAGAAATCCCACAGTGAGGGGGATTACAAACTTCAATACTCTGAATTCCTTTTGAGATACTTTTTGTAATTATGTGTAGGTAAAACCTGCAGGAGAAAGATCTGGCATTACCTGCTCATGAAGAAGGTCAAGAGAAAATTCTGAAACAGGTGCATTTATGAGTGCTTACTGTATATGTTACCATGATTACTAATGTTTTCTCGACATAAGTGATAACCACATTTCCTAAATGTATTTAACTCTAACTGAATGATTCTTTCAAATATGATCTGGCATTTAAAATTGTTTTAGAAGCACTATTGTCTACCAATTATTTAACTTATACTAAAAAAGAAAATTTCCACCCTGTATCTAAGTTATTTCCAGCACTCTAAATATGCTCATCAAAAGTGAGACAAAGCTCTTGACTTTATAGAAGATTTTCTTTCAGAAGAAAGAGGAATTGACCTAAATAGCAGAGAGACAAGCTTTGTAGACCAACATTTACATCATCCTCATTGTGAGATATTTCCTTTGGATCAAGGTAGAGTTATATAAAAATAACTTTATTTTAATTATTTTTGGGGGAAAGTACATTATGAACATCCAAGACCAGTATTTAGTAAATCTCCATGAAGAGGATGATAGTAAAAAATCCTAAAACCTTGCTGCACCTGGGAATCAATTTTTTCTTTTCTCTTCCCCCCCGCATCAAAATCAAAACAAATTCTAATTTTGATGGAAAAACCATAGCAAACAGGAATGGCAAAGATGGCATCTGTGCCGCATGTCCTTCCTCTCACCCTCATTGTTTGGGAGACTGCAGGTTCCACTTTGCTCAGGACAGTCCTGGCTCATGCCTGCTGTCCCTGCATAATTAATAATCAATCTCCATTTCACTGTCCTTTGAGAGTGGCTTGGACATTAAATATGTGCCCTATTTGTAGTAGACACTGCAAACCAATGTGGCTTCTGAGATGGTGCTTCAGGCGGCTACCGCCAATCAATCATAGCTCAACACTAATCGAAAGAGAAATTAGGTGAATGGGCATTCAAATAAAACCGAGAGTGCAGTATGAAAAAAACGGAAATATTTGTCACGTTAAAATGTTGTCTTCTTCTCTCCCTTCCTACTACACTGTAGCAGAAAGAGCAAAGTGCTAGGTATCAGGAAGTTTTGTTTTTTGTCTTGATGATCTCTCGGCTTCAATTTCTTTATTTTTGAAATTAAAGTGTTGAATTAGATGAGCTGTGGGATTCTTTCCAGCTCCCATTCTCTGACTGTGGACCCGGTGTCTGACTGGTTAGCTAACTGAAAGGGCTTTTTAATCTTATAGTTAATTGGTAAATTGTGCTGTAGTGGCAGTTAACTAAGGTGCCATCGTATTATTATTATTATTATTATTATTATTATTAGTGTGTATGAAGAATATTCTTCAGAAAGAATTCTTCCATCTTTCAGCCTCTGCCCACCCCAATCACACAGGTGAAAAAAGATCATACAGACACCCTTCCTGAGCCCCAAACATTAATGAGCTTATTAAACGTCTCCTCCCAAATTGAACATATCCCAAACAGAATGACCACATTGCTTCCTTAAAAGGCTTCCCTTCTCCCAGCTCTCCTATCTCAGATAATGGCATCACCATCTACCTTGTTCCTCAAATACTTGTGGCTCACAAGGGCACCAATAGGGTTTGGCCAACGTTGAGGTCTCTCCTCTTAAGGAGTCTCTCTGTCTCTCTTCCCCTCTGTCTGTTTCAACGCTTCTTTCAGTTCCTTGTATGATTCTTGCTCATACTCCAGTACCTTCACTCCTCCCTTTCCCTCTGACTGGAGCCTTCTTTCCCTTCTCTAGATGACTTACTCTTGTCAGTCAGGCCTCACCATACTTGCTCCTCCCCAAAGAAACCTAATTCCTCGGGGCGCCTGGGTGGTTCAGTCGTTAAGTGTCTGCCTTAGGCTCAAGTCATGATCCCATGGTTCTGGGATCGAGCCCCACATGGGGCTCCCCACTCAGTGGGGAGTCTTCTTCTCCCTCTCCCTCTGCCTGCTGCTCCCCCTGCATGTGGTCACTCTCTTTCTGTCAAGTAAATAAATAAATAAATAAATAAATAAATAAATAAATAAGAAAGAAACCTAATTCCTCACTTTAGATGGTTGGCTCCTCCCACAGTGTCCCCTGCTGTGTCATCCGCTCACCCTTGTATAAACCGTAGCTCACGTGCCATCGACTGCTCACTGTTTCCTGAATCTACCAAAGAGGTCAGACATTGTGTTTCTCTAGCTCACTACTTTATCTCAGTGCCCAATATTTCTATAAAGGTCAATACAGGTGCCGAAACATTCGCAAATAAATGACTCCATGGATTTCTGAACATCGTTTAACACTTAACTTCATCATGAAAATGTTAAGTAATAAAGGGTCTTCGTTGCTCCAGCAAAAGAGGGAATGGCTGGACTGAGCTGGACTCGAGGCTGAGGGCTCAAAGGCTCTCACCAGGACCTCACTGGCTCTCAGCTCCCCTCTTCCTCCTTCCTCTTCCTGGGGAGAGTCCACATTCCCACTCTCCCCAGCTTGCTGCATTCTCCAGCAAGCTCTCTCAGTTGGTGGGGACAGTTGCTCCCCACTCCTCACTCAACCCAAAGATCAGGCACAGTATTGAAGCTATGATTTCAGAAAGAGAATGTTGCCTTGGTTTTCCCATGTCTGTATCAGTCTCACAGTAAAGGCCTGGAGTCAGGGGGAGTGTCCCTGGCTGTGGTGCTTAATTTTGCATCATCTTAGCTGGGCTATGGTGTCTACCTGTTTGATCAAACACTGGTTAAGTTGTTGCCCTCAAGGTATCCTGTAGATATCAGTAGCACTTAAAATCAGTTAACTTGAAGTAAAAAAGATTGCCCTCCTGATGTGGGTAGGTCTTATCCAATCAGTTGAAGGCATTAAAAGGGAAAACAGGTTTCCCAGAGAAGAAGGAAGGAATTCTGCCTCGAGACTATGACATAGAAACCTTGTCTGAGTTTCCAGTCTGACATCCTGCCCTGAATTTCAGACTCAAGACTGTCACATCTACTTCTGCCTAAATGTCCTGCCTAAAGATTTCAACCTGTCAGTCTCCCCAATCACGTTAAGTCAATTCCTTAAAATAAGTCTCTCTATTTCTGTATATCCTATGGATTACATTTCTCTGGAGGATCATGAGGATTCTGTGTCTACATAAACGCTGGCTGAATGAATCCTCTGGTTCACAAATCTACCATAGTCACATTAAGAAAGGCAGGCAGACAAGGCAAGAGACACTTAGATATTCTCCAATATTAAAAACTTAGGTATTTTAATTAGATTATTAATATATCATTCCTTTTCCCCCCAGAGAAAAATGTATTCTTCAGTATTCCTATCCTCCATTCAACTTCTTGAACACAAGTGACCATTCTTCCTCACAGAGACAGGTGGGGGGAATATCTGATGGTACCACTACTACTACCGACTAGATGACAACGAACCATAGTGTTCAGGGGAAAGTCACATTAATCTGATACCAATTTTATCAAGATCTGGGCAAATGTTAGCTTTTCTTTAATGGAAAAGTAGAAGTAATAAAATATTTCAGCTTTTGGCTGTTTAAATAACCAGAAAGAGTTCAATCTGAGAGGTTGACTCTGATAGCTGAGAAAAAATGAACACTAAGGTATATTATTATAGCAGAAATATAGGAGTTGTGAAAATGATCAAATGATAAATATATGATCTTCTTTCTTGGATTATGGTTGTTAAAATGTCTTTGGAATTGAGGAACAAAGCCTCAAGGGCAACATTCATAACGGGGTCAAACTGATAAAAGGGATGCTTTATTTTCCTTTTGGGAGATTCAGAAGAAAATAATTTGGCCAAATATGAAACTATAGGATTATTCTTTTCTAAAAAAATTGATCTGAAAACTCAAGCAAAACCCAACTATACTGTACCTTTATTGCTAAGAATTACAGCGTCTCTACCGAAAAATCTCATATCAATGATAAAATTGACTTAAGTATTCTGTATACATTTCCTTGTTTTGCTCTTCTTTTGATATATTGTCAGAATAGCAATCCATGAGTGTTTTAATGAGATAGGATAATGGTCTACCAGTTCATTGGGCATAGCTACAAAATGATAAATTAGAAGTAGACATGAAAGAGCATTTCATTTCTTAAAAATAGAAAAGAATATAATTTGGAAGATGTTATATGCAGAGTATATGCTTAGAATTTCTACAATCACTCATCAAAAATAAACTACCTTATTTCAAGGATATTCAAAGGTATATTATCAGCCATACATTTGCACAAAACATTAAAAGGCTTACAAACCACTCGAATTACTCATTGGATATCCAAATTGATTGTTTCATACTAACAGCTATTTTCTTTGTGAATACAACACTATAATCACATATCGAGTCTTACTACACATTGACCGTGCATATGCAGAGGAAACATGTAATATTTTAATATGCAATGAAAAAAAATCTCCCCAAATGGCAGAATCAATGTGTTTTACAATTGCAAAGCCCTAAATATTTAAGGGTGCACTGTGCAAAGCCATACAGCAATGATTTTCTTGTCAAAACAAACAAAACTACTAAGAGTTTTGGTATTTTGATATGCATGTGTACTTTGACACACATGTCACATGACATTAATGAAATATGTCTGTGTATGTTTCTTTAACACTTCCAACAGAACCAATATAACCAATAGGTGCTTGTCACCAAGTAGTCACCTTGGAAGGAACTCTAAGTATTTTAGTGATCCTGTCACTGTGCAAAATATTTTTTAGGTATGTTCTTATAGAGACTTCAACATATTCTTTCAAATATCCTCAGTGGAGGCACACTTCACCCATCAGAACAGATTTGAGACAAAAGTCATATGACTTGAAATCTAATGAATAAAATGCATGACAAATGTGGGTAAACCAATTTGTTGTAAAAATTATAATGAAACCATAAAGCAATGAAATACCTCATTTTATATGACTGAATAAAATTCTGGAGCAGACACTCTAAGGACTTCCTGAATGAAGGCAGCTTCATAGGATCAGAATAAGTTGCTGCTGTTTTTCTTTCTTTCCATCTCATTTTAATTGAAAAAGTGCAAGTGAAAACCTAGTCTTTGGTGAAGAGTACTGAATTCAACTAAAGAGTCTGGTCTATGTTTTCATCAACCTAACCTCTCTCTATTCATTATTGCAGGACAATAGGCACCTTCAGGAAAAATCACTGCCCACTTCTTAAAGACAATCAAGATTGAAAGAAACCTTAAAAACCATTTATTACAGGAAGCTATGAATCTCCTTTACAATGTCTCTGCCCCATATCCACCCTGTCTATTTGTGAACAGCGATAGTGACAAAGAACTCATCATTTCCCAAGCAGGACCTAAACATTGGACAGATGTTACTGCTAGAAAGTTCTCCTTTAAAACATACCAGTATTTGCCCCCGTCAGCTTCTGCCTCTGACTCTGCTTTATCTCCTGGAGGTGATTTGGCATAAATTAAATCTCTCTTCTTCATGAAGTTCCTTTAAATATCAGAAGATAGATGCCATATCTCTCCTGGTCTTTTCTATGTCAGGTTAAGTTGTATATATTACATATCTATGTGTTGTATGTTCATTAGCGTACTGATCCATTTGATTAAATATTACTGAGCTTATAATATACATCAAGCCCACATTCTAATCATGAGAGATACTAAAGCAAATTAGATAGATACAGTGCATATCTCAAGAATTCTAGGTTCGGAGAAAGAGAATAAGCCAATAGGATGATTTCAGTTCATGATAAGACTTTTGAATAAAATAAACAAGGTGACAGGACAGAGAGTAACTGAGAGAAATAAAGCATTTGGGCACAGGTACTCAGAAAAAGTGACATTTGAGCTAAACGTGACAGATGAGAAGAAGCCGGCATGCAAAAGGCACTGCAGGCAGAAAGAAAAGCAGACATGAAATCCCTGAGGCACCAAGGACTTGGCAGATTTGAAGGACAGAAAAGAGGGCAGTGTTTGAACCCCGGGGAATAAGAAAGATGGCAGTAGAAGATGAGTTTAGAGTGGTAGATTGGTAGACTGGTGATGAAATCATGCAGGACTCTGTGGGATAGAAGTTGAATCTTATTCTACATCCAATAGGAAACTATTGGAGGATTAGAGTGAGGAAATTATGTATTCTGATATGTAAACATAAAAGATAACTCTGGCTGCTGGCAAATGGATTACAGGAGCCCATGCAGATGCAGAGAGTCCAGTGAGAAGTCTACTGCAATAGTCCAGGCAAGACAACATGGTGGCTTAGACATGGGAGGCAGTACTGGAGATCGAGAGAAGTGGTTATGTGCAGGATACATCTTGGAGAAAGAGTTATTTAGACTTGCTTATAGTTTGGATGTGAGGATTTAAGGGAAAGAAGAATTAATGTTGATTTCCAATTTCATATCTGAGTGACAAGTTAGACATTGGTCTCATTTACTGTGATGGAATGTGAGCATTTTGGAGGAAGAATTGGGAGAAGCAGAGAAATGGAGTTATATTTTGGGCATTTTAACTTTGAGGTATCAGACAGCGGAGTGGAGATATCATGTAGGGGTTTAGAGATACGTATCTGAAGATCAAGAGGAGAGGTGGGACTAGGGATGTCAATATGGGAGTCAATACTATAGGGAAGGTATTTAAAGCAATGGTATTCCCACCAACAGTGTAAGAGCGTTCCCCTTTCTCCACAGACTCTGAGCAACAAACTGAGGTTTTGGAGGGTTGGGAGTGGGTGGTTGGGCGAGCCTGGTGGTGGGTATTGAGGAGGTCACATATTGCATGGAGCACTGGCTGTTGTGCATGAACAATTTAATCTTGTAACACTGAAAAAATAAAATAAAAGTATTTGGGGAAAAAATAAAGCAATGGTATTGGTTATTATTACCAGAGGGAAGAAAATAGATGGGGACTAGGGGCTGAGGAAGGGTGCCCCATCATCTAGGGTTGAGAACAGGTGAAGGAAGAGGAAGAGAAGCCAGGCAAGGAGTAAAGTGTAGGAAGTGCAGGAGAGAGACATATCAGAGAAGTTAAGAGAAGAATCTTAAGAGAAAATGGTGAACTGTTTCAAACGTTCTAACTGCATGTGGTAATATTGTTAGTTTAAGACTATTTTAAGTAGCCTCATACCCATATATTTTCCCATTAAATTTCAAGTTCATCAAACACAAGAGTTCTGTCTTTCATATTATCATTCCTCTTAGGCACGGAATGCCTCAGAAGTAAGTGGTTGAGGAAGGAAGTGTGAGATGGGGGAGGGAAGTTTGAGACAAGAAGAGAAGGTACAAATAGATGTTTCAGAGGACAGGGACCCTAGAGGAACAATGCGAGTGCTGTGAGTGGGCATGTTCCTCTTCCTATTCTTCCTGGAGAACAGAAGGTCAAATCTGTAGGGTATCTTAACATGTCCTGGGCTCACGACAATGAACTGATTCCCTCTCCCCAGCCCTCCTCCCCAAAAGTCCCTTTCTGCTCCTCAGGTGTCTGAGCATCATGTTTGACCCTTCCCTGTTCTCACCTTTCACCTCCATCCAGGTATGTGTGCTGGCTACTGGGTCAAGAACGCTAGCTTGGGCCTGTCCCAGCTCTGAGACCTTCTCAGTCTCCTTCTCTGTAAAGCAGGGACAGTGGACGCACCAGATGCCTCAGTCAGTGCCAGGCTTCCAATCTCATTGTCACCCTCCTCTGTCTCCCAAGACAAGTTTGCACATATGTAACATCTTAATATTCCTCACGTCCAGTAAGATTTCTTTCCATGCCTCATGCGATTACTTTAGTTCACATTTTATCTGCATCTTATCTTTTCAGTGCTTGCCGCCCAGCCCTGGCTGGGAAGAAGGCCTTCCTTGCACAGAGGACAGCGCAAGCGAAGGCCAAGGCAGGAGAATGGAAGGACAGTCTCCTGTCACAGGTTTTGCAAATGTTCATGTGCACACAAGTCACCAGTGGGGCTGTTAACATACAGATTCTGGTTCAGAAGGTCTGGATGGGCCTGGTTCTTTAGACCCAACCAGCAACCAGCAGTGTGGTGCTGTGGCCCACACAAAATCCTGGGAGCTTTAGAGACTTATTCAGGTTTGTTCATCTTCTGGGGCGGGGATGCTGCAGAGACAACCCTAGTGCTTGTTCCCCCCATGCGAGAACCACTCTTGGAATTAAACCATTTTTTACATTTAACACTTGAGGAGATTTTTTAAAGATTTATTTATTTATTAGAGAGAGAGAGAGAGTTGGGGGAGACAAGGGAGAGAAAGTCTTAGGCAAACTACGTGCTGAAACACAAGGCTCGATCTTACGACCCTGAGATGATGACCAGAGCTGAAACCAAGAGTTGGTCCTTGAATGACCATGCCACCCAAGCGCCCCAACACCTGATGAGATTTAAACCCACTTTCTTAGGTTTTGAAATTACAAATGTACATATTAGACCTCAGTTAAATAATGCATTTAGATATTAAATAATAAAACAGGGGTATTACCAAATATTCTATTGTCTTTTAATATATTATTAAGATTTGGTAGATTTTAGTAATAATTCCAAATATCTGAAACACAACAAAATTTTACAACCTGATTTTTTTTTTAAATTTTATTTATTCATTTGAGAGAGAAGGAGAGCACAAGTGGAGGGGGGGCAGAGGGAGACGCAGACTCCCTCGGAGCAGGGAGCCCAATGCGGGCTCAATCCCAGGACCCCAAGATCATGACTCGAGCTGAAGGCAGACGTCTAACAGACTGAGCCACCCAGGCGCCCCTACAACCTGATTTCTAGTTCAAAATTTCTTTAGGCACCAATAATAATAATAATGACAATTGATCTAAACATCTTTTTTATTACTGATAGTTTGAAAACTTCTTCATCTTCACAAATCATTATGGGTTATATGGTACACATTTTTAGAATTGTCAAATAGGGGAAATCCAAAATTTCTCTCACATGACAGCTATTTGACTTCAGGGTTTTTTCAACTCTTCTTGCATGGAAACTAATCTTACACACCCTGACTGACAACACTCGTCAACCAGCCCGTCACCAGGCTCCCGTGGTAGTGGCTCACTGGCACATTTCTACAACAAGACAAGTTATCTTTTGTGATGTCAGAACTTCGTGTCAAAACAGCAGGAGATACAGAGTTTTTCCCAATGGGTTCATATGCATCACTCCTCTTCATTAATTGGGTTATCAAACAATCTGAGAGCCTATTCATTATTCTTATTTAGGTCTTAATGAGTGACCGGTTTCGGTAAAAAAAAAAAAAAAAGGGCCACTTGGGAAGTGCCAGATGCTTTGGGACAAGATGATCAGTCTTGTTAAGATATGGTCGAATAAGGGGCACTTGGGTGGCTCAATTCATCGTTAAGTGTCTGCCTTCAGCGTGGGTCATGATCCCAGGATACTGGGATCCAGTCGGCATCGGGCTCCCTGCTCAGCGGGTAGCAGAGTCCTTCCTCTCCCTCTGCCACTACCCTTACTTGTGCTCTCTCTCTGTCAAATAAACAAATAAAATCTTAAAAAAATAAAAAACATGGTTGAATATGTTGGAAGGCCCAGAATATTCAACTTCGCACATAGACTACTACCTATTGAAGCACTACCAGAGATCCCTGTCCGACAAAGGGAGGGATTGAGATCAATTTTATTTTACCTAACTCACCTGAAAACAGAAATCAACATAGGATACCTTTATAATAGCATGTATCACATTACCGATGAGAACACCACCCTCCTCGGACAACGTTCTGACCCCTCCAATGAGTCATGTAATTCTTCCGTATCTGAGAAGTTACCAGAGACTGGCTCTGGCTCCAGACATCCCTACGCTTGTTTCTCCTAACTTGTTCTCCACGTGGGTCTGCCGCCAGCAGCACAGGACATGTCCCTATTGAGACACAATTGCTGGACCTTCAGGTAGCGCCTACCGATGAGGCAGCACATTCGAGGGAAGGTGAACCCCAGAATGAATTGCACTAAACTCCCACTCAGTGTATCCCCACATCAGTATTCCCAGAGCCAGATCCCTGAACTGCCCAGCGCCACTCCAATTCCGCAACACAGCAGCGGAAATGCGACGCGGGGGTGGGGTGGGGCGAGTGAGTCAGAGCAGAAACTGCAACAATAACGACCTGCAGTTAAAATGTCTCACTGTGGCAAATTTAATAAAAGCATACAGCCATGTGAACGCCCTGCCTCTGCCCTCCCGGGGTTGAGAAAAGCACTCACGCCTGGTTGGCCTTTTGGACCATAGCAAACCCATCTCTGCAGGGACGCAAGCAAAGCTACTGGGATCAATCCAGTGCTGTGTTAGCACTTTGTAATGCGTTCTGGATAATCTCTCCCTGTTAATCGCTAACAATATTATCTTGTAAGAGAAAGAAAAGGCCCGGCTAAAACATTCAACTGTCCTCACCGTAAAATATGACAAAGACATAGATGTCTGCCTTGGGCAAAGGCAGCAGCAAATTCACTGAGGAGGCAACCCAAACCCACGCCTGCTGCATAGAGTTTGTGGGTTAGTGGTTGTTGTATCCTGTAAGTTATTAATCAGAGAGCTCCCGTCAAGACTGCTGGATGCATGGCATGAAGTCCATTTGTTTGTGGAGATTGTTCTAAGGTTTCAGAGAGAACTAAGATTGTTATTCATATATAAAACATGCTGCAGATTTTGTCTTCAGATTATACAGGTCTTAAGCCATCATATGTGGAAAGAGTAAGCAAAGGAATCCAAATAGTGACTTGCTCAGCGAGAGGCATTTCTGTTAAGCTACACGAAAGAGTGTGTTTTCATAAGAAAGCCTTAAAATATATAAAGTAGTAAGCAATAATTTCATCTGATGCTGAGCAAAGATGAAGAGATGTAAGACCATGGAGTTAGTGCTCCTCAGATACGGGTAACTGACAATCACAGAGCTCCACGGCCATGAACTCTGGTGAAGCATCAGTGAGAGCAACGCTGGATAGTTGCCATGTTTTCCTTTCATTATTATGAATTATCACTTTAAATACAGTGCATGGTATCTTGAAATTATGTTCTATAATCACCTAGAAGATAGTTTATTTTGTTTGATGGTGTCTATTATCTAATTTTAACCTTCAAATTTCTCTCAAAAACTATATTTTTTTATGTCTTTTTGTCAGTGTTGTCGTCTTTGGTGTACTTAATGGACACTTTTTATATGTTTAGTAAAGGCCTTTAATAATAATTAATAATAATAATAATAATATATCCCAACAAGAATCACAATTTCTACCACATGGTTGTTATATTTCTGATTCTGTTTCAATGAAAATGGTCTCTCTAAAAATATACTCTTTGCAGAGCTGGCATAATTTCTTCCACAAAGCTTATTTCTTATGACAAAGAATAGAAAAAAATTCCAAATCAATAAAAGGAACCATTTACCTATGACTTTTATGAAGACTTTACTCTTCAGAAAAGTCACACAAGACCCTGCAATCCATGTCGTCTGAGAATACCAAAGAGTCCTGCAGACCACAGGCAGTGGTCTGATTTTCATAGGTGGGCAGAAGCCAGCTGGGCTTGGCATGCACTCAAATGGATCTCTTCCTCAAAACCTTACTGACCCTTCTAGCCTTTAGAGATTGCAATCTCTTTCCTGAATTTTTGTATTGCTAATTTTTGGCCTCATACAATTTTATAATTAAATAGCAATACAAAAGAGTGTTATTTTAGCCATTTACTCAACTTGGTCTTATTTTTCCAACCAAATTATAATTTCCTAGAGAATAAGACATATGCTTTTACTCATCTGCATTTTCTACCTGCCTAACCCAGGGTTGAGTCTTATAATCAAGAAGTCCTTGTTGAATTAAAGTCAATATTTTGGCATTCTATGCAAATCCTATTCCAGATCATGGTTCTGGGCTTGAGGGGATAATATCATAGAAATATCCTTGTATTCATGAATAATTTTATCAAGAGAGGAGGTTCCATCCCACTCAAGTCCCAAACGTCAATCCCTTAGCAAGTTCAGATAGAAAAATACAATTATGCACACACTTTGGTCTACCCATCATGTTATGCTTTTGTTGCTACCAATAACTATGACTTCTACTTGTCCCAAGGTGTTAGTGATTGCCTTGGTGATTGTGCAGACTCTGTCTTGGCCTGTTAAGAGCAAGTCTAAGGTACATGTATCATCCGTAACAATTCTGGCCAGTAAATTAAAGATGACTTGACTACCTTCCAGGGCAATGCCATTGGTCCCTTCAGATCAAGTCAGGACATATTCCATACCACTTTCCTCACTATATGACTCCCAACATATGGATAAATTTTCCATGGGGTGAAGGAAACCAAAGGCAGCCTCATTTTAGAATGTCCCTGTAAATCTAAGCACTACATGTCCTATTGGTAGTTACTTCCTAAACTCTTAAGAAGCACTCATAAGATTTAAGGAGGAAGGAAAGCAAGTTAATGCCTGACTCTAACACAAGAAGTACGGGGGGCATGCTAGTATGCCTCTGAAGATAGAGTTGGTTACAGCAGCTGGCAACCCATACGTAAGACCTACTTGACTTGAGGTATACTTTATGTTAGTACAACGTGACTTCCTGGCCAGCTGGTAAAATTTCAGATTTACAGTTCAGTCTGGATAACTGAGCCAAGTCCTTGGTTTTGGAAGGACTGCCCGAGAACCATCAACCTACCTACTCTGTTTGTCCATAGACCAGGCAATATAGGGCCATTCCCTCCTGTTTCCAACAGATTTCTCAATAAGTTAAGGGGAATGGCAATCTGATCCTGGTTATATCTGTCTGGCAACAAATGGAAGACCCAATAGTCAGTTACATTTAAAGTGTTTATACTAGTTTCAGTGAGCTGCACCAAGTTGTTTTCCTTTATAAGGAAGACAGCAAGGATAATTCTAAAGGACAAAGGTCATTACTGTCCATCCCTTCTTCATAGCACCTTATTTCTGAGGTGTTCCCTACAAAAGTGCTAAGGTTGTTGTCCTCATAACCCCATTTCAGTGGTGTTACTTCACTTTATTTCCAACGTCCCCTACTAACTCCAAACTTTTCATCTGGTAGGTCAAGTGCAAGAGGTACAAGAGTATTTTTATAGAACTTACAGAGACCCATTATGGTCACCACTAGCCTGTGTGGAACCATTGTAGGGGGAATCAGTGAGCATGCCCTAAATTTAGCCAGTGATCATTGTCCAATGACCCAGATCCATGGGAGATTCTCTCTCACAAGAGAATCTGAGAGCTGAATTAGAATTAGATTTGAACACGCCAGCCTTAAAGGGTACACTGACCAAGTTGGAGGAGGAGGAGGGTGTTGTTAGGGTAAAGACAGAATCATCACATTCAGGAATAACCACCAAGTTATTATTGAGTTATCAAATTTTCAAAATAGGTCTGTATGACTCCTCACCCCTAAATTCTGATCATTACCCAGAAAGTGGACAAGAGAAGATGATCCCTTTCTGGGGATAACTGAACTGCATTCAGTGGCCAACAGGTCTTACTAAGGTGTGTGGGCCAGGAAGAGATAAAGTCGGTACTTTTTCGAGTTAATTTTTCAAGAGGTTGATCCAATGCTTAACAATGCCTGTTGCTTGTGGATTGTAGGCAGTGCTGAAGGTCCATCAGCCCATTCTTGAGTCGTTTTTGTGATGAAAAGGTATACCCTTGCCAGACTGCAAACATGAACCAAAAGTATGAACAAATTTGTTTCGAGGACCTAATGGCGTGGCTGAAGTGAGCTGATCAGACTGAAACAGCAACACCATAACCCGAGAAAGTTTTGGCAGTGATGAGGCACCACCCACCAGCAGCCCCAGGTGGAGACCAAAGGTCCAATATGGTCAGTCTCCAGGAGCAGAGCGGGTAATGCCCCACGCAAAAATACCCCTGTGATACACATGGGTCCCAAGTCGCTAGGCAGTGGTAGATTTGTGTCAGAAACCTGCACAGAGTTCTCCACTTCTTCACTCTGCGGCCAGTCTACGACAGCAGCCATGTTGCCATGTCCAGCATGATGAGGGGTCCAGGCTGTCCTGGTGGCTATCTGGGCAGTACAGGCTCCAGCAGTAGCTTGACTCCAGTTAGTTTTCTCAGAGAACAGACCCACACTATGGGCCTCTCTATCAGTGACCCAGATGATGTGATCAGCAGTGTAATTCGTCTGCACGATCTCTACCCCCTAAATAAGTGTGTTTTATCTGCCAGTTGTAGTTTTTCAAGTGGCCGGCCAAAGAGCTAGGCCATTGACAATATCCAAAGAATCAGGAAAACATGTAAGAAGGCTTATGAAGAGGAGTGCGGGCTAGAGCTGAGAACAGCCTTGAGTTCCTTCCACCAAACAAGGCAACCAGGTCCATGTTTAGTCCTGCTGAGCTGGAGGCGGAGTCGAACAGCTGCAGCCGAGTGGACACCACTGGGTCTAAGCTTACCCCAGGCATCAGTGAACTAAGTCCAGGAACTTAGTAGATCGGGAGCCCCACGGAGCCACCAGCTTTGCTTCAGGTGGCAGAGTGGGAGGGAAATTTCTCTCAGTGGATGGCTGTCAGTTTCTCTTGTAAAAGCTCTACTGCTACTGGGTCAGTCTGGAGATGGTCCTGAAAATACTATTTCCACTTGGCAAGTGGGGCTGCCTGGGCCCCTCCTACCTCTTAGTCATTGTGTCTAAGTTGACTTAGGCCAAAATATGAGTATTGGGCCAGAGAAGTGCAAGTCCCCCTTGGATCAGGAGCTCAATTCTGACAAAAGCCCAGCTGTAAGCTAACAGCTGCTTTGCAAAAGAGGAGTTTCTGGCAGCTGCTTGAAGGGGTCCAAGACCTAAACTCTAAGGGGTGCTTCTGGGGGGAGACTCCCCAGGCTCTCTTTCCGGGCTTCAGTCACCAAAACCATCAGTCAATGAGGCTTGTGGTCCAAAAGGTCACAGAGGTTGTGGGGTCCTCAGGGTTGAGTGTGAACAGTAGCTTGTTGGAGGGCTTCCAACATGTCTGTTGGTTTGGGTTCCACCCCAGAAAGCAGGTTTGTGGGTTATGTGATATGAAGACCAAGGAGAACACCCAAGTGGGGCATATACTCTCTCCTCAATATTGACAAAGTAAATTAGGCACTGGGCCTCCTGTTTGGTGTTGGGGACAAAGAGACAGAAGTTTCCCCTTATCCGAGTGATCTTGAAGTGAGAAAGTGAAGGCACTGAGTACAAGCAAAACCCTTAGCAGGGGTTGGCTCTGAAGAAGGGAGGGCCCTGGGACAGTACCCAGAGAAAAAATTAGGGTCAAGGAAGTAATTTTTATTGTGGTAGATGTAAATACTAGAGTATTTAAATGATGATGGTAAAAAGCCAGGAAAACAAAACAAAAAATGAACACACACATGCATACACACACACACACACACACACACACACACACACACACACACACGCAGAGTTTGAAGATCCTGGAGAGAAAAAGCAAAAATCAATTAAGAATACAGTTGGTCCAGATTTCACAATAAAACCCAGAGAGGATGATTTCTTTACTATATATTGTCCTGTTAGGTCATATATATTTAAACAAATATATATATTTATGTTGGGACCGACAGAAAGATGGTAAGAATCCAAAGTAATGGTTAATTAAGTTTTAAAACTAGACTGGATTTTGTGTTCAATACCAAACTGCAAGTTATGGCAATAGGCCCTCAAAATAATATATTTTAATCTCCTAATTTAACTGCCCTTAGCTCTAATGACTCACTATTTCTTCCTAAAATGTCTGCCAATTTTCAAGGTATATTTAGACCTTCCTAATCAGTTTGATATACTTCATTTCGGGTCATAAGATTCCATGTCACCTTGTCTCCTGACCTGCCCTGCTCGCTGGCAGCATGCTCTAACCTTGAGTACATTATGGTAAAATGTGGAGTAATTGGACCCTTCCTAGGTGTTGTACCTAGGTACATGTACTCTTGTTGTACCTCAAAATAAGGTGGCTTCCGATATTCTGATTTAATGAGTATAAAGCAGGTGAGTGCATATTCAAGGGTCTTAAAAGCAACTGCAACAGAAAATAACCAGGTTATAAAGCTCAGTTAATATATTTGGTAGATGCTGATGTAAGTAGAAGTTAGGTATAAAAGAAGTTACATATAAACATCTCTATAAAATGCTAAAGTCAGCTAAAGATTGCTATTCATATTCAAAATACAAGTATACAAGGAGAACACCATGCCAGGCTGGATAATCACGGAAGACAGAATGTATCAGTTTACTCTGACTTTAAAAAAATCACTAGAGAGCATTGCTCTGACAAGTCTGATTTAGACAGTAAACAATGATCTACTTACATTATTGCAGAAAGGATATCCACGAGATCTAGGTTAACAAGCTATAAAGTACATTTTTATTGCTTAAAGCAGCAACTCAGAATAGTTTGAAGTAAAAGATTTCTATTTTTAAACTACCGCAACATTTAAAGCTGGATTTTCAATTTGTTAACCTATCTAAAAAACTGAATATAATAGCCTGATTAGTGGCAAGCAGAATTCAAGGAAGGATTTTTTTTTAATGGGTCAATGGTGTAGAAAATTTGGTATCATCTGAACAGACTTAAAATAGAGTGCATATTATAGAACAATATAGAATTGTTCATTACTATAACCACCTTGATGAATAACAGCTGAAAATGTCCATCGAAAGCTTGAGGGTCATAATGGCTTATCAAGTGAGATGACTGCTTCTTCATCTAATCCAGTTTGACACTCCTGTAGTCTCATTATTATGTCGCTACTATAATGCTCATGTTTATGACAATTTTATACTTCTCTATCACAGGAGAATTGAGTCTAAATGCCAAAATTAGCCTAAAAAGAAAGCTTCTAATCTGATTATCATGGTCATAGTAATGATACCATGGAAAGATATTATTTTGAAATTTTTCCTATGCCCTCTGTCCTTGTTAATTTTTATAAATTCTGACCCTCTTTCCTGTTGGGGCAGCAGCTAGATCTTGTTGCCTTAGGGAAGGGTTGTTATAGCAGAAAATTAGAGAAAAGATTTTTGTTTTTTGAATTCCTGGGCATTGGTTTTTCCAAAGCTGAAGAATGTTGATGGGAACCCAGAGCTCTATATGAAAATGTCTGCTCAAGGTCATGCTCTAGGCCTCCCCTCCCCCGCCCCGCCCCCATCCTCCAAGACCAGAGAGGGTTTTCTCTCGGCTGAGGCAGGAGATAGACATGGTGAACCTAGGAGAACCCTCCTCTGACCCTCTTTTCTCTTCTCATTTCCCAAAAGTTGAGATCTTGGAATGGAAACGACAAGCCTAAGAGCAGAAGTGATCTCTAACCTCTCTCCCATTTCCTCTGCAGGCCAGAAGGGCTTGGCAGCAGTCAGAGGAGAAGGAGCTCGGCTTCTCTTAGACCCAGAAGCAGTGAATCATTCCACGGATGGCAGAGGGGTGCAGACAGAGTTTCCGGAAGCTCCAGCAGGACGCACCCTGACTGCGGTTGAGCCGGCAAGGAGAGCCCACGGGCCCAAGCGGACTTTCGTCTGGGTGTGAGGGGGGTGTCCGTGGGCCCAGAGCAGGGTATTGGTGTCCGCGAGTGCGGCACAGACGGCTCACGGAAGATCAGTCCCCCGCCCCACGCTCAGCGGTGGAACAGTGGTTAAGCCTGGGCCTGCGGAACGCGTGCGAGGATGACGGTGGGCCGAGGACAGAACTTTCTGGGCCTATCTCAGGATTCAACTTCGATTTTGACGGTAAAAATAGCTACGTTTTTTAACATTTCACATTTCGACCTGACAGAAGTCTCAGAAATAGCTTTAGCTCTTTCCCTCTGAATATTTGTAGAAAGTTCGACAGTGAAGAGTGATTTCCCTGGGAAAACCTTGACAATTGCAGAGGTCACGTGCAGTCCTAGCCCCAGAACACCTGTGGTCACGTGAACCAGGGCGGCCAGGCGTTTAGAAGGGCATCTGCTGTTAGTCTTTTCAGAGATCCCGGAGAACACACAGGAAGTCACCCGCCCATTATGCCCTCCAGCTACCTTTTACGTAATTCACAAAGACCATCCACGAGGAACTTGCTTTAGTGTGGAAGCTGATAAGGAATGCTTCCCCCGTACCAAACCAACAATTCAAATATAATTGAAGTTGCATAATTATTTTACAAATAACATTGTGTCTTTTCCCTTAGAAGGTATTTCAACTGCAAAAAAGTTAATACTATCTAGAATTTATAGTTCTCATCCCTGCATACTTGTCTAGAAGGAAAAGCAAAGGTATGTGACATAATTACAAAGAGTGGACAATTCTCCCAGATTCGTATATAACGAAAATAAAACACGAAAATAAATTTCCCCTCTGTGACATAACAATAGCCAGAACTTTAGCAATGAGCAAACACTTGAAAACAGTAAAATAATTACTTAAATAAAATAAGCCAAAGAGCTATGAGAAGTGACTCCTGTCTCTACATCTAACATTCCTGCTGCCACAGAAATGAGCATCACTCTTCAAGGAATGAAGGCACAAATCTCCAACCCCGCCAGGAGAAGCCCTGCCATATGTTGATGTTAAGTCATACAAAGCACCATCAGGTCACAGGATACATAAGAATAAAACAAGTTTTTGGAAAAGGACAACTCCGAATAAATGAGGACAGTGGGGTGGTCCAGGAGGAAAGATGCAGATAAGGAGAAGGCAGGAAGGGGAGGCAGGTCTCAGCCTGACGAGGATTGGCCAGAGAGGCCCAAAGGGAACCAGGGGATAGAATTATCAAGACAGGCAAGGGAAAAGAGAGCTTCTGGACGGGGGGTTGGTTAAATGCCAAACATACAGATGACTGGAGAAAAACATTCTTGTTCACAGTTTCTGATCCATGTAGTGTTTATTGCAATGCAATGTGTAAAGTAACCTCAATGAGACCAAAATTTAACTCAGAAAATGTTATTACAGTGATGGTGGCATCTTAGATGGTTACGGTGACCTAGGGAACAATCAGCCTCTGTTCCGCCTCTGAAGCTAAACGAGGTACTCCACAATGTTTATTGTGACTGGAGATGAGGACACCTCTGTCACAGGAATTGGGGATTACATGGCACAGGTTCCTACATTTGCATAGGGTTTGGTTCACACCATGCTGATGTATAAGCCTGAGTCCCTGAAATCTCTGGACCTACTGAATTTTCACTGCTGAGACAGGTTAGTCATTAGAGGAGATGATGAAACATTCACCAATACCAACCTCCGCGTGCAGTCACACACACACCCACAAGGACACGTACCTACGTTAGTGAAGGTGACATATGGACACTATTATTTTGTATTTTAGGATCATCACAAACGTTATTTTAAAGATTTGTTTATTTCATTTTAAAGAGAGAGAGAGTGCACGAGCATGAGCACGGGTGGAGTCAGGGGCCGAAAGAGAGAGAGAATCTCAAGCAAACTCCCCACCGAGTGCAGAGCCCATTGTAGGGCTTGATCCCATGACCCTGAGACCATGACCTGAGCCTAAATCAAGAGTCGGACGCTTAACCAACTGAACCATCCAGGGGCCCCACAGACACTGTTCTATTCTTAATTAAGTACAAAGCATTTATACCATGTACTAGGACTTATGAAGTAATTGGAAGTTTGCTCATTTGCTTTTTTTTGTTTGTTTTTTGCTGTTAAGAAATCATTTCAAATTTACAAAATGTTGCAGAAACAAAAATAGTGGAAATACCATCCATGTGCCTTTTACCCAGATTCACTTCCTGTTGACATTTTTTCCTGTTTGCCTTATAATTTGCTATCTGTCATCTATCATTTATCTGTGTGTGTGTGTAAGTATACTTTTAAAAAAAATCATTTGGTGCATTCTGAACCATTTGATGTTCACCCTTGCTGAATAAAGATCAAGTGGACTGAACTTGCCCCAAGACTGCAAAATATTAAGAAACTGCTGAAATCAGAGATGCAATTTAAAAGAAATTGTGAAATATAAAATCAATCTTTAAACCGGTAACGCTGTGAAAGCAATGTACATAAGCAGAGAACCCAAAGAATCCAGGTTTTAAGTTTTAATATACTCTGAACAGGCACAATCCACAGAATAAAGTATGTGCATTGAAGCTGGCCAAGGCTGTGGTCCATATACTGGCTTTTTAAATCCAATGTTATACCTATGTACGCTTGTCAGCATCACCGTCGGCAGCTACCGTGGCCAGGAAAATGATATCTGTATCTAAATAATATTCGTCTCTCTGTGGACACCGTGTTATGTGCACCTAACCCCCTCTAAGACGATGCTGTTGGCATGGACTGAAGGTGCATTCCCGATGCACGTTTTACTGCGCATCTCGGATCTGGCTGCCATGAACGTGGTCTAGCTTACATGGAGCCCCATCAGTATTAAAGTGACTTGTTTTAGGGTGCCTAGGAGGAAGAATTCAGATAAGTGCAATTTATTTTTTTACTGCATAGTTATGTATGAAGCATAACAACTTTTAGAAATTTAAGATTCCTTTCATTCTAAAAGGAATATAAATTTATAAAAACATAGAATTTTATAGATTTCTTATAATTATATAATTCTATGAATTTATAGAAATTTAAGGTAAGTTTTATTCTAAAAGGGATTAAATTTTCATTTTATCTTTTAAAAGATATTCTTGGTTAATAATCATGGCTGACCTTGCTCCATATAATCTAGAGTCATCTGAAAAATTAAAAAAAAAAACATTATATTCCACCATTTTTTCCATAAAAATGCAGAACCTTTGGCTGCATGCTCTCATCCACCACAGATATTCCAAACACTACGAGGTACTCACTCTTCTGCAGTCAATTATATGAGAGACTTTCTGCTTTTCTCTTCCTTTGCTTTTTCTATAATAGATAGAAATAGACACTGGTATTTTGTTATAACTAACAAAGGTCCTAAGTAAATCTATCAAAATCTGACATCACCTACAGGATAATTCTTTCCAGAAGATTCCAGTAAGGGGCCATGTCACCTACAAATTTCTGAGCAAGTTACTCAGCCTTTTCTGTGGCGGGTGTTAAATAAGGGTTTGCTGAATTGAATTAAAAATCCAACAGTTCCCAGCATAGCTACTTTTTAAGCAGAGACAAGAAAACAAGCTGCCATTGGAGGCCAGAGAATCAGACCTTCCCTCTCCCAGACCACGCTTGCCGGCTGAAAATTCATTCCCACACAAGGGCACAGTAGAGGCAACCACACAAATCCATTTCCACTTGTTCTCTTCCCTCTGGTGTCTTTCCTGTTTCAGAAGGAAACAGCAGCCCAGTGTGGAGGAAACAACAGCTTCCATAATGGCAGAGGCAGCAACAAAGAACTGACTTTTGTCTTTTCCCGTGGCCTGGTCTGACCTTGACACAGAGGGAGGGAGCTACCAAGTACCTAGTACCTACCATATGCCAGTGCTCTGCTAAGTGCTTTAAAAGATACTCTCACACACATCCCTATTACAGACATTTTATAGATACATCCAGGAACTCACTCTTAGAGAATTAACTCATTCAAGTTTAGTGCTCAGAATTCCCACTGACCTACACAGCTCTGTAAGCTGATGGACCACCGTTCCTTATCACCTTCCAGTTGATTAAAAGTCACATCCATCTCTGTTGACCTCACTCACTGTCCTCTCTGCATCAACTAGTCCAAGGCCTGGCCCAAAGCAGATTCTCAAATAAATATTTGTTGAATGAGTGAAGTCTCCTATTTACCCTAACCACTGATTAAAACCTTTACTAGATTAATTATACCCTTTATTGAATTTATCTAAAATATGTATATGGCAACTGTATTGAATCGATCCAAACAAACAGAATAGATGAGTTTCTATCAGTTTCAGCATCAGCTCTGCACTACCTCCAATCATTGCTAAGTATGGAAGCAGGATGCATAGACAGAGAATGGATACCAGGCCAGTCAGGCTAAAAACACGCCATGGTTACTTTTTGACCAACAGATACAATGAAACTTTTAACACTTTACACTTACTGAGCATTAAGGGGAGGTAAATACATAGTTTTACCATATCTTTTGTGTTATCTTCTTTCTCCGCAAGGGACAATTTCCTTTTATTTATTTTTTTTTGAAGATTTATTTATTTATTTTAGAAAGAGAGTGCACAGTGGGGGTTGGGGCATAGAGGGGAGGAGAGAGAGAGAAAGATTGAAACAGATTCCTTGTTGAGGATGGAGCCTGACGACGCAGGGCTCGATCCCATCACCCATCAATCATTACCTGAGCTGAAATCAAGAGTCCCTTGCTGAACCGACTGAGCCACTCAGGCACGCAGTGAAGGATAATTTCTATGGAATCAAGAACTTAAGACTTTTAATTAATGCTAATAAAAGGCTATGTCTTTTCAGGTACAACTAGCAATAAAGTGTTTATTTTATAATATATATTTTACATGGACCTTAATGTGTTCTTTTGTGAACTGATGGATAATCACATCAGGGCTTAATTTATGAAGAATATTGTGCAAACTAGGAGACTTTTTTTGATTTTTAAGGTAAGGGAGGTTGTGTCAAAACAGTTTGCAGTTCCTTTGTATGCAATTACATATCACAGGAAATGTAATATTTAGTGAATAAAAATTTAAGTAGTACTAAAATTTTAATATTAAATATAAAGAACCATTCTATAATAGTAGCAATATTTCTGGAACACAAACTAAGAAAAGCAAGACATCCTTAGTTAGACTTGTCACCATCATATTCACTCCACTAAGATTTAGAATAATGTAGCACTTATGTATACATATACTAATCTTAACATGGTATGAATTATGGTAAGCTACAAGCTAAAAACAATATATTTCATGAAGCTAGAGGATTAATTTTTAATTTGTCCATATGCTCTATGTCCAAAGTCAAAGGCCAGAAAACTTTCAAATTTCCCTAATAATATTAATAAGATACCTAATGTACAATATTACTAATTTTGTAGACAGTTACAATTTTATAGACAGATAAATTGATATAGATACTATCTTTCCCCTTAAAAAATCACCAGAAATGCATCATTCTATCCACTATTTTTAAAAGCACTCCACAAAAGTAAAATATTTAGTCCTTGTTTATTAAAATGTTTCCTGTTATTATTTTATTCAAAAGAGAACTAATCATTAAGCTAGTTTATTAGTGGAGTTTTATTTAAGGAAAATCATTAGAAATTAAGTTTATAATAATAATTTTCTTCTCATTATTATTCATATACATGACTTTTAAAAACTACTGGTATCATAATATCTATTTCAATGTTATAACATTAGTTACTAACTTTATTCTAAAAATATGAATTGTGATATTGTATCTCATTCACACTAATAGGTACAAGCATCTAACAATTTCCCTTATATAAAAAAAGTCTCAGAATTTTAAAGTAATACTGTGCTTTTGTTCATAATATTTATAACTCCCAAGTACATCCTTTTTTTAAGATTTATCTACTTATTTGACAGAAAGCGGGAGAAAGAGCAAGCAGGGGAGAGGTAGAGGGAGAGGAGAGAGAGAATCCCAAACAGACTCCGAGCTTAGCATGGTGCATATTGCCGGGCTTGATCCCACAACCCATGAAATCATTACCTGAGTGGAACCAAGAGCTGGACATTCAACTAGCTGAGCCACCCAGACACCCCCCAAGTACATTCTAAACTTAGTATTTAAATAGTTAAGTGAACCTACCTCTCACCTTAGGTAAAGTTCCAAAAATAATGTTATAAGAAATAATTTAAAGCACTCAACTTAGTTACCATGGTGACCATTGCTATCTAATAATATAGGGATAGGAAACTGTAACATCAGTAACTATAATTCCATAAAGAAAAAAGATCCCTGGGGCACCTGGGTGGCTCAGTGGGTTAAAGCCTCTGCCTTCGGCTAAGGTCATGATCTCAGGGTCGTGGCATGGAGCCCCGCCTTGGGCTCTCTGCTTGGCAGGGAGCCTGCTTCCTTCTCTCTCTCTGTCTGCCTCTCTGCCTACTTGTGACCTCTCTCTCACTCTGTGTCAAACAAGTAAAATTTTAACAAAAAAAAAAAGATCCCCAATCTTTATCTTTTTAAAAAATAAGCCAAAAAACACACACCTTCTGATATTTCATGACATCAATTCTTTTGTATTAGATAAGAGAGAGAAAGGCCATTTTGGACTGAAAGACTTTACATAACATTTTTCCTTAAAATATTTCTATAAAATATAAACACATTTATTGGGTATTTGGTCCCAATCAATCCATGTGTGACCGAGGATTCCTGAATATTAGAGCAAATATGACGCACACAGGAAAGAGGGAAAGCTCACAAGGTTCTGTTGGGTTGGTTGTGGATGAGTCTACCTGCCGGCACATGTGGTCACCATGTTCTTCTCCGCATTAGCAGAGGGCAAGAAAAGAGAAGAGAATGATTCCCAGTGTGGTTGTCCTTCTCATTTTGGCTTCCCCTTATCAGAAGAAAATTCAAGTGTGGTTTGTCACTGCACCTACTATGACTTTCCACTTGTAACTGTTTTCCTTTGTGATTAGCCCCTACAATGGTGGCCATGGATATTTAAACTCTACCCTCTCTCCATCCCCCCCGCCCCATGGCAGCATCCCACATGGTTATAGTGATACCCAGGAGGCACTGTGACATGCGCAGCTTTTGCCTAGGAAGGGAGGTGGGTGGTAAGGGGGAAAATGGCTAGGAGACCATTTCTAAGATAGGGCTACTCAGGGAAGGAAATGCATACAGCTGTGCCTTCTCGACACTGCAGCTCACTTTAGACAAACATGAGGTAGAGTAAGTAGGGACAGACCCAGGAGTTCAAGCTCCAGGGAAATGGAAAAAATTTTTTTTTCTAAGACCAAATAGTTGGTAAGCACAGAGCAGATCTTATTGAAGGAAGAAAATCTCCCTGGAAGTACAATCATTGACAACTACTTAAAAATAAAACTTGGAGCATTAACGGATACCTAAACTGATCATTCTCTGCATTTAATATTAAGCACTCTAAATGAAGGACACAGCTATTAGAGCAGAACTTTGCAGGGAAGACTGGCTTTGAACATGAAAGACAGGTAGCTGACGTAGAACTTGTGTTCCTCCAGGCACTTCTGACTAGTGGTTCTAAAAAATCTTCCGTGAGAAAGGACAGGAGACATACAAACACCGTGCCATGCAGGAGTTACAGCTGAAGCGCTTGTGTGGACGCATGTGTGTGTCTCCACCCACGTACGTGCCACACCCATTCCTCCCCCTGCTGCCAGGTGCTTGTGGGATTCTGAATGGCCTTTCTCTACACAGAATTAACCTGATCTAATCTAAGCTCTGTGTTTTGAGGTTCATCAGGCAGAAAGACTCAGGGAAAGAAATATGAGTTTTCTGGCCTAGGAGCCATCGTGTCATATGATTTTTCACAAAAGTCCTGACTTTGAAGATAATCAGGACACTTTCCCAGTCTCATTAATTAGCTGGCACTTTATTTGCTATTTTTCTATTGTCATCTTGTGTACAGAGTGAAAGCCCTAAGAAGGAAGATGGATGTATGTAAGATTCATGCCCCCAAACCCTGGCCCAAAGCCCTAATTGATATAAAGAAATAAGAAATTATATTCCAATGGTCACAAAGTGATAGGAAAACTGGCAGATAAAGTTTGAGGGGAAAGATTAAAGCAATTTGTCTAATTAATAAGACTTCTTTAAGATGTTGGAGCATTGGGTTGGTGGGAAGCAAAGTACAAAAAAAATATCTGAACTATTTGACAATCTATCTTTCAGCTGGGCCTTTAAAAATTTTTTTTATTCCCTGATGTTTTTGCCTGACCTGATTTAGAATACAAAGCAAGTGTAAAATAGTCCATTCCAATATTGAGTTTATGCAAATCTCTGCAATAATCAATATTGTTAATATGAGGTCTAACATCAAAGTACACGAGCAGAAGCACCACCTACTTGCAAGCAATAAAATCTCTTTCTGGCTTTGGCTTAATATTTATTGAAAAGAAGATAGCTTGAATTACTAGAAACCTAAGAGAGAACGTGCAGTTATTTAGCACTTTGATGTGCTGCCGAATGGTAGGCACCAGTTACCCTGGCTACCCTACTATTTTTCCACACCTACTGTTGGGTCACCCTATCAAATTGTTTTAAGGTGACTTGTTCATAAGATGAGAATCACTGAAAGTTTGGGTGCCAAATTGGGGTTTAAGCCAGCTAGTATCTAGAATATTTGGCACATTTTAGAAGTAGCATTAACTCTTTCCAGGTTGATTAAAATAAAATTAAATGTATTTATTATGCTTTAGGGCATTTCTTAGCATTTAGCATCTAATCAGGATCTAAACCACTGATGGTTTCCCGCCAAAACAATCACCAATGACACCTAGTAATGATCCCTAGTGATCTCTAAATAGTCTTTGCTTTAGACATTTTTACTATTTAATATTTCCTGCAATTGACCAGATTATGACTTTTTAGAATTATATCAAAAACCATTATACAATTTCTTGCTGACCTACAGCATACTCACTTAAGACTTGAACATATTTGCTGAATGAATGAAAGTGAGGGTCTAATAAGGAATCTAATAAGCTTCTACCACGAAAATTCAGACAGTAATAAATGGTCCATCTTTAGAGTGAGTCAGTTAAGTTTCTACCATCCACTGGGCACTGTCCTGGGTACTGAGGAACGAGTAGGGGCACACATGCTCCCTAGTACAGCACAGGGTACAGTGACTTAATTGTTCATAAGGCAACTTTAATTTATTCCATCTGTTACCTAGAGACAACTGCTCTCAGAATTCAGTATTTTTTTTTATTTCTTGATAACCGTATCTCATACATATAAATAATATATTTAGATTGGGGAAAAATATCGGTAGAAGGCAGGCTTAGCATTAATTTCTAGAATCAGAGTCAGGTTTACACTATCCTGTAAATGGCTTTTTGCACATTAAACTAGTTTTTGGACTTTCACTTCCTAATTGACTAATTATCTTTTCGAATGTACTAATAAAATTGAGCTTCTGACCTAGTGCAATTCAGGTCTTGAGGCCAAAATCTGAATAATAATGAGAGATAATAAGGTACTGCACTACACTGAACACTTACTCCTCGAATTTCTGTAAATTTCTTTTTAGGCAAACTACCCTTGCGAGACACTTAGTTCTGTATAAAGGTGGGATCGGTGGTGAGTGGAACCGAAGGTGTTTGCCAGGAAAATATGGATCATACCTGTACCTTTTCTTCCTAAGATCTTACCAAAATAATCCAACTACAGAAATAAACTGCTTTCTTCCTTTTTCCTATGAAGGTTTCCTATACTTCATACAAGTTTCATAATACTTTTTAAGAGGAGTTTCTAATTTCCTAACATAACATGGGCTTTGAGGCATGTGAAGATACATACAACATTTTCTCAAGGTAATCATGTTCTGCTTGCTGGGTTTTTTTTCCAAATATGTTCCAAAAAAATTGGTAGATACAAAAATGTTAAATGATAACTCGATTAAATTGTGTATATATTATTTTTTGAAAAGCACGAAAGCCAGTTGGGCAGGAAAGGAAGGTCTGGAAATGGCCAACTTCTTCATAAACAGAAGTAAGTGGAGAATGATAGATTTAGATATCTTCTTCCTTCTCGATTCTCAATTCAACATGATTTTTGTTGGTATGTGTTTATGATAGCAATAGCATCCTAGTATTCAATTATTGGAAAGAATATTTACCTAGAATTATAAATATACATTTTCAGAATGAAATGATTTAATAATACATTTATTAATTGGCTAATATTTCCCCCAGATTTTGGTTGACTCCTCAAAAAATTCATGTACAGAGAGAAAAATACTAGAATCTGTTATTGAGCACCTAATAGCTACTAAGCGGTACGCTAATTGCTTTGCAAGCATCTCTGTATGCAGATGTAAATAACTGAAGATGCCCTGAAGTAAGGCAGTGACACATGAGAGTGACACAGTCACCTGGATGTCCTCAGTCATAAAATCCGGCAGACTCCCGAGAATGTCTCCATTCTATCCCCAGAGATTTCAAAAAGAGGACACCTATCTTTCCTAGAGGCAGATGATTTTTTAACGTATCTTCCAGCTCAATTCACTTTATTTTTATAAAACCATGTAGACTATGATGCCCTAACAGAGTGATCAAGAAAAAATAGAGAATATTAAGCAATGACAAAAAATTTTCCATGTATTCTCAAGAGAACTCATATTATATTTTCAGGTAAATTTTTAATTATTTGCAAATTAGTTTAGTCTTATGACAGATTATTTTTTCGCCAAATATGTAATTTTGTTCCTCATACGGTATTACTGATAATGAATTTGTCAAGAATCAGGGTTCGTATCTCTTAGCTTTCCAACCTTAAGATTATATTAAAAATAAATCTGTGACATCTAATAAACTCCTTAGAAAACTCGTAAGGTATTAATTTTATCATAGTAAACATAAGGGCCCTAATACCCCGCCATGGCTTCTTTTAACTATCACATTTATCTGAGCAAGGGCAAAGCACACATTTATTAGGCTCTGGCCTATCTCTTCACTGAACACAAAAAGCATTCTTTTTTCTGACAATAGGCTGAATGGGAAAGTAAACATCGTGGAAATTAAATCTCATAAAATAAGGATTAGCAAACTTGAAACTAATAATATACCATGAACTCTACATCTTTTTTGCTCTGATTTATTATTCCCAAATAATAACTTTCGGCTTTTTGCAGACAAGGTATTCTATTGGGATATACTCAGAAAATGTGCTCTAAGACTTTAAGGATATGTTAGATTGATTGAATCACAGTATCAAAGAATGTTCTGAGCCAGAAGGGATCTTGAAGCCAATCTAGCCCAACCCCTTCATTTTACTGATAACAGAGTATGTTCACAATTATTTGGGGATTTTCCCTTGCTGCCATTCAGTGGCAAACTCCAACAACTCTTGGCTGTTCTCTCTGAATTCCATGAAGATCCGTAAAGCATCGGTACCCAGCAGCACTGACACGATACTCATCCCGTCGTGCTTCTCTGTGTAAGTGGCACCTAAAAATGAGGAATAAGCAAAGGTGCCGGGCAGTCTAATTTAGGTCCCTTATGTGTGTGCTGCGGATTCTCAGCAACTATAGGGGTTGATTCAGGCTCAATTAAGAGGTCTAAAAGGAGGGCGCCTGGGTGGCTCAGTTGGTTGAGCGACTGCCTTTGGCTCAGGTCATGATCCTGGAGTCCCAGGATCGAGTCCCATATCGGACTCCCGGCTCTGCGGGAGGTCTGCTTCTCCCTCTGACCTTCTCCCCTCTCATTCTCAGTCTCTGTCTCTAATAAATAATAATAAAAAAAATCTTTAAAAAAAAAAGAGGTCTAAAAGGAACTGATGTCAAGTTTTAGTGCAAAATTGGAAGGGCCTATCTTCTTATTCAGTAGTGGATTCAGAGTATTGGTTTGTGATTGTGTAAAGATCCCCCCAAATCCCTTCACCAGAGGGGAAAAAGGCGTTTCTCTTGCGGATCCTGTGTGCATGTGGTTGGGGAGGGGGTTCCATGGTCCTCAAACATGAAAGAAGGAGGGAGCAAGAGCCAGAAAAGAAGGATGTGCTCTGTCAGGAGATCCTGGGGTGCAAGTTGTGTTGGTGGTGCCACAGAAAGTTTTCCTCTCCAAACAGTGACAGAGACAGGCAGTCCCTATCCTTTTTTCCTCAGAGAAGGACAGTAGCCCAGGGAGAAAGACTGCATCACTTATGAAGCACCACTGGGCTTCAGTACCTGGCCCTCCAGAGCTCTTAGTGAGCACTTACTATATGCCAAGCACTAAGTACTTTCCTTACAAAACCCTGAGATACAGCATTACTCCATTTTAGAAAGAAGAAACTGAGGTCAAAAAGAGATAAATGCTTGTTTATGGTCACTCTACTAAGTGGGGAGCTGGATTTGAAACCAGACTGCATGGCTTGCATGCCCACTGGCCTTCCAGAGTGTGTGCTGCCTCCCCATCGGGCGAAGATTCGAGCAGGCTCACCTCCCAGACGGGCTCCACCAGCAATATGGCCGAACACCCGGCTGACGGAGGCACGTGCAAAGGTGTCTGCTAGCGGTTCAAGGGTGTCTGAAAATTCTCTGAAGTAACTCCTCTCCTGATACCATGAGAGAGAAAGCTTAAAATAAAAATTGTCTAAAAAAATGAAAAGTCACCTGGAAGGGAAAATGGAATCTAACAACACAAGGTTAAGATTTCTTCTCTCCATTTTATTGATGAGAAAAGCAAGACTCAGAATGGTTCCGAAAATTGCCCAAGAGCAAACGGCAAGGTAATGAGTGTTGAGAAAAGAGTTAAATCCAGGTCAACCAGGCTGGAGGGCAGGGCCTTTTCCTCCACAAGGCTGCCTTCGAGGACCAGGGGTCCCTAGAGACCTCCTTTCCTGCAGGAGGAAACGGGAGTGTTCAGATTGGCAGAAGTCCCCAGCATAGTGGCGGGTCACCTCCTGATTCTCAGGACCCCATTCATGGAGCTCTGTGTGTGCAGCAGGAAGGAAACTTGTATTATTCTAAAATTGGATTCCAATTGGGGTCAAGTGTCCAAGAAGACAACATTTCTCTCAGCCATGGTTCCTCTTTTTGTTGGGAAAATATCTCAAATACATTTTGGTTCTGGAAAGATGGGTCAAAGCGCTATAGGATGCCGCAGCCAGAAGAGAAGGCTTGTCTTCACCACAGTGATGTCTAGAGAGATAGGGACTGTTTCCCCGTCTGTACCAGAGTCCCCCCGACTGCTATTCTCAAGACTTCAGTTAAAAACAAAAACAAAAAACAAAAACCCGTTACCACTGATTTCTGTTACTAGAGAATTGGAGGAGGGATGGTAACAGCGATGGAGGGATAACCAAGAAATACAAATGGAAACAAACACAACAAGCAAAGAAGTCAAAGTCCAAACACGACAACACCGGGCTGGGCCCTAGGCTTCTGAGAGTGCATAAGATGAAGGCCCAAACTGGGCTCCCAGGTGGTCTGCAGGTTTGGGGAGTGCTCAGGAGACGCATCTCAGGTGCACACAGAGTGTGGAATGCTGAGCCTCCAGAAAAGGGACCTTCCCAGTGGAAGGAGAACAAGGACAGTCAGGTCCCATTCATCATCTACATCCCGACTATAGTCATTATTCAGCATTCAATAAATATTCTCAAGTGCCGGTCATGTGACAAGTCCTGAGACAAATGACCACAGTGGAAACACCTCTTCAGTTCAGCCCAGAGAAGATGTTTGGTTTTCCTGATGCACTGACTTACTGCCTTTAATCAAACAGGAACTGGGGAACGGACCGCGTCACACTTCCTGGTGTTTTTTCTGTCCTATTGTGAAGATCAGTGATATCTTCTGGTTCGGGTCAAATTACTTCCCTGAACAGACTTGTTCTGATAGAATTCTCTCTCTCTGCCTCTGTCCCCTTTTCTAGGAAGCTCTCCTTGTAATGGCACCATTTAGTTTCCCTCAAATTCTTTGTGGAAGTAGGAAGGTCAGTAAGTAAATGAAGGTGGTGATGGTGATAGAGAGTCAGTTTAGAGATTTTTTCCCCCTATGTATTTGGTGAGAGCATTTCTTGAGGAAAATGGACAGAGGAAGTATCCTAACTTGCAAATCCTCAGATGCAGAGAACTATAAGAAGGCATAGCAAAAGGGCCATGTCCATAGGATAGTGGGTTTCTATGTTACTGAGGATAGTATCTTGCACAGACACGGCAGACTGTATATATTTAGTAAAGATGTTATAATAAAGAGTAACTAGAGCACAGTGGAGTGGGTTGGAATCCATCAGGAAAAAACTGTCTTTGGGAGATTTCTGGAAATGGTGTGGATGACACCAGGCTGCAGGGAAATGAGCTGGCAAAGGTGAGGACAGGACTCTGCTGCTCTTAGGAAATGTACAGTCTGCATTACTACGGTTTTAAATGAGCAGTTTCTTTCACCAAAAGTGTTGCCTCTGCTTTTCCCCAACAAGTATTTTTCATCTCATACCCATCCGTTTGTTGATCCATTTGATTAATTAGAATGCTCAGGTGAAAATGAGTTTGGATTAATTTAATTTCTTGCTTTTTGGAGTGATAACTAGGAAACCAATTGTGATTCAGTCATTCATTGCTGGAAGTATTCTGAACATTTATTAGCTCACTTTTCTGCTTTACCAAATAAAAGTATATCAAACAAAATGTAATATTTCTTTCATGAATCAGAGAACATTGGTATCTCTGGTACATTATTTTAAATGGATCATAACTTTATAGTTTTGTAATATGCAAACTGGGCTAGCTACATTTACTGACCCCCAGCACCAACCTTGAAGGTGGATTTTTAAAACAAATCATTGCTATCTTGTTTGTTTTCCAGTAATTTTATGCTTTCTCTTTAAAAGTAGAGCAAAAGAGGAAAAAAAGTCTAGTTAATTAAAGGTTCAATTTAGCTCTGTTCCACTTAATTTGAGTCTTTCTAAATACTAATGGCATGAAGCAAGTTAAATTTATTCCGGAGAAGTGGGGCCTTTTGTGAAATAAATTTAAGGAGTTATGAGTCTTCAAGAAGTGTAAAATGAACTTTTTAATAATTTAAATTATATGTGATGTCCTTAAACATTTTCAGGATTATATAACAGGCTTTAGTGGAATTACAAATCTGGAGAGCTACAGTCTAAGCTTTTAAAAATCTTCTTTAGGAAGAAGTTAAAAATGAATCAGTATAGTTGAAACTCGATATACACTTAAAAAAAATGTGTTTCAGTGTGAAACAACCAGATTAATTTATAGGAGAAGCTTTAATTAAAGTTTATTTATTATATTATTTTATTTGTTTATTAAATGTTTATTAAAGTTTATTAAAATGCTGGGTCCCTACTGTCATGGTCTAAGACGGTAGGTAAAAGAGTAAGACGGTAGGTAAAAAGAGTAGTAAACTAGCGTATTTGGCAGGAATGTATGATTTTCACAAATTACTTGTGTAATTTAATGAACCTTAATTTTGTAAGAGCCAGGGCAGTTTGGATAGATACTCCACAAACTCATGTATCAGTTTTCTGACCAGAATAACCACAAGCTCTTCAGTAACCTGCATATGTCAATTACTGTTGAAAGCCACAGTCCAGAGCAAAATTTTGGCCATTTTCCTAGACTTCTTGAGGTTTTATACTATCCTAGAGGGAGCATAGGACACGTGTTCATAAATGTTCAGCTAACATTTAGTAATTGGTAAGAGGTTCACTCTAGGCTAGGAAAACTCAGGGCTGCCGTACATCATTCCCTTACCAATCACCATGGAAGTCTAACTGTATCTCTGCCCAATTTTCTGGCTAATAAATTCTTTGGACACGACAAGAAAAAAATATATAACAGCACAGGCTTTATAGATCAGATGTGGGAATATAATAAAATCATACATAGAGTTCTTTCTAACAAATGTCTAGTATATGTAGTCAGTACTCAATAAAAGTGTTGGGTAATGAAGGAACAGGAGACTCCTCCCCTGAGGTACAGACTTTATCAGATAATGGTTTCCCAACCAACTAAAGTACTTTTGGAGTTAACGTTTGTAGCAACATTTGTAGGAATTGAAAGTTTAGTGAAAATTAAATTTTCTAAAATATATAAAGAGTCAATTTAAACTTTAAAACAAGAACTTGAACAAAAGCAAGCCTATCAGATTTTTTTTTTTACTTGAGTCCTTATGAAGACAGACAAATAGGCAGATAGAGAGAATGGATCTGTCTCGTTTTATATCTTTATATCTGTCTATCCTTGACCTCCTAAAATCAGTAAGATGCTAGGTGTTATGTGTTATCACCTAGGAGAATGTCTGATACATAATAGGTAACCAACAAACAGATATAGAATGAATAAATATTTATTTGTTTATCCTAGGTTTTTTCCCCCCAGCTCTACTCTGCTGCTTCAGTGAAATGATTTCTTTTTAGAACATTATCTTCCATGTCGAACTATGATTTCATTATGAAAATCAAGCAGTAAAATATTGATAATTGCTAGTTAGATATCTTAAGTATAATTTTTTTATTCAAGCATGTAAAAATGACTTAATAAAATATCAACAGGGAACATAGTACACAGTTGAAAGGAAGAGGAAGACAAAACAAAAAAAGATAATTATTCCAAGGTGAAATTTAGAAATAAGTATCCTGGCACTGGAACTCAAAATGTAGAGGATTTCTGTATCCTCAGGAGAAAATGGGAGGAGGAAAAACAACTTGGCTCCGTGGGGAAAATATAAACATCAAAGGATGGAATGGAAAAATCCAAATAATGGAAGAACTGAGGAGGAGAAAAAAGTAACAAAAAGCCTCAAGATAAGGAAAGTGCAGAGTAAAAGGACATAAAAGAAAATAAGAGCAAAAGGGTAGGAATCTTTGAAATGAAACATTAAATGGGGAGGTATAAAAGTATGAACAATGTATCCAGACTTACATTCCAACACTGGCTCCATCCATTTAGTCTCTAGCTATACTTGGGCAAGCTGAGTCACCTCTCAGGGCCGGCATTTCTTTATTAAATAATATTATATACTGCACTGCATTCTTCAGGGTTTCATAAAATAACATATATGAAAACAGTGCACTATGACACAGTACAGATGCTCTATAAATGTTAAGGTTTTGCTCACTGCACAAATGTGGTTCCAAGTTAAAATGTGGATTAACCCATTTCTCAACAGGTACCCAGCCTATAGCTCAGGCCCTTCTATTCAGTATCATCCTCCCTGGTTGTAAAGGAGGTAAGTTTAATTTTTAGGGAAGAAAAATAAATGTACCTGCTCAATATGCTCAAACACCTTTTAAAATGGTAACACGGATTTTAAAATACATCTGTGACAACTTAAGCTTTCATTATCTTCAAAGTTCAAAATTGTTGACTGTGCACTAGAAGGAACTGAAAAGTGGTCTAGTCCAGCTCTCTGATTTTACATCTGGGGGAAACTGAGGCCCAGCAAAGTCATATTTATTCAGGCAGTTATCTGATTATTCACTCAACTAGTGTTAGTTGAGAACATACTGTCAAGAGTGCATGCGATGGCCAAACCCAGGGCCTGACTTCCCGGGCATAAGGACCTGATGCCTTGCCCAGGGTCTTGTAACTAGTGAGGGGCTCGGGTGAAATTCCCAGCCCAGGCTTTCCACTACACTGAGTACTCTGACATGGTTAAGGCTGTTTTTACTTACAACAGGGACTTGGAAAAAAAACAGGACATAGAGCACTAAACTTCCAGTTGGTTACTAACCTGTTGAGAATAACAAGTTAAAAAGATTTTAAATTATTTTTTTTAAGGTTTATTTACTTATTTGAGAGAGAGAAAGAGAACAGGGGGAGAGGCAGAGGGAGAGGAAGAGAGAGGCTCTCAATCAGATTCTGGGCTGAGCATAGAGCCTGGCACAAAGCTCGATCTCACATCCCAGAGATCAGGACCTGAGCCAAAACCAGGAGTCAGACGCTCAACAGACTCAGCCAGCCAGGTGCCCCTCCAATTAGTTTTTACCCTAAATCTGAGCCAGGCAGAAGGGCACAGGGACCTCAGGAGATTCTGCCTCCAATATGGGATGAGTTCCAGTGTTGACAAGGGAAAAGGAGGGAAATGGTGCGTACAAGGGTCAGAGAGAACTGTCTGTAAGGATGGGATGCTACATCTGTGTCTTTCTCTAGATCCTACAATCTCATTAATGTGCACAGAGAAGTACTAAGGAAGGTTGAGAAACACGCATTAGGGTAGATAACCATCCTCTTTCAATGACGTGGAGTGACTTTTCATACTAGTCTTAGATCTTTGCTCTTAGAGTTTGGAATATGTAAACATTCCTAGTTTATAAAGATGGCCCCTTAGTCATTACACATGGAACATCAGAGAGAAATTCTGCTTTCAGTGAATGGGGCTCAGGAATGCTACCCCAAAAGATGGCACACTTTGGCATACCGAATATCTTAAGCTGAAGGAGGCTGACCAACAGCAGGCATAGGAGGGTCTCTCTGACTCTCATGGAAGAGGCACCCCCTCTTCCCCGATGCATGCAGAATGGAGCATTGTCTCTGAGGGGGGAGGGACACTTGAGAGGTTTGCTGACTTCTCCCCAGTTAACCACCCTTAATTCAGACCCTTCTGTTCTATCACATTTTCTCACGACTTTCCTTGAGTAAAAATACTCGAGCTTAATTAACTCTTTCTTCAGGTCTTTATCTCTTTATGAAGGCTCTGTGTCATGTAAAATTAACGTTAAATATATTTGTATGCTTTCCTCCTGGCAAACTGTCTTTGTCAATTTAATTATGTGGCTCAGCCAGAAACCTTCAGAGGGCTGAGGCAAACTTTTCCTCAACAGCTCACAGTTGGGAGACGATGGGAGACTTGTATCATTTTTCATGTACCCAGCGTCAGCTGCCCCTTCCTTGCACCATTCCCTTTTGGAGACTCTCCTTTCCTCTGCTCTGTTTAGTATTGATGAGGGAGTAAATAAAGGTGCTTCCTAAAGACCGCAGAGGGCAAAGGAGGTCTGTTATAGTTGTATGTGTCCTTCTAAATTTCTTATGTTGACACCCTACCCTCTCCCCCAACAGCGTGATGGTGTCAGCAGGTGGGGCCTTCGGAAGGTGAATAGGATTAGATGAGGACAAGCGGGTGGGGCCCTCCTGAGGGGGATTCTTGCCTTTTACGAGTCACCAGAGAGCTTGCTTTCTCTCTCTGCTCTCTGCCACATGAAGATACAAGGAGAGGTGGGCAGTCTGCAACTTGGAAGAGAGCCCTCCCTGGCACAAGCACACTGGCATCCTGATTTGGGGTTTCCAGCCTCCAGAACTAGGAGAAATAAATCTCTGTTATATGGTATTTTTGTTATATTGGCTGGAGCTGTCTAAGACAGGGTCCCAGAAAGCTCATTCTGCCGGCCCTGTCCTCTCATTTCCTGGCATAAGTCCACGATTAAAGCTTTGAACGTCTCTCTCCTCTAACTCTGAGTCTTGTACAAAGTGGTACAAGGGGGGAAATGGAGTTCATGTGACAGACCTTCCAAACTTACCTCTTGAGCTTCCCCCTCAGTTCATGAGTGTCCAATTGCTGTTCAATCAAGCGTCCAAGTTAGGCAGAGTTGTGCTCTCCTGCCTAGAACCGAAGATCCTAACTGATACTATCTTTCTATTGCAGACTATCTCTGTAGCATTTCAGCCCTACACTTCACAGTCTGTGAACATCATTATAAATGGCAGGTTTCAGGGTGCTGTAACAGAAATGTAAAGTGCTCCCAACAACTGGAGGCAGTCTACTTTAAAAAGATTGAGTAAAAGCTGATTTATCCGACATCTAACTACCCAGAACTTTCGTTCAGCACTTCTGCTTATCCATGAAGTGAAGGAAACTGGTGTGGGTTTGTTTGTTTGTTTGTTTGTTTGTTTGTTTTTTAAGCTTTATTTCTTTTAGAGAAAGAGAAAGAGAGAGAGAGAGAGAGAGAGAGAGAGAAGGGCAGAAGGAGAGGGAGAGAATCTCAAGCAGGCTCCATCCAGTGCAGAGCCCTATTCTGGGCTGATCCCAGCACCCTGAGATCAAGACCTGAGCCAAAACCAAGAGTGGGATGCTTAACCAACTGAGCCACACCAGCGCCCCAGAAACTGGTATTTTTAATGAGAGGTCATACGGTGGTGGTGGGGACATCTGTTCGGGCTAGCCTTTCCTCACTTCTGATGCTCCTTACTTAATCACTTCAATCAAAGTCTTAGTGGCTTTTCCTTTGATAGGTGGCTATGGATACCTGTCCTACTTTACTTGAGGTTTTGTTTTTTGCTTTTAATTTACAACTTAAAGGAAATAATACATATGTTGAGGACTATAGAAGGCACTATATATATGCACAACATTATTGCTATCCTAAGGGACCCTGAATCAAAGATTAAATAATATTTTGATTAATTGTGTTTTATTGTATTCACATTCTTAGAAAACTGGTGATTTTAAAACAATCTTCATTAACTTTTCCTAACATCTGTGAGTAAAAACTGGGAATACCTAGTAGTCAATTGGATAATATATCAGACCAACCACCTAGTAATTTTATGAAACAGTTACCAAGAAATTCTATTAACCCTCTCAAATTCTACACTTAGGATTGATTTAATTCACAAAATGCTTTGGATGTGTATGAATTTATATTTTTAAATGTTCTGTGCTGCCAGCTATAAAGGCCATAAATATTCTTCTTGCAAACAGAAGAAAGGCACAGCCTTTATGAGAAGCAGTCCTCCATGTTCATTGTTTTTCTCCCTGATACATGTTGACAGCTGATTTACAGGAAGTGGCCTCACCTTATTTGCATCTGTATTGATGTGTTTGGTGAGCAGGAAGGGAAGTAACAGATTCAATATTAATCAGGGAAAAAATGGACTTTACCCATTCTCTCAAGCAAGTACTTGAATTCAGATTTTTTAACTACCTTCTCTTATACTCAAAATGTAAATTTTTCAAAGGCAGCACCAGAACAAGGTTAGAATAGTGACTGAGAGAACCTAATCATGAGTTTCTCTTATGTGACATACAATGAAGCATTTCAAATGTATATTGATTGATTAAAATTTTAAAATTGGCAACAGAATACTGGACAATCAGGAATTTGATATAAGTCATTAAATACAAAATCCCAAGTTATTAAGACAAATGCTTTATACCATCAAATAGCAGAAAATCTATATTTTTAGTAGACAAAATAACAGCTACAATTATTTTAACTCACATCGAAGATTCCAAATTATTAGCTAAAATAAAATGATGATAATGGTAAATAGGACTCAATTTTATATTATTACTAGGCAGTGAATCCGGAAATTTGCATTGTATCGAGAGTACATTTTTTTTTTTTTCGAGAGTACATTTTTAAAAGAATGAGACAAAGCCTCTAAAATTCATTTTTTCCTACGTTGTTATTTTATCTGCCTTCATTATATATAAAATTCATTTGGTGAAAACTACTAGAAGAAGCCTTCTAATTATAAATTACTAGTGTCAGATAAATTAAGAGATTTATAGGTATGTACATGTAGAATTATTTCTTCTTCTGTTATAAGAAATTTTTTTCCCTTATCTTCATGAGGAGATTAGTAATTTCAGTATTTACTTCTCTTTATAGATGACAGATGTAAATTAGTTAAAATAAGAAGATATCTATATAAAAATTAGCCTTTTTTTTTTTTTAATTTAAATCTCTTTTCCCTTCTCCCCTCCTCCCTTCCCTCATTTAGAACTAACAGCAGCCAAGGTTGTAAGATAAACATCCATTGCTCCTTAGGTCAAAATCTGTGCTGAGTGTAATTTCTAGTCATGTTAATTCAATTAAGAAAAGGAAGTTCCTTTTGTTCATATATAGAAAACAAATAAGGCAAAAATAATGAAACTTCTCCAATAGAGTTTATTCTACTAGACACTTAAATGAAATTGAAGATTGATGTTTTTAAAACCTCTAATTGGATGATTTTTATCCCTCTACGTTTCTTGCAGTAACTTTGGCCATTTTATTAGCCTATTTTTAGATAAGGAAACAAAAGTACAAAATGGCAAACAGAAAAAGAGTCAAGCTCAAGTCAATTTCAGTTCAAGAATTTTTGAAAAAAAATATTGGGCGGCTACGTATGAGTTCCTATATCATAACTGTGCTTCCAAGGAGGACTGTGGTTATTTAAGGGTTATATAGTTCATATATATAAACATTACTCCGAGGGCCAGACGCAACATATACAGACTATCCAAGTTAACATACAACAGCACAATGGTGACACCAATATGCGTACTCATTTAATAGTTAATGTCTTACAGAATTTTTCATAATCCATGTTCCTATTGGATAGTAACAAGAATATGTACACATTTATTTTTAAAAACCTTTTGTCAAGTTGCAGTAAAAGCAGGCTGCAACATGACTGGCAGAAAAGCAGCTACCTAATAGGGGACATAGTGGATTCCTCCAACGCACACAAATGTGGGCAACAAGAACATATTTTATACCTTAGAAATAGTTTATTAAAGGGACCCAAAAAGGAAAACAACAACAACAACAACAAAAACAGAGCAAACGGAGCATCTGGGGAATTCAGAGCCTAAAGTGATTAATTAGACCTTATTTTGTCTCGAACAGATTTACTAAGCATTTTTCAAATAGCCACATTGTTTGCAATTACCAGAATCACACCTCCATTGGCTGGCCTTAGTTACTTCATGCACGAACAACAATCTGATTGAGCACTCTTGTTAGGACTTCATTCTTCATTGTAATTAGCCATAATCATAGCCTTCCTGGGTGCATGAGAATGTGCTAGCAACTATTCACAACCTCAACCCATTTGAATATGAATCTTCTCAGTAAGGAGCAATAAAATAGGAGAAACAAAGCAGTTTCTCTAGGGAATTTTGTAAAGCATCTCTGCTCTAATTCTCCCCCCTTCAAAATGTCCTCTCTCCAGTATTTGGATTCTATTTGCTAAAACAAGGGTGGCTTAATGAAGACAATGGCTTATTATTTCTTAAACGACACAGGAGGCCCAAGTATTACAGGCCGGGTTCTTTCAGTCTTTGCCAAGGACACAAGGAACAAAAGAACAAGCAATTGTATGTGGAAAGAGAACTGGGACTAGGCTATACTTTGTGAATGCTCAGAGTTAAGATGGGGGTCTTTGCTCTTCTAGACCTCAAAGGCTGGTGCTTGCTTGCTTGCTTCTTTTTAACCCCTCTGTCTTCCCCTCTGGAAATGACTCAGACATAGAAAATGCCTCAAAGAAGCAGGAATTGGAAACAAAGGCCAAATGGAGGAGGGGTGACATTTCTGATCCTGTCGCAAGCACATTCATAGTGAGCCACCTACTGGCAACAGCACTTCCCCCTCCTTCACTGTCTCATCGCCTAACCTCTTTAGGGAAGACCTAGGTAAACATGCGGGAACCACTCCAAACGCCTCGTCAGCCAAAAATGGGAAAAATAAAATTCAGAGTGAGAAAAGCTTCTAGAGTAGTACTAAGCCTTTAATAGGAAATCCAGTCCTTCTGGTGAAACTATGGTGAAAAATCAGCTACAAAGAATTATCATTTAAAATGCTTAATGTTCTGTAGCAAAACTGTAAGATGATTTAAATTACTTAAAAAGAATAATCATTTTACTTATGAAGCTAAATCCAATAATCGCTGAAATTAAATGAATATTAAAAGTGTGGTATGGCACATGCAAGAGATCTGTAAGTTCTTCAAAGCTTTTGCCGTTTTTTTTTTTGGTGTAGATTTTTTTTTCTACATGACATATTCATAAGACGCTAGAGGACTACTGTGTGACATCTGCTAATTCTCTGGTAATCTCATGGGTTAAAATCCTTCACCATCATACTGAAGTGACTTCGCTAAAATCACAGAAGCCAAATGAATGTATTGTGAGTCCGGTACTAGATGGTAGTACAAGTCGGCTCTCTGACCGTGATATGAGAATCACAGGTTTCAAACTGGACGAGGCCAACCGGCCCCTCAGGTCAGACACACACAGGGTTTCATTTTGGTAGAGGTGGTCCAGAACGCTGTGGAAAAGAGGCTCGGTGGCAGAACCCAGACTCCTTGAGAAAGGAGGCAGGGTTGACTAGTAGGGTCCGTCATGGGAGTCCAAGGAAGACCAGGGAAATAATCGACCTCCCAACAAATGTCTACCGCACTTAAGGAACTGTGCTAAGTACCACTGAGGCATCTCAAGTGGAATAAAACACTAAAGGGTTCGCTGTAACAAGGAAGTCCCGGTGTCAGCGTGCTGGAGCCTGCTTCCACCGGCTTCCAGAACAATTGTGTGCTCTCCTCCGAGCTCCCTGATCCTGCGTTACAGTCATGTTGCTATGTGGACTTTTTCTTGCTCATTTGCTATGAAGATCTCTCTACTGGATCTCGTACCACATTTTGGGGTTATTTTATTTTAAAATGCATTTTAATATTTGGCAAGTCAAATTCCTTACCCCCTTTTTCTTCTTGTTCAATTTTTTGTTAGTGAGAATAATAAAAATTTAAAACAGATGACTATAATAGTTTCTCCCTCGTAGAGTAATATATTATTAAAAACATATTTACCATGTTGCATATCTTTAAGAGGCAAAATGAAGAGTCTCTATAACGTTAGGACTTGGCCTAAACTGAAGGATCTCAAGCCAATGAATGACCATCAGAGCGTGATCATTATGTCACAGGGTTCTTACTGTGAGCCAGGCAGGGGGTCAAGGGGTTTATTGCACTGCTTCACCTAATCCTCACCAGGGCCCAGAGGTGTGGGCACTTCGGCATAATTGTCTCCACTATACAAAGGACTAAACTGAGACTGAAGAAGTTTCACTAACTTGCCCAAGATTGCACAGCAAATAAACTGCAGGGCTGGGAATGAATGAATCCTTAATGGGCAACACTCACAGCACTGAGTCAGGAATCCTCTGCTCCTGGGATTCAGCTGGCTCCAGCCCACCTCCAACACCTGCAACCCGGCCACAGAGTGACGACAATGCAGGGGCTGATCTGCCAGGACACGGTTATAAGGAAAACTAGGCTTTTTGGACAACAAATGACCTCCAAAGGGACAACGAACATAGAAGTTGATGGAAAGTCACAATGGTGGACTGAAGAGGTGGTCATACCACAGCCAGCCATAAAGTGGGGCCTTTGGAACATATCATCAGGCTCGTTTACGTAAAGTCAGAGTCAAATACAGTTCATCCTGGGCTCAGGATAGACCCCCAGTCAAACTAAAAGATTTTAGATGTAATTAGCGGTATGGTAGCCTTTTTAGTTGTGCTTTCAGGTGTATGCGCCAATTAACGTTGGGGACTACCTATCAAAGTAAATGTAAGTTACAAAACTACATGCACAAAGAACATTTGCTTTCATTTTTCTCTGGTGAAAAACAATGTCAGTCTCGAGCCAAAATATATATATATATCTTAATGTCGGACCTATACTAATTTCTTTTTTTTTTTCTTTTTTCTTTTTTGAGAGGGAGAAGAGGGATAGAGGGAGAGTGAGAGGGAGAATCTTAAGCAGGCTCCATGCTCTGTGCAGAGCCTGACTTGGGGCTCGATCTCACGCCCCTAAGATCATGACCTGAGCTGAAACCAAGAGTCAGATGCTTAACCAACTGAGCCACCCAGGTGCTCCTACTGTTTGCTTTTTAATCCCTTCGCTTGGATGTCTCATTATGTGTCAGACAGCATTTATCTGGGGTCACATAAGCCTCTAATTCTTGGAACAAAGTCAAAGCATTTTTTATTTCTACTGGTTAAACAAACATTACAGATGTTATTCTTTTATGGAACAATGCAGTAGAAATTTCTGTTACCAACTTAATAGACTATTAGCCACCCATGGGTTTTCACAGATTAGAAAAGGTGAGCTTTGACATAATTCAATTCCACAAACACCTATTGAATGATTATTGTGTGCAAGGCACTATATAGAGTCAAGAAAGTAAACAAAGAAGAATAAGATAAAAATCATCCAATTTTTTTCTAATCAGGAAAGAAATGATCTCCTAACCCCAGGAATTCACAAATCAGTGAGAACTAAACACACAAAATAACTATACTTTAAGGCAAAATACACAGAAGCTAAAATTTGTAAATGTACATTAATAATATATTTCCTTCCATTTTGATCATAGAATAGGTTAATTAATTTAAACATATATAATACTAAAGAGAATAAAAACAATTGTCTTCATAACTACAGCAGGCCACAGATCAAACACTGTTCTAAATTCAAGTCGTATTTCTTATTTAATCCTTATAGTGAAGGACAACCCTTTGAGGCATTCATGTGGATACAGATAAGGAAACTGAGGCTAAGAGGGAGGATAAGTAACTTGCCCAAGATTTCATACCTGGTACTGTATAGTTTTATTGTTTCTTTCTTTCTTTGTTTCTTTTAAGTGAACTCTTCACCCAACCTGGGGCTTGAACTCACAATCCCAAGATCAAGAGTCACTCGCTCTACAGACTGAGCCAGCCAGAAGCCCACGTTTCTTTCTTATTGAGAATAGGATCGGTTACTTTTTACTATTATATGGTAAACAGAAAACATGCCTTTTCCTTTCGATATATTTTCAATCTATCTTAATTATTTAGACATTTTAATGATCTAAAACTTAGAAGTTTTAACTCTAAACTTCTAGTATTCTCTTAATCACTGCAAATACCAAGTTGTCATTTTCAATAATCTCCACGATTTTAGAAAGATGTCAAACGTGAATATGCAGAGAAGTTCAAGAGGGTAAGCCCCACCTTGACAAAGACAGCAGTGTGTTATCAGTCCTCCTGATCTCAGGGGGGCAGAAAGAGCCTGGACAACCACCTAGAAGAACTGATAATCCATCGGGGCTCTCACACTGTTGGGTGGGGCATGCACCATCTGGTGGTCAGGCGCCCTGCCAATGGGAATGGCCCTGTCCATCAGGCTCTGCAGGGTTTTCTGGCAGCAGGACAGGGGAAGAGGGGAGCACACTCTTAACACACATGGGTGGGACTGGGGACTGACTACAGTTATAGAACTCCACGTGAACTTGGAGATGATTTAACCTTTCAGGTTGTTTTCTCTCCCCGTCCCCGTGCCTTCCTGTCTGTGAACAACATAACACCTCTGTGTGATATCCCCATTCCTGTGTGTGCTTGCGTGTGTCTGTGTGTGCCTATGTGTGTACATGTTAAAATACAGCTTAACAACTTTCCTAACCTCTTCATTCTTTCCCCAAGGTCAATGCATTAAGGTGCTTGCTTATTCTTCCATAATGTCAATTTCTTGTTTATTTTGGTATCTCTGTAAACACTGTTTCTTTTGCCTGGATGTCTTCCCCTATACCCTTCTCTTGTTTTTCTTTTGGCAAAATTCAGTTTCCACTTTATATCAACTTGATTTCCCTAAGGTTGCTTTTTCCTCTGTGTTCCCACAGTACTTAGATTTTTATATCTTTGTTACAAATATGTATTATTTTTTTCTTTTTCTTTTTTTGTACACGTGGGTTTTCCCCCTCAAGTGACATAACTTCAGAGGGCAAAGACCATTCTGTGTTAAGGACCTGCATGTCTAGCACTGGTATGGTTCCTAGCACACAGTACGTCTGTCCAACTCATTCAGTAAAGAATTATCATCCAATGGATTTGACATAAAATAAGCCTTAAATTACACTAACACAATATAGATTCCATCTGCAAATCTTAAAGTCACAAAAAATGCAAATACGATGCTTTCAAAATTTCCCGTTTGTCGTAAAAATTGGCTTAAGGGAAGCCTTTGGAAGAATAAAGGTAGATACCTTGATTTGAAAACTAGAAAGGTAAATTTTTTTTAAGATTTTATTTATTTATCTGACAGAGAGGAGAGAGATCACAAGTAGGCAGAGAGGCAGGCAGAGAGAGAGGGGGAAGCAGGCTCCCCGCTGAGCAGAGAGCCCGATGTGGGGCTCGATCCCAGGACCCTGAGATCAGGACCTGAGCCGAAGGCAGAGGCTTTAACCCACTAAGCCACCCAGGTGCCCCAAAAGATAATGTTTTAAGTGTTTTTCCGAAGCTTCTGTTGATTCCCTATTATAAGGCCAAGGAATGAACCTTGGTAGATTTCTAGATGTGATTTATTCATCCCAAGGGAGTGCACCAGGCCTTCTGTGATGTTCTGGATATAAGTCTGGGCTCCCCTGCACTCATCATGGTGTCACTGATCTCAGGCTTTCATTCTACTGACCATCTGGACACACGGATGTTCTCTTTCCACTATCTGACTCTATGGCCCTCTCAAAGCTAGAGGACGGGTTTTAGTAAAAAGTAAAGAAGTAATTGTATTTCCCTGTGAGCATTATTTTGGGGCCAAGGCAGAAGAGCATTTGTGGCTCACAGAGAAGGTTGCAATTTGACTGCTTGCCACATTTAAAGGCTGGCTCCCAGACCTGCTCCCCTTTGACCTCACAGCAGCGTGAGCAGCTCCCCCGCCTCAAGCAGTAATTGACTGGGTGCTGCACATTCTAACTCCTTAACCGCGCTTTCGTCTCTCTGGCCTCTCTTCTTTCCAATGTCACTGATGCTAATGTTTTAGTTCAAACTCTTCTCCTGTCCACCAAATTATGGAAAAGCAGCCTGATGGGACTTCTTGGCTCCAGTTGGCTCCTTCCAATTTCTCCTCCTCATTCCTGACAAATCTTTCTAGAAAGCAAATCTGTTCAGGTGTCTCTTTCAAACTTTTTAGAGCTTCTCAATAGCTTTCCACGTAGAGTCCAAATTACTCAACTTGCACTCACTTGCAATTATAGTCACTCAATGTGCCTATAATTCCTTTATAGCTAGGTGTCTCTTTACATCAATCCTCATTCTCAGTCTCTTCCCAAATTATCTCTTTCATTCGAGTTATTCTTTTTTTTTTTTTAAAGATTTTATTTATTTATTAGAGAGCGAGAGACTGAGAATGAGAGGGGAGAAGGTCAGAGGGAGAAGCAGACTTCCCGCAGAGCCGGGAGTCCGATATGGGACTCGATCCCGGGACTCCAGGATCATGACCTGAGCTGAAGGCAGTCGCTCAACCAACTGAGCCACCCAGGCGCCCTCAAGTTATTCTGAAGTACTTTTTGATTCTCCGAAGAATCACAAGACTGCATGCTGATGTTGGCATCTTTAAGCCTCCAAAGATGTTTTAACATCCCCAAATGATACAGGATACTGCAGAGTGTTTCAAAGTGTAGTGATCAGTAATTATAAAAGGAAATGGGAAATTGGAGCTATAATAAATGCTATAAAGATGAGGAAGGTAGTGTGCTATATGGGAGTTCATTGTCAGGGGCTTTCACCTCATCAGGAGTGTCAAGGAAGGGACCTCTGACACTTGAACGGTCTGAGCTCTGCATAGATTATTGATAAGGAGAGGGAGAGAATGTTCCAGGAGAAGACAGAGCAAGCACAAGCCTGTGCTGTGAGACATGTGTCTCAGGTGTAAACTGAAAGGTAGTCGGTGGAGGAGGAAAGGGGTCGGTAGAAGGGGGCACAGAGAGCAATGGTGAGTGTAGCATGAACTAATAACACTACAGGAAATAGCGAGGTCAATTTGCATCACTCAAAGAGCAACGAAAAGCCATATGTGGATTTAAAAAGAGTATGGTTGGGAAAATATGGTTCTTTTCATCCAGAGATACTCTGGCAACGGTGCAATGGTGATTGCCTGGGGACAGAGTGGACAGGGGTCATTCTAAAAGTTAAGACACAGAAGAGGGCGTAGTTATTATTAGAGACTTGGCATTGAAGACAAAGATAAAAGGTCAGAGTCAAGAGATATTTCAGGTACAAAAGTAATATGGTTTGGTGATGGCGTGGCTGTGGAAGTGAAAGAGAGAAAGTTGTCAAGGATTCCTAGATTTCTGGCTTGCTCAAAAGACTTAAGTTTAATATGGTATAGCTTTCAGATGGAATATTATGCAGCATTGGGATTTATTTCTGCAAAGTGTGCAGGGCATGATGCTTCTCAGATCTCTAATTGCAGGGAATGTGACTATCATGGTCCCCGCTATGGCACTCTGAACTTTTATCACTGTATTCCAGCATAGGCCATGCTTCCCATAGGCTCTCCCAGGAGTGCTGGGTTGGGGCGGGGGCAGGATGCGAACAGAGGTAGGCTATCCTTGGGGACACAGGATCCTCCGACAGGCCACTGAGACTCAAGGACTGCTGACCACCCCGCCCAGCTCTCCTTAAAGGGGCAGTGCAGTCTGAGGGCTTCTACCCAATGTCCTTCCTTGTCTCTCCTCTGCGGGGGTCAGACCCATAAGACCCATATCATGGTCTGCTGGCTGTCCCACCCTTGCAGGGCTTCCTCCTTTTCTCATCTATCTCCTGCATGTCTTACCTTGTTTTGACATCTGCTCTCTTGAGAACACAGATGTTAACACAGGTACTCTATCATTATTGCTACTGGAAAATAATCATAATGTGATATTTAGTAAAAAACAGGATACAAAACATTAGGTAGTGTATGATAACATGTAAATTAAAATGCAAAATTTGAAAGAAGCAACCTGGCAATTAATTTTAGCAGCTGGAGGCAAATTAACACCTTTCTATTAAACTGTAAACATGTAATTCAAGAAAATAATTTGAATGAAGCTAAGCAGATCATATAGGTTAAAGTCCCAAGCATCTGAGAAAGAGTACTGGCATGAAGTCTGCAGCGATCTGATGTTAGAAATATTAAAAGTGACAGCAAAAGGCATTTTCTTGAGATAACAAGAAAAGCAAAGTTTAGTTAAGTGGCTATTCATCATAGTAGGTTTTATAGATAGATATATACATCTAATATTTAAATATATATCTGCCTAAAATGTTTATTATATATTTATCTTTATAGTAAAAGTATTTTAAATTCTATAAATAATGACCTTTACCTAAAACTATGGAACCCCCCTCAAAAAAGATGATACTCTTATTACACTGACACAATGGATCTTGCCCACTGGGGTGTTCTTGCCCACTGTTTTGACCTGTGAATGTGTTTCACATGGTTTTAATTCTGGAATATGCCATTTTAGACACAGAATTTTCATTTTTTTAATTATCACTATATCATAACTATTTTTACTACATTGCTAGCCCCCAAAATCATAATATCTCCTCAGGTGAATGTATTATGATTTAGTTAACTATTATCCAATTATGGATATTTAGGCTGCTTTCAAATATTCATTATAAAAATGAACATCTTCCAATACAGTTTACCTTCGTTGTATCATTTCTTATCGAGCTCAAGAAGTGGAGTTATTTGATCTGAGAGCACAGGACTCTATGACTGTATAATAACAGGCAAAGACTCTCAGGTTAGATTAATAGAAGAAACTGTTGACACATGCAAGAGGAACACCCGTATATAAATATCATACTAATGGCATGAAGCCCCAATGGACTCATTGGTACTAACCAAGCTTCACATTATAAATAACTATAAAATGGCACAAAATGAAAGAAATAACTGTTTTTTTTTAAAGATTTTATTTATTTATTTGAGATAGAGACAGTGAGAGAGAGCATGAGAGGGGAGAAGGTCAGACGGAGAAGCAGACTCCCCATGGAGCTGGGAGCCCGATGTGGGACTCGATCCCAGGACTCTGGGATCATGACCTGAGCCAAAGGCAGTTGCCTAACCAACTGAGCCACCCAGGCGCCCAAGAAATAACTGTTTTAAGATGAACAACAAACAGTGAAGGTTTAATCCTTCATTATTTAACATGTTAAAACAGTTATTTCTTTAATTGTTTAACATGTTAAAACAGTTATTTCTTTAACCCAAAGCTTAAAACAATGCAAAAATAAGTCATAATTTAAGATTTGGAAGAGGAAATTAACATCATAAAAGCAAAAGACAGAATAGGATGCAGGACACAATTGAGCAAAACAGAGGAGAACAGAGGAAGAAAAAGTATATGTTATTTTTAATCACTTTTTTCATATTGGAAAAAGGGATTTTACTAGGCATGATGTTTTCATTAAAATTTGTAACAGCAGAACTTAAAATAATTGAAAAGTGGCAATGAATTATTATTTTTTGTTAAAATTTGTCCAAGATCCATGCCGGCATTCTTTTCCTCAATGGCATGCATCTGTACTTTTTTTTTTTTTTAATCTTTTTACTTATTTATTTGACAGAGAGAGAGATCACAAGTAGGCAGAGAGGCAGGCAGAGAGAGAGGGGAAAGCAGCTCCCTGCTGAGCAGAGAGCCAGATGCTGGATCCCAGAACCCTGAGATCATGACAGAGCGGAAGGCAGAGAATTTAACCTACTGAGCCACCCAGGTGCCCCAAGCATCTGTACTTGAAGATCTAATGTAAGTGGTAGAAGAGATTGAAAAGCACATGCTACAGAGTGTAATACCTAAAACCACAAAGCAAAAAACGCCTTAGAATAGAGTTTTATAAACCCTTGGTGTTCTTAATCGTCAAGATTATGATCAAACATATATTTAAGATATACAATTAAATAAATATAAAATACATTTATGGTCAATAAATTATTTGCAAATATTATAACTTGGTGTTCATTTTACCATTTTGTGACTTGTTCATCTTCATACATTGTAAAGTGTATATAAAAGAATGACTTCCTAGTATGGCCTAATGACTCAGGTTAGTGCTTTGTCCTCTATTAATAATAGATAACAATAAAAAGAACATAGGCAGAAAAAAAGATTGTTTCTGTATATAGGCAGAAAACTATATTGTATCTTCAGTTTAGAAATGAGATTTGTCTTATAAACAATTATGAAAGGGTAACAAATGGTGAACAGAATAAAATTTAACATAAACACTCTTTTTTGTAAGGCTCATGTATACTTTGCATAGCAAATCATATAGGAATGACTGATGAAACATTGCTTTATTAAATAAGCCATTTCTAAAGTATATTCATCATTAGAAAAATATACTTGAGTAAGGAAAAATAGTAAAGTTTAGCTTGTATAATTTATTCTAAACCTCAAACAATGTAAGGAAATGGGGAAAATGAAAACAACACAAAACAAAACAAGAAGTCCTCAAAACAAAGCCTGCTGAGTGATGCAAAGAAATATGGTAAAAATAGAAGTAAGTATACACATTCCCATTGTTTTTAAGCTTATTTTAATTTACCAAGATAAAGGGGAATTTAATCTTTTATGTAAACCAAGTAAACTCCTTCTGGTTTGAAATGTATTTCTAAGTATTACATTAGAATTCAATTTTGGATTAGCATTTGGGTAGGCTAAACCTTCATAGTACTCCTTAACAGGAAATCTCAGCTTCTAGGTTGCAAGCTGTCACAAAGTAACACACAAATGATACAGGCAAAAAGGCTTCCATGGAAATAGAATATCAAGTCTGGTATGTTTCAGTTCTTTAAAGCATTTTTAACAAGAGCTGGTAACAAGGCCAAAGACTCTTGAGGCCTACCTAGATACTTTTCACATTATTCTTTTTTTTAAAAAATCAAATAATGCCAAGTTTTAGTAAGGATATGAAAAGCAAGTAGAAGTGAAAATTGAATACCAACCCGCATACACATGTGTGCACAGGTAAGAGAGATAATACACAAAATATTTGGAAAATGGCATATATATAATTCAACTGGCCTAAAACAACTTATATCATTTTTAAAGTTTCTTTAAACTTTTATGTTTTACACTGGGTTAAAAAGAAAAAAAATATTTTTATCCTGATATTTTATTTTCTAACTAAATCATGTGACTTTTGTAAGGCAGGTACAGTTTTTTTACTCCTTTCACAGGCTACTAAACATTTCAAGTAAACATAATACAATTGACTTAATGATTTTTCTATTTTTTTAACACTTAGAGTCCACAATACCAATAACTTATGAAAGGAATCAGAATATGCTACCGCACAATACGCCACTTTGGCATAAAGATTATTTTGAGTTGAAGTCAATTAAGAAACAACAAACACAGGAGGAGCCCTCTGCTCTCCCTTCCTGCATAAAAGCAGGGCATAAATTTTTCCTTTGTAAAGGAAATTTCCATTTCTAATAGTGCCTTCCTGCACCCTATCAGGAAAAGGAGAAGGACTCTGGAGGTAACTCTTATCACTTTGAGTCTGCATAACAAACATTACTAAACCTTATGCTAAAAACTTACTAATACTAAAAACTTACTTATAAAACTTACACTAAAAACTTACTAAACACCTCTTGCCATACCTTTGCTAGACTCTTTCCCACAACTTGCTTCCCTCCTCCCCAGAGCCCAAATCCCCCTTTCTCTTGGGTTTAATTTCTTTTCCATACTTTATCATCCTTTGTAAAAATTGTAAGCCCCTGGTTCTAATAGTTTCTTTTGTGGGAATCCCTGCCTGTGCATACACAATAAACTTTTTCACCTTTTAATCTGTCTTTTGTGAGTTTAATTCACACTCCTCAGTCACTAAACCTAAGAGGTTAGAGAAGATGTGTTTTTCCCCCCTTATACCTATATAAGTAACAAAATAACCCCTTAACTATGTGCCTAACCTACCTATTCAATCTCTTCATTTAGTTCTTTTCCTAGAAACAGAAGTTAGAACGTCGGCTGCTCATGGTTTGAGAGCTGGAGGATTAAGAGGTTATCTCGTGGGTACAGAATTTTAGTTTTCAAGATGAAAGGATGCTGGAGATTGGTTGCACAACAATGTGAATGTACTTAATATGTGAAGGGTGGCCGAAGATGCCACCTCAAAATATGCTACTTTGGCAAAAAGGTTATTTTGAGTTAAAGGCACTTGAAAATGCCAAATACAAGAAAAACACTCTGGCCTTTCTTTTTGTTAAAAGGAGGAGATGAAGGTCCCATGTGAAAGAAGGCCCTTCTGTTTGAGAAGGAAAGTAACATTCTTATCATCAGGGGTGAGAAGTTGAGACTGAGAGCTTGTTTGGAGGTTCTAGCAGGGGAGCGCAGCTACTCGTATACCCTGGACCGAGGAACGGTCCTCTCCTCTATCGGGGAAGGTCGTCCTCTTCGACTGAGCGCGCAGCTTCGGGAGGGACGCACATGGAGCGGTGAGGGAGGAAGGGGACACTCGCCTAGCCAGCCAGATCAGCCGAATCAACCCTGGCGATCAATGGGGTGACAGATGTCGCAGCCAGATCGCCCTCACATCCGAGAAGTTGAGACTGAGACAATTCCACACCAACAGGCCTTGTTAAAATAATTCACGTCTTCCTTAACCTCCTCACGTGATTTACTTTTCCACAACTGCCTTAGTTCCTCCTACTAAGTAAGCATGTATGTTCTGCCACTTTGGGGGGGTCTTCAATCCTTATAAGGTCTGCCATGTCACATAAAACTTACATACTCTCCTGCTGATCTGTCTTATGCCAATGTGATCCTCAGGCCCAGCTGAAGACCCTAAAAGAGGCAAGAGAAGAACCTGTCTCCCGTACACACTACTGAACAGTACACTTAACCAAAAACGGTAAATTTTATACTATGTGTATTTTACCATAATTTTTTAAAAGAACAGGAAAAAGATTGTAACAATACTTACAAAATGTCGTTAATAAAGATAAAATTGTTATAATGAAAAAGTTCTATTTCCTAAAATTTAAAAAAATATATTTTTAAAGGAAGAGAAAAAGAGAGCTTTAATTCCAGAAAAACTTCCCAAACAAGTTCTCCAGGCAAGGAGACTAGAAGAGCTCCATATATCAGAAGGGGAAATAGGTGTTGATACTATCTTCTCAAGTTACTCGGAGGACAATTGACCATATTAGAAATCATGTCGCTAATTGGAAGTAATGCATTCCACATCTTGAAGTAGGAGCACTTTCCAAGACTGTTGAAAAGATGAGCAACATGTTTCTGGTTAGGCAACACAAGACAACTAATTAGTCCTGAAACTAGTGACAGGAAGCCTGAGTGCTCATTCTATGGGAATTATGAGAAATTCAACACATTACCCTGCATTCACGGAGGAGAAAGGTAAAACTCTGCACCTTAGCCTTGACATGTTGAGAAAGCTCTAGTAATAGTCTTTGAGAGAACTTAGTAGGAGGAATTAGATAAATATCAAAATGAAACATTCTTTCAAATGTTGATTAAATCTTCACTTCATAAATTATACAAAATGATTTAAAAAATAATTGGAGAAATTATTTGAAAAGCTATTAGAATTACAAATCCCTGATTTTCATGTAGAAAAGAAGACTATAACCAAACAAAATAGTTTATTTGGAATTATCTTATCTATATATTTGAGCAAAAAATTAAAAATAAAAAATATCAAAGATTGAATTTATGTGCAGAAGCTAGAGGTTCAGTCCCTAAGAGAAAAATGTTTAAATATTTAAACCATAGTACATGATGCATCGTTCTGTTTCTGTGTATTTCTTCCTATTATGAGAAAAATTTATGCAGAAGCTTGTCCTTCACAGATGTTAATTATCAGAATAATGTGAGCCTCATTGTTCCCACTTTCCTTTAAGCAGCAAATCCCAGAAGGAACTGAAGAATATTATAGATGTGGTGAAAGTTGTTTAGAATTTGTAAATGCTGCTAATACATGCTGATCATCAAAATCATTTTAAACCAAATATAGCAAGAATTTTAATTTCATTCAACTATTATAAAAGGAAATTTAGAAGCAACCAGCTCATGTCAGTCAGAATACTGATAAGACATATTTAGATTTTGTGATTATTACAATGATTGATAAAAAAAATCTTTTATAGCTTTACTTTCTTCTAAAATCCATATTTTTATAGGCTAGAAAGGATGTTTAATCAAAGAAGCAGAAAATAAATTTTTCGGTTTTTCTGATGTCCCACAATTTCATTATATGGTATCCTGAATTAAAATCTAAAACAACTAAGATGTCTGTTTTTTAGAAGTGTAATTTCATCATATTCAGTGACTCAAGCACCAAGCCAGCAAGGATTTAGATGCTGTATATCTAGCACCTAATGTCTAGGTGCCATGTCTAGCACCTTGGCACACCGCAGATATTCCATAAGTTGAGTGCTGTTGAATGAGAGATATTAAACCAATGAAAATCCACAAGTATACATTGAACTCCATGAACTCTTGATCAAGAAGACCGATCTTAGATGGAATAAGTTGGGTATGTGTCAGCCTTTAGGAGTGTAATTTGCAGACCCTCTTGCCCTACTTTTCTCTTATTCTCTAAACCCCATCTGCTTGCCATTGTGCCCAAATACCATCATTAAAGTCATGTTCTTTTAGGCTCAAGCAACGAACAGTATTTACTTTGGAAAAACAAGCAGCCCTCTAATGTGATTAACACAGAGCAGGTGAGTTTCAGTAGCCCGCAGAATAGGACAAAATAAAGCTGATTAAAAATAAGACAGAAGGGTTTGTGGGAAGCAGTGACAGTAACAAAGATGCTCAATGAAAATTTCTAGAATAAACAAGTAAGTTGATGAATAAATGAGAACTGATCATGGGTATGTCAGAAATACAGACAGTAAGAAGATGCCAAGCGGCAACTAGAAGACGTGTTTTCAGTGGTTTGATTCTCCCCAGCCTCACCCTCTGAGCTGCCCTGCTCCACAGAAGCCACTGGAAAAACAATGTGCTTGATAAGTTCCCTACCCTCTGCCCTATGCTCACACGTTCATTCAGATTACCATTCTAAAGAAATGTGAAGCTCCTACTGGATGGTACTGAGACCCACTAACAAGAATGCCTTTCTTGGTTCACAGTTTTGCCTGGGAGAGGCATGGTACTGAGCTCTGCAGAAACTCCATGTTCCTGGGGCATGAGGGCGGGGATGGCTGCCATTTTATAGAGAATGGCCAATGATGGCTGCTTTAATGTGCTAGACTGCAGACCTGAAGGAGGGAACTTGGCCAAGAGCTGGGAAAAAAGTATTCCTGGTGAAGGGCAGGGATGGCTCTGGGCTTAAGTCCTTGGTGCCAGGTGGGTGGGTGGATGGGTAAGGACAGGCTGGGGTCACAGGCAGTGACAATCATGGCGAAATAAAAGCTTTAAACCTACCAGTGGCTCCACCTGTCTGGCCACCTGGAGCTCAGTGAAATCTCCATGGACCTATGGACATGCAAAATTTTAATCCCAGATCATCCAGGCACACAAACTTGGTGTTTGCTTTTGGCTTAATTCATCAAAAGTAGTCCAGTCAAACCAGAAAAAGGTACTGGTGTTCCTGTGCAGTAGGGGACCGGGACATGGAGGTGGGAAAGAGAATAAAGCAGTTCACTTACGTTAAATCAATCAGCTAGAAACCAGGACAGCATTCTGAAAGCAGATTTCATTCTGCTTCCTACTGTCATAGAAATAACACGAGCACACACACCCCTTTTTTTCAGCAATTTCATACTATACAGGTTGTGTACTAGAGATCTATTTAAATAAATAAAAATGGAAAAAAAAAAAAGGGCACGAGAATCTAAGGTCCAAAATACGGCTTAGGTGACAGTGGTGGCTTTTTATTAGTCAGAATCCAGTCTTGGTTATATTTTCTTTAGAAAATATGCTGGAGTTACTTATTTAAACACCCTTTAAGTATTCTGTTACTATAACAATAAAAAATAGTTTAAATATACTGACACTCCATCTGCTATACAACACTCATCAGATTTATATTAAGAAATAGATGAACACTTTTGAGCTGGTAAAATAATTTCATAAAGCAAAATAAATTATAAAAATGTATATTCATTACACAGAATTTAGATTTTTGTTAGAATAATCTTGATATCCATTTGATTTCTCAAGCACATTTTCTGTACTACTTTTTTGGCTCAGAGTGGGGCAGGCACTTAGATTTATGGTTTCTAAAATACAGGTAATTTTGCACTATTTTAAGTTACTTTTTATTTCATTTTCTTATGACTAATTGTACACACTGTACAAAGACCTCTATCATCAATGAATTCCGCTGCACCTAAAAAATTGCAACCATCCAGTGTGTGATGAATGAAAGAATGCTCAGAACAAACAAATAGAGAGCGCATGTATGTAATACTCAACTCCTTTCATTTAATTCCACTAATTTCTAAGATATAACAGCATATTATGTAGCTGTCACAGTAAATATTCGGTATGTTTATACAAAAAAAAAGATATTATGCTATAAATTTATCAGATTGTGTCGCCGAAGCATATAAACCAGTCTTGCCTGTAGGCCAGGCTTTGCCTGAATTGGAAGCTCCTATTTTGTGTGACCCATGTAAAGACAAGATAGATATGACATTTCTGTACCCAGCTGTGTCTGCTCATGTGCGTCACATTATTTCTTGTGTCTTTTTCTAAGTCTGCTTACTTGTGATGATTTTATTTTCAAAAGAAAAGAGAAAGGGAACATAAAACTGGATTTGGTTGGTTATCTAGGCTTCCTTACATTTGAAATGTGAAAAGTAGTTTTCACAAAGGAAATATATATTTGCATATGCTCATAAAATATTTATGTTGAAATATACAAAACAAAGTCATTCGTGATCCCTTAATTAGCCTTTAAGTAGAATAAGAACTTAATTAAAATATAATTTGTTAATTCATTAGTGTTGGGTTATAACTTTGACACTGATTTTCAGTAATTAATGGGTCCTGAAAGAACACAATTCATTTGGTTGTTTTCACTGTATTTTCTCTTTAACACTTTGGTCTTTTTGATATTACCACATTTTAAAAAGGGGAAATCATCAAGGGTTTTTTTTTTAAGAATTTAAACAATATTACCACATGGCCTCTGATTAAACATCACTTTATTAAAATAAAGGAGTCTCCTCTGATTACCCCATAAAACTGTGCCCAATCTTCCCATGACTATGTCTATCACCCTGTTTTATTTTTCTTTGTAATATCACCATTTAACAGTCTTTCCATTTACTTATTTGAGTTTGTTTTCTTCCTCTTTATAGGGAACACCAGGAGGACAGGGAATATGTTTCCTTCATTGATGTATTTCCAGAATTTAGAACAGTGCTTGGCACATGGTAGGAATTCCGGTGATGTCTGTTGAATGATTGGATGCTTCTTACTAAGTTGCATGGACACTGATTAGATGATATGCAGTTAAAAACAACACATACATCGGAATACAGTCACAGTATGATCAGACCACTAGAGTTTAAATAAACGAATTCTATTTATCAGCAATAAGTAATACTCAGTGAGCTGATACTACAAAGGTCCTCAAAGGACGACAAACAACATTCTATAAGGAATCATAAAAATAAACAGCTATCCAAAGATTTATGGAGTTAAAAACAAAATTATAAATATGTCTAAGATAACCATCCTTACTCTTGGCTCTGGAATAGGTGACAATTCAAATTGCTATTGTGTTAAACAAATGAAATATATAAAATGTGAAAATAAAATATTTTATTAAAGTATTTGAAACATCAGCTTTAAAATATTTATTCATGAGAAATCAGGGCTATGGTAAGTGAAAGTTAGATAACACCCTGCCGGGTCCTTCCAGAATCCACCATCACAAGGGGAGACATGAAGGCAGATGTCTATCCTACTCAGCATTGAGATTAGCAGTGGGGTGTACTGGATTTCCCAGGAAGGGCACTAAACCACGAGTGGAGATTGAGAGGGAAGAAATAAGATGACATGTTTGGGAATCCACCCATGCAAAGGTTTCTGATTTATAAAGTACAAGACAGCAACTGGTGAGAAAAACTGAAGTGGCTGTTTAAGAAGCCAAATAGTGGGGTGCCTAGGTAGCTCAGTCGGTTAAGCATCTGCCTTTGGCTCAAGTCATGATCCCAGGGTCCTGGGATTGAGCCCTACACCTCAGGCTCCCTGCTCAGTGGGGAGTCTGCTTCTCCCTCTTCAGCCCCTCTCTCCCTACTCATTCGCTCTCTTTCTCTCTCTCAAATAAATCTAAAAAAAGAAAAAAAAAAAAGCCAAATAGTGACGCTTTACATTAATAACAGGCAAATGTCTTATCAAAAACGCTTTCACACTACTACCATATTCTGTGGAGGATGTATTCATTGCATTTAAAGCTCATTATATCTGCAAAATGACCTAAATTCTAGTACTTTTGACCAGACAAAAATATTACTGGGGATATTGCAACTGACTGATGCATTTACCCTCAGTCTTCCTTCCATCTCCCCAGTTGTATAGTCTCAACCATGAGAGTCTACATTTCTTCTTCATGAAATGAACCATCTGCTAAATTTGCTTCTTGAGATTTGAAGCTAGTCCCAATTGTTAGTTTATTAAATGTAATAAGTTACAATAATGAAGTGTTAAAATTATAACCCACACAGGCAGAGTAAGCTGGAGAGTCTCAAATAGAATTATAAAAGTCTTAACTTGTATTTTTTGACTTGTGGTTTTAATATTGCCAGTCTAATACACTAGCACCACTAGCACTTCTCATATTGCATTTTAAAAAATATAAAGAGAAAAGAAAAATGTATGCTAAAGACCAGTCTCTTCTGTCCATATACAAATACTTCCTTACCCAAGCAACTCTTCAAAAACAGAAATTAATAAGAAATTTAAAGTCATTATGTCTGTGAAGAATGATTTATAAAAAATTAAATTCTCTTCAATACATTATAATTTGCTGATTTTTTTAAAAAAGGCTTAATGATGTTTAGTAAAATTTTATACAACTTACTGCTTACATGGGAAGCATTTAAAAAATCTTTTCCAATTGGTGGGTTAATGCTTCTCAAGAAATTCACTATTATTAGACACGAATAGTGAAAAGATAAAGGTCTTCTTGGGTCACTCCACTCACCTTAATTTGCTGGTTAAATTTTACAAGACAAAAACTGAAATCTTAACTCCAGTACTGAAATAGGACAAGATAACTGTATACACACTGATACACATGTACACACACACACATTATATACAAGATTGAGAATCGTGGGTTGGCATAAAGTCTTTGTAAGTCCTTTCCCTGTCATTTTTCCAAGCCCAAGTTTTAATACCTTCAAAAAGGACTTAATAGATATCTGTGTGCGAGGGGCACCTGGGTGGCTCGGTGGGTTAAAGCCTCTGCCTTCAGCTCAGGTCATGATCTCAGGGTCCTGGGATCAAGCCCCACATCAGGCTCTCTGCTCAGCAGGGAGCCTGTTTCCCCCTCTCTCTCTGCCTGCCTCTCTGCCTGCTTGTGATCTCTCTCTGTCAAATAAATAAATAAAATCTTAAAAAAATAGATATCTGTGTGTGATTATACATACATACACACACATACATAAAATCATGCAATATACACATTAGCTGTTAACATTTACTTAAATACAAGGGCTTCCATGAGAAACACAGAGTATTTTATTTCATCCATTTCTTTACATGAAAAAAATTTAGATTTGTTCTTACAATAAAGATTGTATCTTAAGATAGTTCTTCCTCTGTAGCGAACAATAAAGAAAGATTGTATCTCATGATAGTTCTTCCTCTGTAGCGAAGGCAAGAGAGTAAGCTGACTGAGAAAGCAACCCTATCAGAAGGCCTCTGGCTAATAAAACTGAAAAAGCTATAAATGCTGGATGAAAAGTTACAAAATACATAGCCATTTTCAAAAGTAAGAAAGGTGAATACCAAGTTCCCAGAAATGAAGAGAAAACTCAAATCTCATGTGGTGAGTAGGAGGCTGGTGAAGAAACCTGGAACCTGGTTCACATAAAAGTTCAGTCTGAACTTATGCTTGGGGAGAAACACACTTGAGAGCACACCACAGGGATCTCTCCCCATCCCAGGGCACGAGGGAGTCCCAGGGAAAGCGTATTACAGAAAAGGGAAGCTCCCAGTAAAATATCATAAAGCATGCAAAACAAAACAAAACAAAACAGCTGAGAGTAAGAGAAAGTGGCAGATTCAGACTCACATCCTGGGAACTATAGGTAATAGATGAATGTGAAAGAAACTTTAAATGAATATATTTAAAGTGTATAACCTGATAAAGACAATAAGAGAAACAATAAAGCAAAAAAAAAAAAAGACAAATGAAAGAACAAAACAGATTTTTTAAGGAAAGAAAAAAAATTCTAGAATTGATATTCACTGAAACCGAATTAAAAAACAAAATTCAGGGGCACCTGGGTGGCTCAGTGTGTTAAAGCCTCTGCCTTCAGCTCAGGTCATGATCTCAGCGTCCTGGGGTCCTGGGATCGGGCCTCCCATTGGGCTCTCTGCTCAGCAGGGAGCCTGCTTCCCCCTCTCTCTCTGCCTGCCTCTCTGCCTGCTTGTGGTCTCTCTCTGTCAAATAAATGAATAAAATCTTTTAAAAAAAGACAAACAAAATTCAACACACAGGTTAAGCAGCACATTAAACTCAACTGAGAAAAGAGAAGTATTAAATTGGAAGACAGATTTGAGGAATTAGTCTAAAATGAAAACAGTAGATTAAAGAGATGCAAGTTAAGAAAAATGAGATTAAGAGATGAAAGTAACCACAGAACAGTCCAACTTGTACTTAATAGGGACTCCAATGTCTTCAAATTTAAAACTTGTACAATGATTTTGAAGCAAACACCAATTCTAGACTGAATCTCAAAGAGAATAAATCTTTAAAATTCACATCTAGATAAAAACATGAAAAATAGTGCATGTTTCAAAGTAAGTGTAGAATTTTGGAGTCAGGGATGCCTGGGATTGCCACAATATGTAGACACATAGGAATGTGGATTGGTCACCTCATGGTCATTTTCAAGGTAAAATTGGCTATTTGTTTATATAGTGATAAATAGGATAAAGCAGGAGAAAAAAAACAGCATCAGCAAACTGCATTCTTTGAAATATATACAAGTTTATGAACTAGTAAAAACTTTGTAGAGCCTCTCAATTTTAAGAATTTGTTTATAGAAATTATTTGAACCGTATCATTAAAGCAGCAAACATTGAACACATACTAAATGAGGGATTATGAATTTATGAACTACTCAAGAGGAAGCAATTTGGTTTAAGATTTGATATGTGCTCTTTGTGCACTTTTAAGTTTCTTCATCGGACAATGATCTACTCTAGTCAACAAGCTTCTCAAGACCAGAACCCTTATCAGCCGGGCTACAGAGCTCCCTGCCGAGTCTTACCCATTTTAGCTACTCAATTCTTTTATGAATAGATGAGTCACTGTTGCCTCAGCTTTGACGAGATCACATTACTTCTCTGTAATGGAATACAGACCCATGATGGACAGAACTAAATTGGACTTGGCTGTTTTAAACAGCATCTGCACAAGAGAATCTGACACAGCGTCTCCCAACGTGTCACAAAATTACCTATGAAGATACAGACAAGGAGAAAAACTCCACATGCAGACTGAAACCGGGTATTATAATGAATGCACAGCCAGAAATAAACGGGATTTCTGCATACAACGAGGCCAACGGAATTGGACTGAAAAACCACAATTCATGGTCAACTCATGTTTTGCAACCAGTTGCTACGTGGTTTTTTTCACCCCTCCTACACTTTCTGTCCCCTGAGGAAGGTAAGATGGTAACAAACTCAGTTGGGGGTGGGCGTGGACTCAGCCACCATCCTGCAGCCCTGAAGTAGTTGCTTTTCAAGACAAAGACAAAGGCAAAGCCTTCCACTTCCATCCCCGCCTCTGTCAATATCACCTCTACAGCCTCTGGCGGCCAACTCTCGGAAAACCTGTGAACAGGAAGGAGGGACAGAGACTCTTGGTAGCACCCCGCACTGCACCCTGGAAAGCAGCGTCCCCCACAAGCAAAATGCTGCAGGTAAGGGCAGAGGGAAACACAGCTGGGTGCATGTGCATTTTCAGAAGGGTACGTGTTCACCTAATCCATCGATCTTACCGTCAGAAGTCACGGAGAGTCCCTGTAAGGCCGACAGAATGGGACAAGAGGAAGCATGTTCATACCACACATGGTATTGGCTAGGAGCTGGGCAGTCTCCCTACATCATGCTGGTAAGGAGAGCTCTCCTGTCTCCAAGCAGAGTGAGAGAGGTCAAGGACAACCACGTGCTCTCTGTTTTAGCAAACACAAATTCTAGATTGAGGCAAAATTGAAGATTAATAAACAGTAATATATGAATCTTGCAAAAAATGAAATGGGATATCATCTTATAGATTTAGATGATAAGGAAGCCCCTTTAAGTTCATTACTGCAGAAATCAGTGACTTTTAGAAACGGGCGTGCTCAAAGATTCACAAAGCCAAACCTCTTTATAGAAGAAAAGCAGAAATCCATTTGTTGAGAATAGGCCAAGGCAAAAAGAAAATGAGATTTTACCCTTAGGAAATAATCAGACATGTTTGTATGATGCTATATATACAATATGTACAATGATGTTGATAATAGTATTGGTTATATTAGCAAAAGATTGGTGAAAAGCATTGCTATCTAAGAAAAACATTAATATCCAACAATAGGGAACTCGTTAAATTGTAGAGCACTCTCAAGATTCCCAAAATGATTTTTAAAGTGCACATTCCCTGATGTGGAAAGATGGTTATGACTTGTAATTAATTGAGAAAAGTTATGAAGTATGAGTAAAATGTTTTGTAAAAATTTGAATACATACATAGATTTGCAAATGCAGAGAAAGAAGAGTGTGAAGAGTTCACACTAACAAATGAGTAGAGGCTACCCTAGGGTTGTGGGATTGTGGTCGGCCACATTTTTTATTTTTGCTAATGCAGGTCACAAAATATGAATAAATCAAAACATCATCTATGGTAAACTTGCACAATGATTCTGAAGCCAATACGTGTAATGACATGAGTGAAGAAATGAGCAATATAAAGATTTACAGGACTAAATACAGCAGTGGGAGTTGGATTTGAACTTGAGGCAGTGATAGAAAAATTGATACTAAAGAAAATAGAAAATATTAAGAAAGCTTTCATGAAAGTTTTTAAAAAGTGAATAAAGAGACGAAAATATTGAGGGAGACAGTGATAGAAATGATAGGGATAAAATATGTTTACACTTTTTATGTATTTGTTTTAAGAAAGAAAAGAGAAAAGATGTAACAAAAAAAAATCATCAGTGATGTTATAGGGAAAAAAAACTTTCCTCACTTGAGAAAAAATTTCAAGTAAGTAGACAAAATAAGCTTACTATATTAAAGTAAGAATGAAAAGCAAAATATACACATGGAAGCAACTTTCAATTATACAAAAATAGTGCAATTACCCAAGTTGCCAAACAAAATAAACAAGCAAACAAAAATAGATCAAGGGGGGCGCCTGGGTGGCTCAGCTGGTTGGCGACTGCCTTTGGCTCGGGTCATGATCCTTGAGTTCCAGGATCGAGTCCCACATCAGGCTCCCAGCTCCACCGGGAGTCTGCTTCTTCCTCTAACCTTCTCTCCTCTCATGCTCTCTCTCACTTTCTCTGTCTCTCAAATAAATAAATAAAATCTTTAAAAAAAAATAGATCAAGGGAATAAAAAATCAGACGGGTCTTAATTTCTCAGCAATCACATGTTAGAATATAATGCTATTACATTCTTCAGAGGTATGGAGAGGAACAGTTGTTAATTTAAGAATGTTAATACAAAGGAAATTGTGCTGAATGTATGAAAGTTGAAAAAATATATTTTCTATATTTTCGAGATATTCAAAGATTCGGAAATACTCAACCCATGTACCTGCTTCTTCTTTTTTTTTTTTTAAAGATTTTATTTATTTATTTGACAGAGAGACACAGCGAAAGAGGGAACACAAGCAGGGGGAGTGGGAAAGGGAGAAGCAAACTTCCCGCTGAGCAGAGAGCCCAATGCTGGGCTCGATCCCAGGACCCTGGGACCATGACCTGAGCCAAAGGCAGATGCTTAACGACCAAGCCACCCAGGAGCCCCCATGTACCTGCTTTTTATAAAATTGGTTAAAGATATACACGAACACAGAGAAAGATGAATCTAAGTAAGAACTCAAAGAATGGAAATACATGGCTTCAAAGTTTTATGTGTTTTCTCTTGTTCAGACTAGAATGCAATTTTGGAAATTCTGCCAGATTTTTTTGTTGTTGTTAGGAGTATGTCTTAGATTGGGAGCACAGGCTGGTTTTATGATTTTGTCAACTGCCTTTGTCCATTCTTACACCTTTTCCAATAGCAAGAAATGTGTTTCATAGTTAATAAAAATTTTTCTTAATATTTGTTTCTCTTCTCCAAAAACGTACTAACCCCATGTTCCCAAAGACAAACACACTTCCGGTGTCACTGTGGCGTAAGAATTGCTGAAGGAGACATCACATGTGCCACTGCCCAACCAATGACCACTGGGGATTTAAAAATGCTTATAAAACTGTGATTGTCTTTCTTTTGTTGTTGTTGTTATTGAACTGGAGAGAACTATTAATTATTAATACTCCTGTGGCAGCCACGTCCATTACCAATCTCCTCTCCTAATTAGATCCTTGAACGTTCCCCTGAGTCCCTTAAAAATCATCCTGTGAAATTTCAACAGTTAAAAGCATCTGAGCAGAAGGACTGAACTGAAACATCGGTTACTAGAAGTTACCTCACAGTAAATGCTGTCTTCTGCATACATTTTAGGTTTTCCAAATTTTCTAAAATAATCACCTATTACTTTTAAACCATGAAAAAATAAAAAAAATCTAAGAATAAGTGCATCTCATTTTTATATGCCATATAATGACAAATAGTTTTTACAAGGTACTGTATACACTATGACCTCAATTAGGCAAAAAAGAAAGCTAAGACAGAAATACTTTAAAAAATGTTAACAGTTGCATTCAGTGAGTGATGGAATGATGAGTGATCTATTTGTTCCTTCTACTTCCCAATATTTTCTTATTTTATAAGATAACTGTATATATTTCATATTGAGAATAGAACTCTATAAGTAATGATAAGGATGATTTTTTTTTTACATGAATTCAACTGATTATCCTATTAGTACTGATTTTTGCATGCAACTTTCAAGGTCAGGATAACCTTTTTGATAAAGGTAAAATGTAATTTCTTAAAATTGCTGCCTCCAATATGGATTAAAACTGATATCAGCATTCAGTAACACTTTATTTAGATTTTACCTGAAAGAAAAGGAGAAACTTTAATACATCTGCAGGGGGCTGAAAATTCCCTCAATATCTGGAAGCCTCAAATACAGAGACACACTTTGACCACTCTAAATAAAAGCATCCAACAAACATTGATTTTTTTTTACTATTATACCATCAATCTGATTCCACGTGTCATCTATCAAAGAACTTTTGATCTCAAAAGTGCTTCAATAAAGAAAAGGGATATGTGACAAGTGATAAGACAGAGTGGGAGCCATTCATTAAATTACTAATTGGAACAGAACTGGAGATTCACCCTCCAGGCAGATATAGAAAAATCATCAAAGTCCGGTGCGTGTCCCCAAATGGAACTTTCTAACAAGCAGCAACACACATTGTTAGTTTAAAGGTTCGTGTCCTGATACTCCTGAAAGGACAGGCAGCGGGGATCGCGGGGAGGGTGGAAGCTGACCCAGTTCAACCTGGGAGGGTGAGTGACACCACAGTGTCCCAGCTGGGACACCCTCACACCACCAAGATCGCTGCAACATTTCAACAGGAGGTCTTTTAACGTAAAAAGCAGGAGTGATTTGTTTTTCTTCCAAGTTGTCAGTCCACGGAGATCTGAAACTTACAACATGGCTTGTTTCCCTTGGGCCCCTGGTAATGTGAATTGTCTTCAGCCGGTGCCTACCAAATCACTGTCAAAGAGCCTCGGTCGACCTTTCTTTTCAATCTCTGCACTTTCCAGGAGTTATAAATCAGTTGACTTTCAAGCTCGATGAGATGGCATATGCCCTAGTTTGAAGAACAGATGGAGGCTTGGGGGAAAATTGTTTCTGCAGGCTTGCTACAAGCAGCACTGCTCCATAAAAGTGAACCATTCGTACTAATTTCTCACATAAATTATATAGGCAGCAGGGAGCACCAGCCCATTCAGCAGAAAATCTTTCATCTAGCTTTCAGAGGTCATCTAACCAATTTAAATTAAAGTTATTTCTGATACATGACTGTTTTTTCGTGCTGTACACTTTTAAGACATAGCAATTTACATCAAATAAAAGAATGGCATTAATTGTGTATGCAGTCCCCTCCTCCAAAAAACACAGAATAGCACAGTAATTGCCAGAGGATTATTTTTTTTTTAAGACCTCTAGAATAAGCTCTGTCTATTAATTAATCACAGAGGAATTAATAGGGGAAACGCAGCAGCTCTCTTGTACAAAAATCAGGTAAATTGTCACTTCTTTTGTAAAATTTGCCTTACAAATTCTACTAAGGCCTGCTATCCAAACTCAAGCTTTGGCAGTTATCAAAAGAACCAGAAGCCCAGGACAATTCCAAGAGAACATTCATTCCTCCTCATGTGAAACAAATTATGCAACTCTCAAATAAATTTGCCCACAAGATTTGAAAAATCAACATTGGTTTTACCTGGGATAAAGGGTCAGGATAGATATAACATCAAATTTTTTTTTTGTCCTTAAGAAACTGAAAATTAAGAAATTGAAGGCACCAAAGGACTAATGATTAATCAAAATTATAGAATTTTGAGAACAATGTAATGAGGACTAATGGATCAGATATCAAACCACAGAGTGACTTACTTTAAAATGCAGTACTATTTACAGATAATGAGCTACCATGGTTTGGGGCTGATTTTAATTGTAAGAAAATTAGTGCATGATTTTAATAATAATTATATTCAATAACTGTTTTTCCTAGTAGGAAATTATCACTTATGTCAATGAAAACAGTCACATTGACAGAGCTTTTTATAGTTCATGAATACCAATGCTGCTAAGAACTGAAAAGAACTGAGAAAAAGAACATACAGAGAAGAAATTCTAAAGAGTCATGCCCAAGTATTAGCAAAGAGCAAATCAATCTAGAATTGAGGGTGTGGTCTGCTCACTGTTGTCAGAAATTTTAAAAATGAATTTGAATATTCATTTATGCACAGCATTTTCTTTACTTGGATGTTCAAATTGGACATATATATTTAGTCATTTAGAAAGGTAAAAACTTGCCACTATGAAATTTAAGAAATTTAAAAAAATCAGTTCACTGGGAAAGCACTTACATAAAATCAAAGGAGCATTTTCATGAAAAAGTCCAACCCACAGAAACGAGTGCATATAACTCTGAACCGTGCATTCAAATTTACTGGAATTTCTAGTCAATATTTATTCCTTGAAATATTTCATGGATATCGCAGATTATAGTTATTTTCATAACTATGAAACAAAATTTCTTGGAGCTCCCATAATTAAAAAGTGGCCATACCAATCATCTAGTACATGGTTTTCACTTATAGATGAAGACAGTAAACTACAGAGTAAGAGACACATCATGAAACAGTGTCTAGAGAAGTAAAGCCTGGAGATAACCAATCCGCTCTACAACGCTTTCCACTCATTCCAAACATATCACTGGGCACCGACTCTGTATCAGATACTGTTCTAGGTGCTGGGATAAAGGAGCAAAGGAACTCAAAATACAGAGGTTCTTACCTTAGAGGACTTCAGAATATGCCATTTTTATTAAGCCTAATATTGGCTCCACTGGAGGTCCCTGCTTTTCATTTTCTTTCACTTTTCTTATTATATGCTCACTTTCTCTATTTTATACTTCTTTATATAGATGTATAATTCATTATTTAAAAAATTAGAAAAATGTGTTTTTGTTACCTAATTAATGTTCATTTATGAAGTCACTTTTTAATAGAAAAACAAAGTTGTGTGATCCAAGTTTTGACCAACAAGTAACTATATAATGAATACATTAACCTCACGGAAAGGATGCTTTCATGATGACATTGTATGTATCTCCAAAAGACCTGTGAGGAAGATCACATTCTTGGCGGGGAGTGGAGGCTACCTAAAGTCCATTCTCACCTGTACCTGCCTGTGTGTATCAGTTCTCGCTTTGTTAATTTTATTTCAGTATAACAGGTTACTAGAATCCTTTATATACATATTCAATAAGGGATGAGAAAACAAGAATGCAGAAATGCCACTTTGAACAATGCCTGTGACAACCTTGCCAGATGAGGGATTATATGTTGCTGACAAAGCCCATTTTGAGCTTTTCTCTTTTTAAGACAATCTGGATGTTTGTTCTCTGAGTTGCTTTTGTCTAAAGGGTTTCTATTATATCCTGATTTGGCAACACAGTTATAGGCTATTTCTTATCCAAACCTATCTAATACCTGGGACATCTTCAGGCATGTTCATTAGAAATTTAGTGAAAACAAGACTCTTAGTATATGCCACATTCTGTCACAAAACATGGTATCATGGACAGGTGGAAAAAGGTGATTTCTATCAGTTTTTACAATATCAAAATGCCTATAAAGTGAAGAAACTTAGAAACACCTTAGTGTAATCATAGCTCTCCAAAATAAATAAATGGTTCATAATACCATATAGCTAATTAAAAAAAAAACCCAACATTTTTCTTCAACTCCTTCTGCCAAGGTCTAAATAAAAGTGGCTATTTTAAAATAACTCGTATTGCCTTACTATTTTAAAATGATGGTTTGAAATCAGAGTTTATTGACAGTGAATTTCATGTGTTACGTATGCTTTATATTTCTGCTCCTCATTAAGTGGGTAAATAACAATGATCATTTCACTTCATTTGGTTGACTACTCCTAAGGACTTTAGATTCCTGCCCCAAAATAGGGAATTAGAATGGGCTCCTGTTCCTTCTCCAAAACTGACCATGGGAAAACTCGAGGCAAAAATGTACACTCCAGGAAGGAACAAACAAAAAAGGAAAGGAAGGAGGAAGAGAGGGAAGGAGGAGAAAGGGAAAGAAGAGGAGGAGGAAGAGTTAGAAGGAGAAGGAGGAAGAGGAGGAGGGGGAACAAGGGGGGTGGGGACAAGGGAGGAGGGGACAACTCCTGAGGCAATCTGAAGGGTGTGGGAGCAGGGATAGAGGACGTTAGGAGGCAGACTTGTGAGGGCACACAGTAAACTCTTCTACTCCCATGTGGAAATTTAAGCTGTAGAAACTCAAACACAATTGTAGAATGTCCTTTGCTCATGCTGATTATCTGCTTTGTAACTTATCCAGAACGTTTATCAACAACAGCTAACATTCACTTCTATTGCCTACACTCTGGATATTGAAGATATCAGCCATAGAATAAAGTCATGTTTCCTGAATGTTGGTAGAATTGAGGAAAATGCAGAAAAAAGAAACAGATTTAAAAATTTTGCTTAAGTCATTATTATGTTTTTAATGTCTTTAGCCATTAATAATTAATGTTTCTTTAGCTATATTTAGAAAATGCATATTTAAAATTTTTTTAAAAGTATGCCAGAGCTTACCTGGTAGATTTCACATTCCAGATCAGATCTATTCTTTTTTTTTTTAAGATTTTGTTTATTGATTTGAAAGAGAGAGAGAGAGAGAGATTGAGAGAGCGCATGAGAGGAGAGAAGGTCAGAGAGAGAAGCAGACTCCCCAGGGAGCTGGGAGCCCGATGTGGGACTCCTTCCCGGGACTCCGGGATCATGACATGAGCCAAAGGCAGTCGCTTAACCAACCAAGCCACCCAGGCGCCCCAGATCTATTCATTTTTAATAGATAATTAACTTGCCACTGACCAGCATATGGAAAAATTTGACTACAAAAATCTTGCAAAACTTTTTTCATGTTGACCAAGGAATATATGATAAGCATAGACAGCCGTGACAAAAATGCATGTACCAGTCCTGTTTTCTCATTTCCTAGTAATCTGCACAGAGCTCTAGTCCTCATCTGGCCAGCAGGTTCAGGCATTCATTTTTGACTGCTGCTATCTTAGTGGAGAGCAGCACTGTCTAATATGGTAACCATGTGGCTATTTAAATTAAAATTAATTAAAATAAAAAATTGAGTTCCTCAGTCTCACTAGGGACATTTCAAGGGCTTAATGGCCACATATGGCTAGTTGTAATTATTAGACAGTGCAGATGTAGAACATTTTCACCATTGCAGGAAGTTGTATTGGTGCTCTGATTCTCAGCGATACCATAAGGAATAGAGCAAGCCGCACAGATTATGGCATTTGGTGTGCCTTGTTGTTTCGGCGTGGGGAACAAACAACCATTTTCAAGGGCACGAAACTAGGGTGGCAGTTCAGGGTGCGGGTTGAAAAATCTATACGTGCAAAGACATTTACCTACATCTAACTCTTGTATTTCCTGACTTTATCTGGTCATTTATAAATTGTTACCATAGAGGGCTTTTGTTATTTCAAGAAATATGGTGACTTCTAATACAGGGATGATGGGGTTGGCTAATGGAACAGGTAGACAAGGAATTTGGGGTCATGGGCAGCGAAGATCAGCAACCCCACAGATGAGCTGAGCCTCAGGTGCTGGGGCAGCCTCCACCATGCTCAGCAAGGGACTCCTGACTAAGTATTTCAGTCACAGGAAATTCTGATAAAAGACATACCACTTCTCACTACTTAATCGTGCATGCCATTTCAGGAACTCACAAACTCCTTGGAGTCCCAGTGCTGTCACAAGCAGTATGGAGAGGGGACCAGTACTTTCTTGGGAAACAGTTACTCGGGAGCCAACAGCAGGGGGGTGAGCTGTGACACGGAGACCTGGGCTCTGTCTGCACAGGAAGGAAGTGCAGAGCAGGGTCATGGGCTCTTTTGTTTTTGCTTATGTTTCATGGGGTGTGTGTGTGGGGGGATAGCCCTGCTTCCTTCAACATTCAAGGTCCCTTCCTTGGGTATGGCGTCCTAAAGGAGCCCTCTGCGCCGACCAAGTACCAGGTTGTCCCCATAGCACGCGCACCAAGGAATAAATATGAATATATGGAGAGATGGTTTACAAGCCTATCCTTAATAATTTTAACATCTTCATTTCAATATTAGAGTAGTACAAATGAAATGTGGTTGGCAGAAGCCTACAGGTGATAGGATGAGATGTTTCTTTAGATGCATGCTATTATTCTACCACCGACAGCAAATAAATTGTTTCCTTTTTATTCGGACTTTTTAGCTTGCTGAATCAGTACTATTGTCAACAGTAACTTCGAAGAATTAAGATAGCCATAAAAAAGAAAAGTAGTTTATATCCCTTCTGACTGTTGGATTATCAAAGATAAAACAAAATGATTCATCCTACGTTTTTATTATTTTCAAGATGAATTTTTTCCTAGTTTCTTGTCACTTCTAAAAGTTACTCATAAGATTATTCGAGCAGGTCAAAATAAATCTATAAATTTTTTATTGGTATAATTTTTATGGACTGTAATTGCTTAAAACACCAAAATCTGACTTTTTAAAAGAATTATAGCATATTCTTACTCCTAAAGAATGAGATTTGGGAATGGAAGGAAAGAACTTCCACTGTGTTGCCCTGTGGCGCCAGTACACAGACAAATGAACACAAAATCCATATACCTAATCAAACGTAAACAAACACAAAAATTAGAGTAAAATTTTGGGAATATGAACGTACATTAAGACTAAAATATCCGAATCACTTAGATTTGCTGTAAGTTTTTCTTCATCGTATGCACATTGTCACATAACAAATTCACATTTTAATAGAAATGATTAGAAGCAAGATAGGGACGTCCTTCATCCTCCTAAAAACATTATGACAAAATTTAATAAAAGGAACACCTTCAGATTTCTATTACCAAATAGTCTGTAGTAATTCTACATTCAAGAACTGAATAGCTTATGGCTACTCAAGATTTAGAAATGTCCGATAATTCTATGAAAACATTTGAAGACATACTAGAAATAATGCAAACAATTCTTTCAGTTGTTCCATAGAGGAAGGAAAAGGTCAATTTTGATGAACTTAAGTGTTTACTTTGATGAATTCTTTACTTTGGCCATTTTATTTTCTAATGTAAAATTACACAAAGTACAAACAAGTCCTACCTTCACCTTCAGACACTACTGTGCGACTTTTTAGTTAAATGGGTCAATTGCTTCAGTAGGATCGTATTTGGCAAACACCTCCTAACATTCCTCACCCTGTTGTGATACACACATGTGCCGCTCTGTCTCGAGGCAGAGAAGCCCTTTTAGCTGATAAATATCACCCAAAGCAAGGTCTTTGATAACAAAAAATAATTAAATAGCAGAAGCCGGTTACAGATCAGCATTCGTTTTTCAAATTAAATGTAAAAGCCTTCTCCAGTTAAGAGATTGGCAAGTTTTTACAAATAACATCAGCGAGCCTTTTAGAAAGAAACACAGCCACATGAGAATGGAGTCATTAGGCAATACATTTATTTTGAAGCCAATTAACCTTTTGTCAGAAAAATGTCGGTGCCGTAATGGTTTCGGCGTGGAGGTCAGCCTCTAACCGGGCACGTGTGACAGCCCCTGCCGCTGACATGTGCAGAGAGAGAGAGAGAGAGAGCAGCGGCGAGAAGCAACCTGCTTTTGTATTCCGCTCTCCATTGGCAGGGAGCGGACAATCTTGACCTATCCATTTAGGTAATTAAAGCTTCCATTTGGAAGTGTCCTGCAGGAAGGTGAAATTTGGGGGAGATAAATGGCTGTTGCTCTCCGTATTCAGCCACCAGGTCCATCATTTGATGGACTGCCTGAAACAGGCACCACTGCCAGGTTCTCATAAAAATAGAGATGAATTGGGCAGCAGACAATTCGCGGAGGCAAAGCAACTCTGTCATTTTCTTTTTTGCAGGCTATAATTTAATTGTTAGTCAAGGTGGACAGCTGACACAGGGGGGCTTTCTCTAAGAGCTCACCCACCATCTTCCATTCGCCGAGAAATCACTCCAGTTTATTTACTTAGCCAAGTTTGTTTGGCATTGGGAGATGTCACTCCAGCGGCCCAGCTGGTTCTCCCGGCTGTGCCCTGACTTACCTTCCACGCTATTTTGTTTCCTTTCGAATCATGCTCAAGGGCAATTGGGAAGTCTCCTCGCTCATAAAATTTTCGAAACGCTGTGGGCTTGGTTGGTCTTTCTTTAAATGCTCCTGCAGCTGGAGGGCCTCTCACCTTCAAAGAAAAACAAAAAATAGGAATCGGGTTTTGAAAAAATAACCAAAAAATGCACAGTAAAAAATAATTTTCTTAAGTTTTAGTTTATATGAAATATTCCGGAAGATAAAAACCAAATTGTCTAATGATGGACAACAGCAACTTCACTAATACAACACTTAAAGAAGACAATTATTTTATAATCATTAAGGGTTTACTTTATTTCAAGCTACTTTAGAAAGCATTCCTAGAAAAAGTCACTTAAAAAATATCACATTATAAGGAAAAAAGTCTAAACTTTTGTTTAAGTAGTTTAAGTAAAAAATTTTAATAGCAGCCTTTAAGTTCAGAATGTTAAAACTTTTAATGTTTTATAAGTTTTTAAAATTTAATGTTAACTTTTAACATTATGATAATTGCTAATTCTAATCTCAGGTCTGACACACTTTGTGGAATACTTAAGTAATAAATTTAAAATACAACTTTTAGGGGCACCCGGGTGGCACAGTCGGTTAAGCATCTGACTCTTGATTTCAGCTCAGGTTGTGATCTCAGGGTTATAAGATTGAGCCCCACGTCAAGCTCCGCTCATCACCAAAACTGCTAGGGGTCCTCTCTCTCCCTCTGTCCCTTTCCCTGCTCACTCTCTCTAAAACAAATTTAAAAAAATACAGTATGTCCTTTAAACCTTTCTATATATATAAAATGTAAAAAATGTTCTCATGTTGTGAACATTAACAACAAAATATAAAAACGTGATATAAAATTAAGTCATAACAAGTAGGACAATTTAAAAAGAAAATGTACAAGTATAGCATACATTTGATATTATGAATTTATGAGAAAGTAACATTAGATTACATGAGAATCTTTCATCCCCCAAATTGAGATTTTTCTCAAAGAAGAAACATTTCATTTTTTTTTAAAGATTTTATTTATTTATTTGAGAGAGAGAGAGAGAGCACAAGCAGAGCAGCAGGGGCAGAGGGAGAGGGAGAGAGAATCTCAAGCAGACTCCCCACTAAGTAGAGAGCCTGACATGGTGCTCAATCCCAGGACCCCAGGATCATGATCTGAGCTGAAGGCAGAAGCTTAACTGACTGAGTCACCCAAGCACCCCAAAGAAGAAACATTTTATATTGAGTTATTCATATTAAGAATATCTTTTAAATCTGCATTATTTATTAATTCATTAGCTTATAAAATTGAAAGTTATAGTGAACTATTTAGAGAATTATAGGTCACTAATTACCTTTCTCTGAAAAAAAAAAGTAAATACTAGATATTTACTAGTTGAATAAAAGCAGATTATCTTGTTAATTCTTATTATGGACAAAATAGCAAATAATTTATGTAATATGTTAATATTTTAAGTTACTTGATATCATGTTAATTTTTAATATTCATGTGAAAAACTTTAATTTCAATAAAGAAATATGTAGAAACATACCTAATACAACAAATTAGACAAATACTTTTTATCTGGTGCACATAGAAAGACATACTAAGAACTGATTGGGATATTAAAATATTAAGATGATTAAATGCTGAACTAGAGTTGAAGAGTGAGGTAACAGAAAGGTATTTATTAGAGTTTATTTTTTAATTTTTTGTTTTTTTAGAGAAAGAGAGCACACATGCCCATACACACATGCAAGGTCGTGGGGAGGGGCAGATGGGGAGAGGGAGGGAGAGAATCTCAAGCAGGCTCCATGCTGAGCTCCAAGTCCCATGCGCCTCTTGATCTCAGGACACTGAGATCATGACCTGAGCCGAATCAGAAGTTGGATGCTTAACTGACCAAGCCACCCAGGTGCCCCTAGAGTTTAGAATTTCCTTCATTACGTAGAACATTATTCCCAGCATATGTAATTACATAATTATTACATAATTACATAATTAATTATATAATATTACATTTGATGTAATTAATATAAGTAATTGATGTGACACTGGGTAGTGGGGAAGCAAGATTGCCTCGTACTTATAAAATATTTGAAATTTGTTCTGGTATTAGAATTGTTAGCCACCATTTTTAGACAAATTCATTTGGTTGTTAAGTAACCATATGTATGTGACAACTACTTTGTGCAGAGCTCTGAGCCTGCTGTTATACCGACATTCCCATCTACATCAGTATGACAGAAACTACAGAGATGGCCCTCCAGGACTTTAGCAACTTACGGAGTGGTAAATTTTGAATCACATTTTTGGAAATTGATAAAGAATCGACAACTTTTTACTTTGCCAACCAGTTATAAAAAAAAAAGAAAAGATTACCATCTACCATCGTGTCACCATTTTAACAACCCCCAAAAAGTGGTATACATAATCCAAACCAAGAAAACTTAGCCAAATTAAACCAGCATCATGCATATTTACAGAAAGTTACAGAGGACAGTGCATATGTGTGTATGTGTACGTGTGTTATATTATTATACAGTACCGATTGCTGGTCAGGAGATACCTCATTTTTTGGTGTTTTTTAAAAAAATAAATATTAAATACATAAAGAAAATACCTATGTATATGTATAGATAATATATATACATACATACAACTATATAATGAAATATTCAGCCATAAAAAAAGAAGGAAATTTTGCCTTTTGTGACAACATGGATGAAGCTTGAAGCTATTATGCTAAATGAATAAGTAAGTGAGACAAAAAGACAAATACTGTGTGATCTCACTTATATGAGAAATCTAAAAGAATCGGACTCATAGAAACAGAGAATAGATTGGTGGTTGCCAGGGTCTAGAGGGTAAGGGTGACATCTACTGATTGTCTTTTTTCATTTGCTTTTTGATCTTCCTGATTCTTGGTGTGATGACTGATTTTCTGTTGCAACCTGGACGTTGGTGATCGTGAGACTTGGACCTTATACTTTCTGTTTTAGCTGGTTTATTCCAACATGCCCTGGCAGAGATTTGGGGAAGGGTTACTAGCACATTACAGTCAGGCTGGGGTGGAAAGCCCGGAAGCCCACCTGGCCTCTGTTGACTCCGTAGAGGGCGTTTCTCATGGGTACTGGGTGAAGGTGGGGGCTCCAGCACCACTAGGCCTCCCGTGACACCTCCTGGACAGGTTGGAGTAGGAGCGCCCATGACTGCTTTCCACACAGACACCACAGAAGGGGGTGGCCCTCATTACTGCTGGGCAGTAATAACATTCCTGTCCCACTAGGAGGCATTCTCTGAGGGCACCCCAACAGAGAGGGGTAAGAGCTTATCACTGCTGGCTAGGGTAAGAGTCCGAGCTACCCCCACTGTGGGTACTGAGGACCTCTTTACTGGTCCGGTAGGGATGAAAGGCCCAATTCCTCAGTCAAAACATTCAGCTACAACCATCATTTAGATCTTTCATCTGCTTATCATCTGCTAACCATTCTTTTCATTGTTCTAGATGCCAAGTTATTATTTATGCTGTTGATAGTAAGTCTCCCATTTGTTTAATCAACGAAAATTTTGCTAGAAAGTATCCGTCTTTCTCCCTTTTCTTTGTATTTATCTTAAAATCATTTTCTTTTTTTCCTTTTGTCTCTTATTCCAAATATACTCTATTCTTTTTCATTCTGAATTCAAAATTCTAATTGTCCAAACTTTTCAAGAATGAACATATTTCTCTCTAAGAAGCTTAAGGGGCTTTTTATAAACTATTTATAGATAATGTATACTTCCTCTTTCTTCCCATAAATTTTCATGGACTCCTTACAGAAATGATTCCATGCCTACAATTCCATGGAAAGTCTTCACTTAGTTTGCTTTGTGATCACTCAAGAGAGTGGAAATTCTTTCTTCAGTGTTTGTTAATCTCTGTTCTTTATTTCTTCCATTTATTCATTTTATTTTTTAAAGATTTTATTTATTCATTTAACAGAGAGAGAACACAAGCAGGCAGAGAGGCAGGCAGAAGCAGAGAGAGGAGCAGGCTCCCCGCGGAGCAAGGAGCCCGATGCCGGCACTCGATCCCAAGACGCCGGGATCATGACCTGAGCCAAAGGCAGTTGCCCAACCAACTGCGCCACCCAGGCGTCCCTCCATTTATTCATTTTAAAACACTATTTTTTTTGATTCTCCTATAGACCCATTCCAAATTAACTCTTGGCATCTCAAAGTTGTAATCTGAAATCTGACTAGTCAAACCTGCAGTGCAGCACGGACATTACCTAATTGTGTGCAGAGGCTCTGTCACTGTCCCTGGATAATATTTTTTCTGTTCCAAATTCATATATCCCTACTTCAACCTAATACAAGGCTAAAATATTTTTTATATTCCATACATAATCCATTCTAACATTCCAAGTAATTCTAAAACTGTGTACATGAAAAATCAAGAAAATAATAATCTCTGGCAAAGTAATGAAGATATTACTACTGGAAATCACACAGATGGATATAGGTTGACTAAATAAAGTTAAAAATAAGCAAAAATACTGTTAAGAATCCTTATGTACACCCCATATTTATCGAAGGACTACTGTACATTTTATCTAATGTCTTAAGAGGACTACTGCAAATTTTATTTAATGTCCTAGGAATTTTACCCCAATTCGTTATAAATAATATAGAACAAATAAGAAACCATAAATCAAACTAGATTTGTGGGAAAATGCAATTAGGATTTGCCTGAATGGTGGGTGCTATCCATAAACCAATTAGGAAGAATGGGTGTCACAGCAGAATGCTTTTAATAAAATCTAATGCACTTGGGAACCAAGATATTGAATGCACTTTGAAGTGACTATAAATGACAGAGTACTTTATATGCCTACACTTATTGAATGCTGAAATGGATTTAGGACATAGAGCACAGGCTCTGACATATGGTCACAAAAACTAGTAATAATTAATAGGAAAGAATTTTAAGGTTCTCTAAAATTCTTCATCATATAGTTGAAAGCTTGCTTTTCAATAGTTTTATTTTTTAGTATAAACTGAAGTTGCTAAAAAAATGACCTTTACTTCAAGTGGGAAATCTATATTGTGTTATTCTAATTAGTTTGTTTAGCCAGCTTACCAACATTGAAACAATAAGATGCAAAGACATTAATTTCCTATTTTCATCAGCTGTTAAAAAAATTATTTATTATTTATTTGGGAGAGAGAGCGAGCACCTTGAGAGATCATCTTGAGAGACCTCTCCCCTTGAGAGAGGGGAGTGGAGAAGGGGGAGGGAGAAGGGAGCAGGGAGCTCAGAGTTTGGCTCAGGACCTGAGTCAAGGGCAGATGCTTAACAAATTGAGCCCTCCAGGCACGCCTCCTATTTTCATCAGCTTTAACCTGGAATTTGGATTCATTGAAAGCCCTGTGGTTAAGCAGTTAGTGGGCAAGAGTTGTACTATCTACAAGCTACAGAGCATTTGAATATTAGCCCCAGGACTGGCAACTTAATTGCCATCAGCCTAGACTTCTGAGTAAGTCGGACTATGATTCAGTGTCTGCCCCACTTGTCAATCATAATTGTTCTAACATATCAGAAATTTTGCATTACCTACGGTTACCAGATGACCAAGGAAATGCTTGCAAAAGTATTACAAATTAGTAAATCTGATTGTAGTAGTAGGTGGGGCACCTCAAGTTAAAAAAAGTCAGTTCATATTATCAGGTAAAGTTTGTATAAGAAACTTTAATAATAAAACATTATGATAGTGATGTTTTCATTAGTAATAGCCAGAAAAGATAACAATGCCTTATATGGTAAAATATATGTATTTCAACAAATGTTCAACATATACAGACTTAATGTGGACTCTTTAAGAATCAGGCCCTACAGGTAATAATTAGTGTCAGGGAAAACATCCAAGTAAGTGGGTAACCTATTTTAGGAAGCTTATTTCGCTGAGATCTAAAGGCATGGCTGGGAGTCAGGATGATCAGTCTGAACTTTACTGCAGTGGTCCAAGCATAAGGTGGCAAAGGCTTTAAATTAGGACGCCATCAAGAACAACAACAAAATCCCTTAATAAACTATTCATTGTTTTACGGGCATTTTTGGTTTCAGTTTTTGACAAAACCTACATGAAATGATCCTCGTGGACAGGAAAATCTAAGCTTTAATAGCCTCAATAAACTGGCAGAAATCACAGAGTTAGTAAGTAGTAGGAAAGAAACCCCCAGTGCTTCCGCTCTACAGGACATGTCCTTAGTAATGCTAGCGGGCTGGGTTTGGGGAAAAACGTGGAGGGGAATTATCTAGGGCACATGACTGATTGAATGAGGAGATCCAGAGGCAGAGACGAAATAGACTTCTGACTATAAAGATGCAAATAACCAATTTGTTTAAGTTACATGAAAAATAAACTATGAGATGAGGGGAAATCTTATTAAATCACTTTGAATTATACCACCTATTACTAATTTTGTGCTGTTTCCTTCTAGAACATATGTACAAATATCATAATTTTTCATTTTTAAGTCCATTCCATTTAATGTACTTTTTCATGTAGTGTAATATGTTTTGATGTTACTATGGATAATAGAAGTTCATTTTTTGTGGCTAAGCAATATTCCACCACTTGAAATTATATTTGAAATTTATATTATTTCTGATTTTTTTTGCATTTTGTAATCACAGTATGATAAACATCTCAGGCATATCACATTTCCCCCATTTATATAATACCCTTCAGACGGAGTCTCTCATATGAGATAATAAAATTTATCAAAATTTATATGTTGTGATTCTTGATAAAATTATTTGCTGATTAAAGAGAAGAATAGATCTTCTGTCTTAGTCTGCCTGGACTGCTGTGCCAAAATACCATCGATTAGATGATTTAAATGATAGATATTTATTTTCTCACAGTTCTAAAGGCTGGACATCCACAATGAGGATGGCGGCATGATCAGGTTCTGATGAGAACCATCTTCCTAGCTTGCAGACTGTTGCCTTCCACTATGTCCTCATGTGCCAAAGAGTGCTCGAGAGGTCTGGTCTCTCTGCCTCCTCTCTTAGGACAGTAATCGTGTCACAGAGGCCACAGACTTAGGGGCCATCTCATTAACCTAATCCCAAATGCCCCACCTCCAAACACCATCACACTGGGAGTTAGTGCTTCAACCTATGAAGTTTGCAGAACATAAACATTCAGTCACTGACATCTTCCTATTGTTCAATTTGGATTATTACGTTTAACAAATGAGGATGAATATTTTCTTATTTTAGTATAAGTGCTATATGCATACATTTGTGAAAGTATGTTCATGTCTTTTCCATATTAATATCAATTTGCATGAATTTTTTTCTATCAAGAGATATCAACCATTGATTGCATTTATTGTAAATATCTCCTCGCCTTCTTTGTTTTCCATCTTTACTTATTTAGCATTTTAAATTTTTACACTTTTTTTTTGTTTTTTTGGTAGAAAAGTTTCTGTTTTTTCTTTACTTGCTCTTTTTGTCTTTGACTTTGAGTTTCGTTGTATCATTCCTCCGTCAGGATATTGTGACTGCTGTGCACAGTGACTATTCACTAATTAAATCATATCCTTCATCTACTTAAAATCCACAGATGATTTCCCACTGACATGCATTCCCACTGTGCAGACATTTGGAAGCTGACGGTGATGCCTCTGGTTACTTCTCCACAGGCTCCTTCACCAGTTATGCCCACATACTGGCCATTCTCAAATATGGCCTGCTCTCTTCGGGCTCTATGACCTTCCTGTTCCATCAACCTCTTATTCTCCCTCAGTCCTTCATTCCTTTCACTCCTTCTTTTTTTCCTGGATAACCACAAATCACCTTCATGACTCAGCACAAACCTCACTAATTTTAAGAAGCCTTTTCTGACAGGTCATATTCCAACCTTGGAGTGGGGCTTAAGTTCTTCACATTAGGCCTGGAATGCCTAAAGGACAGACTAGCAGGAGACCACGAGAACAATCTTTATGGAGATTATCAGTGAGATCTGGGCCATTGATAAAATTTGCCTTTAGTCAAGTGGTGGGTTAAATCTATGGAAATTGGTAAATTTTTCCAAAGGGAAAGTAAGTATACAGTGAGAAAAAGGCTGAGAACTTGAAACATTTCCTGAAGACTTAATAATAAATGGATTCTATGGGAGAATATGAAGAATAGTCAGAATGGTAGCAAGAAAATGGGGAAGGGATGGTATAGAAATCAACGAATGAGAGGAACAAGTTTTTTAATGATACAAGTGGGTCAAGTAAGAAGAGGGTTGAAAGTTCTCTGAAAATTAAAAAGCTATCCTGGCATGATGGAATGGAAAACAGACTACAGTGCATTGAGGGATGGATGAGGAATGTGAAACCTGATGTTGTCTTCGGAGCCATCCTGCCCCATGAACTGTCATAATCTGAGTTGCTAGTATGGTAGAATTGTTAAAGTTGGGCAAAGTTATTGTTTTTGGAAACGGAGAAAGAAAAAATATTAATGGGCTATAATACTGGAATTCATAAATGAAATCACTTATGGAACTGGAATAGATTTTAGAATAAAATATATATTTATGACTAATACAGTTATCTTGAATGGCCAGAGAAATATGTGAAGTATAGGTTTTTCAGTGTTAGAAACTCATAAACCTGAATTCAAGGACCTATGGTCACATACATTAAAATATTTCTTAGAAACAGAGTTAAGAAATTGTCTCTAAAATAGATCCTGCCTGGGCCCCTGGGTGGCGCAGTTGGTTGAGCGACTGCCTTCAGCTCAGGTCATGATCCCGGAGTCCCGGGATCGAGTCCCACATCGGGCTCCCAGCTCCATGGGGAGTCCGCTTCTCACTCTGACCTTCTCCCTTCTCGTGCTCTCTCTCACTCTCTCTCTTTCCTAATAAATAAATGGATAAAATCTTAAAAAAAAAAAAATAATTAAAAAAAATAAAATAAAATAAAATAGATCCTGCCTATGTCATTCATTCATTCATTGAAAAATGTATTGAATATATAATATTTACAAGTCACTAGGCTTGGTATTATTGGTGACAAAGAAGTAAGTTAAATATATTATTCTCAAGACACATCATTTAGGAAAAGAGATGAGAATATTCCCCAGACTCTTCTATAGAAATAAGCAGGTAATATGCCACAGAAATGCCACAGAAAGATACATAGAATTCTGTACACTCAGACGATAAAACATTTCAGTTTTAAGGCATTATTTCTTTCATTAGAAAATGTTATTTAGCTTTGCAAAATATCTATACTTTTCGGTGGAGCCAGGCAACAATATTTTAATTTCCTATAAACTTGAATTCTGTACAATTTCATTTAGAAATAATCATCAGAGATTTTGGTTGCTGAATCACAGATTTGTGTATTTACAACTTTTGTAGCTATTAATGATTAAATCAAAACCAACTGCTTGTATTTTCTGTACATTTCTTAGGTCTAAGTAACCATCGATATTGTCAGTTTTATGACTCCAAATTGATTACTGATGAGACCAATATATATTTTCTTCTCACTATATATATATATATATATATATTTTTCTTCTCACCTTTCACATTAAAATACCCACATTTTCTCTTTTGAAATTCACTTGTATGAGAAAATTTTGCTTAAAATTTAAGGCTTGTGTGACTCTTTAAATGTAATAATTTAGATTAGTCTAAAGTGCTTATAGAGACTAGTTTAAATATGATTAGAATAAATAAAAACTAAAATAGTATTGTGGATATTATAATAAGTTGTAATTAAATTAGCATTGTCATATGATGATTACATCCCCCCCCCAAGAAAAACCCCAAGAAACTTATAATGTAGTTTTTCACATAGGTAGAATGTGGATACAGTGTTAATGAAGACAGTAATATGGAATAAAATGACAAATATTTCGATCAAAAAAATCTAGAAGACTTTAGTACTAGACTTGTCTATTCTTCTTGACAATAAATTATGCCCTGCCTTGTTCTCAAAAGGATCTAAGGCAGCTTGTGAAGATACACATATTATAGAAGAAAGCATGAGCATGGTGTAGAGGAGTGAGTTCCCATACATCGTGGGCAAGTGATTGTACTATTTGGAGCCTCAGCTTTCTCATGGGTCAAAATAAAAAATTACACTGGCTGACCTCTAAGATTCTTTCTACACCTTTATAACCTAACATCTATATTTATTAATTCAACAAATATTGAGGACAAACAATATTATCAGAGAATCCACCCCACGACAGAACTAAGTGGAATCTCAAAAAGCACATAAACTCCCTGTTGGAACCCACAGGGGCTATGGAAATACATCCCTGTTTACATTTCGAGGTTTATTTTTCTCAGCTCTATCACCTTTACAACGACCTCAGTTTCACAGATTCAAGACTTCTTTCAGGCTATGATCCAATAACTTGATATAAAAATGCTTCTGCAACAACTGTATGAAATAAGGAAGTCCCGAAGATTGCTGAGAATATTACGGTTATGTCATTTTAAATTTACAACTAAACTGGAACACACTTGGCACTAAGATTTTATTTCAAAATGTTGTCTCTGTAGCCTAAAATAGTTCTGAAAGCAATATTGGACTACACAGTTTCTCTAAATTGTTTTGTTTAAAGTAATAGGCATCGGTGGTCCTTTAAATTCTCTACTGTAGGGGGGAAAAAGGAGATTGATAGCCTTTCCTAACAAAACGAGATGCAATAATCAAATGATAAAAGAGAAATCTTGACAGTTGAAGGCTAAAAACGTTTACTCAAAAGCTGTTCTCTCCTTGCAGTTAAATATGGGAAAAGGCCACATATTTAAGTGCTTGAGTGTGATTCTTGCTATCAACTTGTCTCCAGAGAGTCATCAGAGATTTCAATTTAGACTATGCTGTTTAGCATCTGTCTTGTAGAACTGATAAAATGCCTGAATGCCTGAGACAGCTTGGCTAATACACTGTCACACCCAACACGAAGGCCAAAGAAATGAGTGAGCTAAATGTGAAAGGAGAATATAAATGGGTAAGAGTTTAAAATATACTGTATTCCTCCTATACCTTTTATGTTGAAAGCGTGGTAAATAGTTTATATCTAATGTACATGTCCTGTGCCTTGCAAGAGAGTTCTTTCTTACTGAATAATTAGAATAAAAATTTTTTTTTGTTATATGTGGAGAAACCGTGACCATCCGCATCTTACATATCATGAATATTTTAAATAGAAAATGTGAAAATCCTTGTGTCTAATGATCTAAGCTGATAGTCCCTGGAGGAGGGGGAGGGGGAAACAACCTAGCTATTTAATAGACAAAAAATTTTTTTTGGAACTCTCTACAATAAAATATATTTATATAGGTAAAAAAGAGTTCTGTCTTCCCATCAGTCTATGGCTCCCTCTAAAATAAAGTACTTTGAAAGTTCATATAATTATAGAGATGTTCAATACACTCATTAGAAATTATAAACTCTAATGGACAGATAAAGGAAGAAAAGAATGTAAAAACACGTATGTTATCACACATATGAAGCACACATATTGCAACTTAGCTGGAAGATAACATGATAAATACAAGATTAAAGTCTGATCAATCTGGGTTTTTCCACCATGATTTCCAGCACAGTTCATTCAACCAGTAAAGAAATGTTAAGAATGTAAAAGGGGAAGAAGAAAGAGCAAAGATACACCTAAGTAGTACCTAAGTAGTATCTAAGACGTACCTAAGTAGTCTATCCTAAGTAAAGTTAGTCATGCTTCATTCACTATCCAGATGTAATATGTTTTTTTAATTTTTATTTACCTCATATTTTATTTTTTAATAAACATAGGACATTTTTCCTGAGCCAAGATCTTCATCTGTGAATGACAGCTGCAGGTAAGCCAGCCTGTGGCCAAAATAAAGCCAACTAGTCCACATGGAGAATAAATTCTTGACCTCTTCTCTATTAACCACAAATTGGGGGCGCCTGGGTGGCTCAGTGGGTTAAGTATTTGCCTTTGGCTCAGGTCATGATCCCAAGGTCCTGGGATTCAGCCCCACAATGGGGTCTCTGTTCAGTGGGGAGTCTGCTTACCCCTCTGCTCCTCCCCCTGCTTGTTCTCTCTCTCTCTCTCTCTCTCTCTCGCAAAAATAAATAAATAAAATATTTAAAAAACAAAAAAGCCACAAACCAACCTTGGCCATTTGTCTAACTAACCCCAACTAGACATTCACAGCTTGCCCACTCAGATTTATCAGTAGCTTTCTTTTTTTTTTTTAAAGATTTTATTTTTTTTATTTATTTGACAGAGAGAGAGAGAGAGAGAGAGATCACAAGTAGGTAGAGAGGCAGGCAGAGAGAGAGGGGGAAGCAGGCTCTCCGCTGAGCAGAGAGCCCAATGCGGGGCTCGATCCCAGGACCCTGAAATCATGACCTGAGCCGAAGGCAGAGGCTTTAACCCACTGAACCACCCAGGCGCCCCTAACAGTAGCTTTCTTTACGTTCAGAAGTTTTCCTCCTTCCATAGCCATGGTTTACCTCAGATATATGCATGCAAGTAATGATTTGAATAGAATTTTTGTTTGTTTATTTTTGGTTTTTTTTTTATGAATAGAATTTGTAGGCATGATTTGAAACATGCTGGATATTAGACTTTTATACAAATATTTCTCATGCTTACAAAAATAATTTACACACACACACACACCCTGAGTCAGTGAGGTGTTTCCTCCTGTCTTTCCTTTGAAACATGTTACTGGATCTTTATTTTTACTATAGAATGAAATATAAGATAACCTTGCCTTTAAAAGGAGTACAGGAGAAGTCCAGAAAACACTGTCCCCTTCCTAGTCTACTTTAGTTCCTTACTATCTAAGAAGTACTAAATCTCAAAGGTCAAAACAATTTCTAGCATGTACACTTCTTTCCTCTTTTTATTCTAAAATCATACAAACATAATATGAATTTCATTTACTATAAAATTAGGAGAAAAAGTGACTCATCAAAAATGAGCCAACATCTCACATATATCAGAATGGCTATCACCAAAAGACAAGAAATGACGAGTGTTGGCAAGGATGTGGAGAGAAGGAAGCCCTCCCGCACTGTTGCTGGGAATGTAAATTGGTGAAGCCACGATGGAAAACATTATGGAGTTTCCTCAAAAATTAAAAGCAGAACTAACATATGATCCTACTATTCCACTTCGGAATATTTATCTGAAGAAAATAAAAACATTAATATGAAAATTTACATGCACCCCTATGTTTATTGCAATATTTACAATAGCTAAGATAGGAAAAGAACCTAAGTCCATCAATGGATGAATAGATAAAGAAACTGTAGTATATATACATAATGAAATACTACTCAGACATAAAAAAGAAGGAAATCTTGCCTTTGGTGACAACCTGGATGGACCTTGAGTATATCATTTAAAAAAAAAAAAGTTAGCTAAGATAAGGCATTAGTCATGTGGGAGGAAGGGAAGAGATAAATCATGATGTGTGATGAGAGAGATTAAGTAATGAATTTAAGAAAACATCAGAAAAAAATGTTTCTGATGAGGAAGATCCCGTAGAGAGCAAACTTTATTTCCTGTTTGTAAAAATGGTGGTAAGAAGGGCTCATAGAAGAAGACCTTTCAAATCCATTTGGGATCAGAGAAGCACAGGAGAAGGGTCCTCAAAATACATACATAAGCAAATAGCATTGGCAACCATCATTCTTTTGACAGTAGAGAAATTAGAAGGATTTTGGATTATAAATCCCAGAAGAATGCTACTCTCTATCCCGACCCAGAAACCTACTTCAGATTACAGTCTAGGAAAAGCCAACTCATTGAATTGTGAGCATTAAAATGGGACCTGGAATGGCACCAAAACAAAAATACTATTAAAAAAGAATGTGAGGGGCGCCTGGGTGGCTCAGGTGGTTGAGCAACTGCCTTCCGCTCAGGTCATGATCCTTGAGTTCGGGGATCAGGGGATCAAGTCCCACATCAGGCTCTCAGCTCCACGGGGAGTCTGCTTCTCCTTCTGACCTTCTCTCCTCTCATGCTCTCTCTCACTTTCTCTCTCTCAAATAAATAAATAAAATCTTAAAAGAAAAAAGAATGTGAATCAAAGAGCCATGAAACTTAACAATTTCAAGAAAAATACAATTGCAGAGACAAATACTGTAACCAAATATTTTGTCACGAATTTAAAAAACTTGGTGAAGCAACCACTTGTATAGAAGATCAAAAAGTAGAAAGGTAAGAATTATGACAGCGAAGGAATGGCAATGTGATAAAAGATGAAACATAAGCTGGAGGCCTTCCAAGAACAAGTAGGAATAAAAAATTCAAAATATGCAGATGAAACTGGAAGGGAAAAAGGGGAAAAAAAACCACTGCAAAACTAAACACAGGATATTGGTGATTGTATTAGAAACATGGATGTGAGATGTGAGAGAGCTGTGATATGAGAAATATTTAGGAGATTTCTTAGGAAACATCAGGAGATGTGAGAGAGAAACAAAGTCTGGCCAAGGAGAATGAGCATGCATAACCGAAGTCCTCAAAGAAGAAATTCAAAAGAATAGGGGGAAATATTTAAAACAACCAATTAGAAGATATAAGCTAAGAGACCTTAGTTATAATAGTGAAAGATTGAAAATATGGAAATAATTTATAGGATATGTATAATATCTATATGAAGACACTTTAAAAATGAATAAAAGATACAAATAAGAGTTGTAAAATCAAAAACAATTTTCTATGATAGAAAAATTATGCATCATGAAATGGTCAATTTTACTAAGTGAGTTTATACATTTAACACAATACCAATAAAAATATAACCTGGTTTCTCTTTTCAGAAATAGACAAGATGATTCCAAAGTTTATGTGTTAAAATAAACCAACAAGATTATGTAGAAAATCTTTGAAAAAGAATCAGTGTGTGTGGCTACAAGAATAGAACACTAACTAGCAATAGATCTAAATAATCACATGCATTGAATATATCACTAAGTAGACCTCAAATCAATGGGGAAAACATGGACTACTCATTAGTTGGTATTGGGACAATGGTATACATTCAGAAAAAAGTAAAATTGGATCAATTCTTCTAATTCAACTAACAGAATTAGTTCCAAATGGATGAAATGTTTAAATGAAAACAAAAAGAAACAATAACTGTCCTAGTGGGGAATAAGGGATCCATACAATGGCCTGCAAAGCCTTACACATCCTGCTTCCACCATTTCTTCTCTGGTTTCCTCTCCTGCTACTCTCCAAAACTGACTTTGCTCCAACATACTGGCTTCCCTGCTGCATTTTGAACACACCAGTTATATTCCTAATTTTGGAAACTTGCTCTGATTGTTCCCACTGCCTGGAGTGTTCTCCCTTTATGTTTGTTTGATGAACCCCCTTACCTCTCTTAAGCACCTGCCCAAATCTTGTCAACGAGATCCATCATGATCATTCCATTTAATATTAACAGTCTCCCCACCTTGTGCCTTCTTATCCAGCTCTGCTTTTCTTTTTTCCTTAGTGTTCATTCCCTTCTAACATACTATGAAATGTATTTATAACATTTATTATTTATTGCCTTCCTACCCAACCTAAATTATAAACTGTAATTAATGAATTATTGTTTGTTTTGTTCTTTCTTAGATTAATAGTGCCTGGTACAGAATAGTTGTTTAATAAATATTTGTTGAATTAATGCATTAATTAATTAGATAAGATAGTAGAGGAGACATTGCTGATGAATGTGGAAAGGCTGCACTACTCAATATAGGGTGCTGAGACATCTGTATTCAGGTAAAAAATAAAATTGGAGCTGTACCTCACACCATACACAAATTCAATTCCATTTAAATATTAAATATTAGAAAAGATATGGAGGAATAGGAAGTCTCATCCCTATGGTTAGAGGAATACAGCCACTCTGGAAAGCATTTAGCATTGTCTAGTAAAGTTGCATGTATAAAGATGCCATTGCATTCCTAGGCATCCAGGAATTTCATGCTTTAAGTGTCCTAATCTAAGGTTACCATCTCTTCTCTTTCTAGATCATCTCTATGAAGCCCTAACCCTAAAACACTTCATTGTAACAGTCATCTGCCTCCTTTTCCTTTATTCTCTCTTTCTGCACTTCATGGTTTGATCAGTCTAATAACTCATCCCTTGGACTTCCCTCAATCCCCTTAACCCTCTCTTGGGTTTTTGTACTTTGCAAAACCCCAATGTTCCCTAAATAAACTCACTGCCAACTTTGGGCAAACACCTATGCACCTAAAAGAGGGGATTTTATTACACTCTCCTATTCTTTCTCCCCACTCATATACACAACTGTTTCACATAATTTATTCTCTGCTCAAGCCTCTAGAACCTCTTCCCCGCCCACATTCACAGCTAATAATCTTGCTCCTCTTCATTGAAAAATAGAAATGACATAGAGAATTTCCATATGCTCCGACCACCACATCTATTCACTTAACCTGTAATACATACACACATGCCTGCCAGGCGTGCATCCGAACCCATGCTTTCTCATGGCTCACCTTACTACAGCTTTCCATGACTGCTCTTGCTTAAAATTACATATCACACCCTGCTAGAACAGAGTACTAGCATTTCTTCCTTCTAGAACAGAGTACTGGATGGTGAAATTTAGATCAAAGGAATGCCATTTATTTTAAATCATTTAAATAGAGGTAAAAAGCACCAGGGCAGGGTTAGTCTGAAAGAAAAGGAAAACAAACATAACTGGCATGCATTAATTTATGGAGGATTTGTTGTTTTAGGTTCCAAGCATTTAGGAGTGAACAAGAGAGGTAAGATCCACGCTCTCCTGGAATTTATTATAGAAGGATCAAGCAACCTATAAATGCATGTTTAAAGTAAGACAATAGTAGATATTAGAAGACATTGTTCTGACATATTTGAAAATTTCTATGTGAGGTGGGGGAGGAAAGAGGGATGAGTTCAAAATGATGTTAAGATCTTAAACCTGATCCTGACCTACAGAAATAGTAAAGTTAAGATAAGCACAAAGCAAACTAGAGTCAGAATGAGAAAAAAAGAGCAAATGTATCCACTGAAATCACTGTTTTCAGTTTGGCTTTCAATCTTTGCAAGTTCACACATATATAATCTAAGTATCTATAGAATGATTGTAACTATAGAACGTATCTTGAAGTATGTGAAATTTATAAGGATCACATATATAAATTGAAAGCAACATGCTAATTCTACCCATAATAACCAGAAAAACTGGTTAGAAATATTGTACTCATCTATTTTAACAAAAAATTTGACTCTATCTTTAAATATATGTTTCTCCTTTTGGAAAAGCTCCTGGACAATACACAATAATATAGGACTAAGGTTTTCTAAGTGATTAATCTTGTCATTTTATTAGAACTATCCAATCAAATGTAACTCAGTAGTTCAGAAGTGCAAAGTAATTTAAAGACGCTTTCAGATCTCTTCTGGCTTTAAGTTGTCTTTTGATACATGGCAGGATCAACACAGATCTAGATAAGACTACTCGTAGAGACATTTTAATGTTAAAGTGCCATTCTTCCAGAAAGCAATTTATATCTTCAGCCTACTTAAGAATGTGTAATAAATTTTGTGCAGAGGGAAAATCAGGTTTACAAGGTATTGAGGAAAGGGAACTATATGGTAAGATTTAAAAGGGCAGTACAGATGATTAATGAGCCAGAAAGACTGACTTATGAGGAAGATTAATAGAATTAACTATGTATGGAACAACTAAGTAGAAGTATATATATATAAGGGAGAAAATTATTTCACTTGTTATAAAACAATAGAACATTCTATTACGATATTTAAAACAAGACTGGCAAAGGGAGAACTATACAAGGTCCTGAGAATCCATGAGCGTGCACATCTGAGTTATCAAACTCTAATGACATATATGTTTTTAATCCCAGGCCCTGTGCTAACAACATCATTGCCAATTCTGGAGCATTTAGTTCATGCCAATGTTATACAAGGGGAACAAAGACTTCTTCCAATCACGTTACATCCAAAAACTTTTAAAGATCACTTATACATATTTTGCTACTTAAAAAAAACATGAAAGCAGACTCTCTAATCAGATAAAACAGAAGAATTGCCTACTATGTAAGATCTGGTTCCAATATCGGTATATTAATATTGAGGAATGGTAGGTCATCAATGTTAAAGGCTAATCTTATGGTAAAGTTTTTACTCCACATGTTTAAATATTTGATAAACCTATAGTTATGCTATAAAACTAAATCTTAAAAACTTACATATTTCTTTGAGACTTTTTTACCTAGTGCTATAGGAACTAGCAACTGCTGGATAGAAATATTACAAAAATCATTATAGCAAAGCTCAAAGATCAATTATTCTGAAAATTTGTCCTAAGCTTTTAAAAGTTATGAAGTTAAAAAGATAATAAAATAAAAGTTATGAAATTATCTCTTTCTCATCCAAGGATCAAAAGGGGGGAAAAATACCTTTTCCATTCTCTTAGCTTCATTGCAAATAACTAACATATCTTTTTTCCTTTTTTTAATTTGTTTTTTTCCTTGCATATTTATTTATTTATTTATTTTTAATTTGTTTTTTATTATTATGTTCAATTAGCCAGCAGGCAGTACATCATTAGTTTTTGATGTAGTGTTCAATGATTCATTAGCTGTGTAACACCCAGTTCTCATCACTATACATGCTCTCCTTAACGCCCATCACCAGGTTACCCCATCCCCCCAACCACTCCCTTGTGTAACCCTCAGTTTGCTTCCTGGAGTCCAGAGTCTCTCAGTTTGTCTGAGTTTGTCTCCCTCTCTGATTTGCATTACTAGATATTTACCCCAAAGATACAGACATAGTGAAAAGAAGGGGCCCATGCACCCCAAAGTTCATAGCAGCAAGGTCCACAATAGCCAAACCGTGGAAGGAGCCTAGATGCCCTTCAACAGATGAATGAATAAAGAAGATGTGGTTCATATATACAATAGAATATTATCCAACCATCAGAAAGGATGACTACCCACCATCTGCATCAACATGGATGAAACTGGAGGGGATTATGCTAAGTGAAATAAGTTAAACAGAGAAAGACAATTATCATATGGTTTCACTCATATGTGGAACATAAGGAATAGTGTGGAGGACCACAGGGTAAGAGAGGGATAACTAACATATCTTAAGTTTTACAACAAAAGATCAAATATTTGCTTCAATTGTTTTTTAAATTCTCATTTCAAAATTTTAAAAATTCAAAGTACTTGTCCAACAGTAACATTGAACTAGCTTTAATAAGTTTCAGAAAAACCAAAGAATAAGCATCTTTATGCCTCCCAAATCCAGAACACTGAGGTTTGTATTTTCTTTCTGAATCTTGTGGTTTGGGTTTTTAAAAATATTTTACAAACCTAGTAACATGGACAAAACATGTTGAGTACTTGTAATCATAGACAAATATTTGATATCAGCTGCAGACGAAAGTTTACCTAGGCAAAGAGAGGGATATACATATATATGCCATATTTACACATATGTAGTCACACATGTACTCATATGTGTACATACATGTCACATATATACATATGTGATGTGTGTGCATAAATTCATGTGTAGTTACGTACATATACAGGTTAGGTCTCCTGATAGTTTTTTTCACGAGCATTTAGAGAAATTAGAACCTTAAAAAAAAAATAGCTCAGTACAATTCCATCAATCAAACATAGGGTATTAATCTAAGAAATTTGCTGACACAAGGAAACATAAAGTGCTCGTTATTAAAGACTGCCAATGTTTTGTAGCTTCTCCACCAGGTAATAAAACTATAAGTACAGAGTACATCAGCAGCCCTAATAAAATTGGTAGGTCTTCTCAGTCTGACAGGGCAAGGAATAAAACACAGATGAGCTACCCATAAATGAATAATCTAATATCAATCACTTCTTCCCTGCTATAATGTAAAAGCAAGAGCAGATCACATACTTATTTTTCTTCCTAGTGTAAACCATTACTCATGGCAGAAATTTCAGTATTTCCACTTGTAAAACTGCTACTCTTTTGTGTCATTTCAAATGTCATTTGGAAATTATGACCAATATATAGTTCATTGTGCACTATATTTGACTTAATAGAACTCTGCACTAACAATGCATTTGATTTCTTTTTTAATGAAATCTACAATGCCACTGACAAATTTTATGAACTTTGTTCATACTGGATCCTTGAACCACTCACAAGGACTACCTCCAAAACATTAAAAAGGAGAGGGAGAAATTTAACAAAAATTGCATTAGTGCAAAAAATGCTTAGTCCTATAACAGTCAACCCCCCAACCAACTTTTATTATGTGAAACCCATTAGAATTTTGTTTCTTCTGATCAAAGTCCAAAGAAGATATTCCTGCCTTCTATTTGATAATTCTGGGATTCAGCAACCCTTTACACTGTGACTCTACCCTTTTCCAGGTCCTAGGAGCTCTCTCCATTAATTCTGCTGATGGGAAGGAGAGAGAATGAACGAATGATTGCCTCTATGAGGTTTCAAGGGACCACACTGGGAATAACATACATTATTTCCACATACATTCCATTGGTTAAAACTCAGTAAAAAAGCACCTCTAGCTGCAAATAAGGCTGAGAAATGTAGTCTAGCTTTGTGCTCAGGACCATGAGAGAACAGGTTTCATAAGACTGTAACTAGTCTTTGCTAAAATCTACCAGCTTCATTGCCAAATCTCCCTTTCTCTCTTCTTTTCACCGATAGGTATGGGCTCCACAGACAAACCCAATGTCCCACCCAAGTGTGGTGAAGCTCAAAGGTGAAGATCTTGGAGTAATGTGGCACATGTGAACTCAAAGGGGAGCTTACTGGCCCCTCAGTACACCAATATACATTGGTGGAACAGGATAAGATAGCTACAGTGAATACTTCCATTTAGGAGAGGGAAAAACAGAGATACAGCAGTCCCTAGCAAGAAGGCATTGTGAGATCCCTCTGTCATGGTAGTGACAGAAAGTCCCTCTTTAGGACCTAATCTTGCTCTCTGGAGGGACCTCCCTCCTCCCTACTCTCTCCTCCATGCATCCTGGGTCTGCCCTCCAGGACTTTACTCGTTTGTCATCCTACATAAGATATTGGATACACAACACCAGAATTGGGGGCCTTTAGGAGCTGCACAGCTTTTATAATTTGCTTCTTGGTTTGCAAGTTTAAGGATCCAGGTGTTTATATCAGGAATTAATAGGTAAAGACTTTAGTTTCAGCTCATGGTTTCTTTGGCAATATAATGATCCCAGACATTGTGGATTTACATGTTTCTTTCTAGTCAGTGGTCTTTCTAGTCAGCTAATGACCACAGCTAAAGATCTCTCTTCATGCTACTCTTCTAGCCTGATTTATTTCCTTATTTTCTTGCCCCCATGACACTCACTCCCTATGTGCACATGCATGGACATGGTGTGTATGTTCACATAATTTTGGCTACTTTAAAACTATTTGAAAAATCAGTTGGGAGAGCCATATTTGATCTAGGCTTCAGGGCTCCAACAGTTTGTTTAATTGAGACATTTAACTAGGCCTTTGTATCTAAGAGCTTTCTCAAGCATATGTATTACTATTTGGAATCAAGAAGCAGTTACATTTTACAAACCTGTATGAATTTTGATCACTGAAATTTCTCCATTTCCATTTTTCTTTGCTTGGAAATGAGCCAATTCGTGCCTGATCTTACTTCTTCCTTGTAACACTTCGCTGAAGGCATCAAGAATAGCCACAGAAACTATTATTCTGAGTCTTTCTAAGCTTCTCCCCAGGGCCATAGCCTCAGGAGGAGCTAAGTCTGCCTTCCAAATTATTACAATTGATATTAAATGTTTTGCTCACAGAATCCCAATATTGCTCAGTCCTTCTGTGTGCTATACTTTTTCTCACAGCTCTTCTGCTCAGTTGCTAAGTCATTACCATATGCTTTTAGTTTTTGTTGTTGTTGTTATAATATTTGCCTACTCCACAACCAACTTCTAAATTTCTGCATTAGAAAAACACTATCTTCTATCACACACACACACACACACACACACACACACACACACCAAAGAACAGAACAAAACAAATATCTCAGTGGCCTAAAACTATGAAATCGCATTAAGATTTCAATCTCACAAGTTCAATGTAGGCATTCTTACTTTTTGGGTAGCCTTTAATGTAATCCTCCCATCTTGTGAGTCTACCTTCCTCTAGCCCTCAGAGTACTTTCTATCCAGATAAGGAGATGGAGAAACTGAGATAAGATGACCATGGGTAGGGATTTTTAGAACAAGAGCTAGAAGTAGTATTCATTAGGACTTAGTTACATGGCCTTCTTAATCCCAGTCAGAAAGAACGAGGTTTAATGAGTTCCTGACACATTGTAGAATGAAGAAAACAACAAAGCTCTAATAAGCATAGAAACAAAGACTCGAGAAAATAAAGATTAAAATCCTGTTTTTCTTTGGGAAGACTCAATAGTCTGAATTTGCTATTTTCACCTGATTAATCTGTAAAGTCAATATAATTATAATCCAACCAATGAAATGGTTAAAGAACTTAACTAAATGATTTGAAATTTATAATAAAGAGTAAAATATATTAATAATGGTGAGGTTGGCTGGGCACATGGTGGAGTAGGACTCCCCTAAGCACACCTTGTCCCACTGATTCAACTAGGTAACACCCACATCAGCATAAATAACTCAGGAAGTGACTTGAAGACTGACAGAATGGAATCCACAACTAAACGTAGGGAAGAGGCCACACTGAAGATGGTCAGAAGGGTGAAGACATGGTCTGGGAACAAAAGGAACTATGGCCATCCTTGGAGGGGAGGGAGCCTGTGGCTCAGGGAAGGGCAGAAAATAGACATTCACACCAGGGAGCCCCCAAACAGGAAGGATGAATCTCCATAATATTTGTCTTTCAAAGAGAGAGAGAGCCAAATTTCATGAGTTCTTAAAACTGGTAGGACTTAAAGCATGGAATTTAAAAAATCGGCAGGCAGGCTCTGCCCTGGTAGAGCCTGAAGGGTGTTAGGAAGCAGAGTTCCTGCCCTTAAAAAGAAAGCATGACACAAAAGTTCCTGCAGATACAGCTGTAGAACCAGCAGTTGGAAAAACACTAGGGGCAGATGGGGTGGAAGAGTGATTTGCTCATCTCAGAGCACAGACTGGGGAGACAGGGATCATGAACAGACCAATCACTCAAGGAATGAAAAAGCTTGCAGGTGCCATTTCCCTCTCCTACACCTTAGCATAAACAACAGCCATCTGGCTGGTGTGGGAATCAGCACCATATTAACCCTTGTTACCTAACTTGCTTACACCAAGCTCTGCCCCCTCTGCATTGGGGATCTGCCCTTCCCAGTCATCTGCACTTGAACTGCATTGCTGTGGGAACCTCCTGCATAAGACCAGTGCAAACCCTGCCAACATCACATCTCCTGACCTGTTTATTTTGTGGGACCACAGTTCTAGTGGCAGCAGGGGCAGGTCTCATTTCATAAGTATATCACCACCAACATTGCTACCCACAATAAGCAACCGGATTAAAGGAAAAAGAGGCCAATACTCAATAACAGAGTACATGCACCACACATAGGAGACATTCTCTAAAACACTAGTCCCTGGGGAACAGGGGACACTGCACTGTAGGGCACTATAGGACCTCTTCTATTATCATTAAGAGTAAGAGAAGTAGCTGACTTTCCTAACACAGAGAAATTCAGTCAAAATGAGGAGACAGAAAAACATCTCCCAAATGAAAAAACAAGGCAAAACCACAGCAAGAGATCAAAATGAAATTGATGTAAGTAATATGCCTGATGAAGAACTTAAAGTAATGATCATAAAGATACTCACCGGACCGGAGAAATGAGTGGACGACATCAATGAGACTCTTAACATGGAGATAAAAAGGAACCAATCAGAGATGAAGAGTGCAATAAATGAAATAAAAATACACTTGATAGAATAAATAGCAGGCTAGATGAAGCAAAGGAACAAATTAACGACCTGGAAGACACAGTAATGGAAAGTAACCAAGCATAATGGAAAGTAACCAAGCTGAGCAAAGGAAATGAAAGAAAATTATGCAAATTAATAGGTTTAGGAAACTCATGACTCCATCAAGCATAATAACATATGCATTATAGGGGTCTCAGAAGAAGAAGAGAGAGATAAGGGGATAGAAAAATTATTTCAAGAAATAATAGCTGAAAAATTCCCTAATCAGGGGAAGGAAACAGATATCCAGATTCAGAAGGCACAGAGATTCCCCAGCACCTCCTCCACCACCAAATTCAACCCAAGGAGGACCACATCAAGACACATAGCACTTAAAAGGAAAAAAGTACCATAAAGAAAATAATAATAACTTAAAAGCAGTAAGAGAAAAGAAGACAGTTACAAAAGAAATGCCATAAGGATTTGCAGCAGATTTTCAGCAGAAATTTTACAGGCCAGAAGAGAGTGGCATGATATATTCAAAGTTCTAAACAGGAAAAATCTGCAGCCAAGAATATTCTATTCAGGATGCCTATCATTCAGAATAGGAAGATAAAGATATTTTTTCAGACAAACAAAAACTAAAGGAATTCATGACCACTAAGTCAGCCTGTTAGAAATATTAAAGGAGACTCTTTGAATGGAAATGAAGACCATAGGTGAGAGTCTTAAGAGGAAAAAAAACCAAAGCAGTAAAAATAAATATTTCTTTAAAAATCAGTCAAGGGATTTACAAAATGAAAGGATATAAAATATGACACCATATACCTAAAATGTGGTAGGGAGAGGGGTGAAGAATAGGTTTAAACCTGGGCAATCATCATAATATAGATTGGTATATGTATAAGATTTTACACACAACCTTAATGGTAAACACAAATCAAAAATCAGTAACATACATGCAAGAAAAGGGTTCAAAGATATCATTAAAGAAAACAAACAAACCATGAAAGAGCACGAGAAGAAAGGATCAAAGAAAATCTATAGAAACAACCACAAAATAAGCAACAAAATGTCAATAAATACATATCTATCAATAATTACTTTGAATGTAAATAGACTAAGTGCTCCAATCAAAAGACAAAAGAAGATAGGGTGGAAAAAAAAATAAAAGACTCATCTATATGCTGTGTGTAAGAGACTCATTTCAGACAGAAAGACATCTGCAGATTGAAAGTGAGGGCTTGGAGAAACATTAATCTTGTAAATGGATGCCAAAAGAAAGTTGGGATAGCAATGCTTATATCAGACAAAATAGACTTTAGAACAAATATTGTAATAAGAGACAAAGAAGGACACTATATAATAATAAAGGGGATAATCCAACAAGAGGATATTAAAAACTGTAAACATTTATGCACTCAACATGGGAGCACCCAAACACCAGAATAGTTAATAAACATAAGAGAAATAATTGATAGTAATACAATGATAATAGGGGACTTGAACACCCCACTTAACATTGATAAGGAGATCATCCAAACAGAAAATCAACAAGGAGAATGGCTTTGAATGATACACTGAGCCAAATTGATTTAACAGACATATACAGAACATTCTATTCTAAAACAGTGGAATACGCATTCTTTTTACGTGCACATGGGACATTTTCCAGAAGAGATCACATATGAGACCACAAAACAAGTCTCAACAAGTTAAAAAAAAAAAAAAGTCAAAGTCATACCATGCATCTTTTCTGATCAGAACACTATGAAATTAGAAATCAACCACAAGAAAAAAAATCTGGAAAGAGCACAAAAACATGGAGGTTAAATAACATGTTACTAAACAATGAATGGGTCAACTAAGAAATTACATGAAAATAAATGGAAATAAAATCACAGCGTCCAAAATCTTTGGGATATAGTAAAAGTGGTTCTAAGAAGTAAGTTTTACAGCAATATAGGCTTACCTCAAGAGACAAGAAAATTCTCAAATAAAAAACCAAGCTTAACCTAAAGGGTCAAGAAAAAGAAGGAAACCCAGCAAAAGAAAAGAAAAAATAAAGATTAGAGCAAAAATAAATGATATAGAAACTAAAACAAAAACAAAAACGAAAACAAAACCAGAGAAATTAACAATAAAACAAATTAAAAATGAACCAGGAGGGGCGCCTGGGTGGCTCAGTCCTTAGGCATCTGCCTTTGGCTCAGGTTATGGTCCCAGGGTACTGGGATCGAGCCCCGCATCTGGCTCCCTGCTCTGCGGGAAGCCTGCTTCTCCCTCTCTCTCCCTCCTCCTGCTTGTGTACCCTCTCTCCCTGTGTCTCTCTCTGTCAAATAAATAAATAAAATTTAAAAAAAAATTAATGAACCAGGAGATGGTTCTCTGAAAAGATCAACAAAGTTGATAAACCTCTAGCAAGATTCATTAATAGAGAGAGAGAGAGGATCCACGTAACAATTACTAGTGAAAGAGAAATCACAGTCAACACCACAGAAATACAAACAATTCTTGGGGCGCCTGGGCGTCTCAGTGGGTTATAGCCTTCGACTCAGGTCATGATCTCAGGGTCCTGGGATCGAGCCCCGCATCAGGCTCTCTGCTCAGCATGGAGCCTGCTTCTCCCTCTCCCTCTGCCTCCCTCTCTGCCTACTTGTCATCTCTCTCTGTCAAATAAATAAATAAAATCTTAAAAAAAAAAGAAATACAAACAATTCTAACAAAATATTATGAAAACCTATATGCCAAAAAATTGGACAACTTAGGAGAAATGGATAAACTCCTAGCAACATATGACCACACATAACTGAAACAGGAAGAAATAAAAACTGAACAGAACAATCACTAGCAAGGAAACTGAATCAGTAATCAAAAAACTCAAAAAACCAAAATCCGGGACCAGATGGTTTCATAGAAGAATTCTACCAAACATTTAAAGAGAGTTAATACTCATTCTTTTCAAATAATTTCCAAAAATACAAGAGGGAAGAAAACTTCCAAATTCATTTTATGAGGCTAGAATCACCCTGACACCAAAACCAGATAAAGATAGCCAAAAAAAAAAAAAAAGAGAGAGAGAGAGAACTACAGGTCAATAGCTCTCATAAATATAGATACAAAACTCCTCAACAAAATATTAGCAAACTGAACCCATCAATATATTTTTTTAAAAAATCATACACCACAATCAGGTGGGACTTACTCCCAGGCTGCAGTTCTGGTTCAGTGTTCACAAAACAATCAATATGATATGCCACATCAATAAGAGAAAGGATAAACATCCATTCATGATTAAAAATGCTCTGCAAACTAGGCTTAGAGGGAACATACATCAACATAATAAAGGCCTTCTATGAAAAAGCCACAGCCAACATCATACTCAATGGTGAAAAACTGAGAGCATTTCTCCTAAGGTCTGGAATAAGACAAAGATAACCACTCTTACCACTTTGATTCAACATAATACTGGAACTCCTAGCCAGAGCAATCAGAGAACATCAAGAAATAAAAGGTATCCAAATTAGTTAAAGGAGGGAGAGGAGGGGGAGGAGAAAGAGGAGGAGGAGGAGAAGGAGGAGGAGGAGAAGGAAGGAAAATTCTCATTATTTGCAGATGACATAATACTATATATAGTATCTTATATATAGTATCTATCTATACTGTATCTTTCTATATATAGAAAACCCAAAAGACTCCACCAAAAAACTACTGGAACTGATAAATGAATTCAGTAAAGTTACAGAATACAAAACCAATGTTGCATTCCTATACATTAATAATAAAGTAGCAGAAAGTGAAATTAAGAAAAATATCCCACTTATAACTGCACCAAAATACTAAAATATCTAGGATAAACTTAGTCAAAGAGGTGAAAGACTTGTACTTTGAAAACTATAAAACACTGATGAAAGAAACTCAAGACGATGCAAAGAAATGAAAAGACATTCCATGCTCTTGGATTGGAAAAACAAATATTGTTAAAATGTCTGTACTACCCAAAGCAATCTAGATTTAATGCAATCCTTATCAAAATACCAACAACATTTTTCATAGAACTAGAACAATCATAAAATTTGTATGAAACCACAAAGACTTTGACTAGTCAAAGCAATCTTGAAAAAGAAAAAAAATGGGAAGTATCATAATTCCAGATTTCAAGTTACATTACAAAGTGTTAGTAAGTAAAATAGTATGTACTGGCACAAAAATAAACAGCAATCAGTTGAAGAGAATAGAAAACCCAGAAATAAAACCACAATTAATGGTCAATTAAATTTCAACAGAGGAGGTATGAATATATAGTGAAAAAAAGACAGTCTCTTCAAAACAAACAAAGAAACAAACAAATAAACAGTCACATGCAAAAGAATGAGACTGGATCACTTTCTTTCATCATACAAAAATATGATAGATTAAAGATCTAAATGTAAGACCTGAAACCATAAAAATTCTTGAAAAGTGCACAGGCAGTAATCTTTCTGACACTGGCCATAGCAACAGGAAACATATGTCCTGAGGTAAGGGAAATAAAAGCAAACAAAAACTATTGGGACTACATCAAAATAAAAAGTTTCTGCACAGTGAAGGAAATAACAAAACTAAAAGGCAACCTACTGAATGGGAGAAGATATTTGTAAATGATGTATCTGATAAAGGGTTAATATCCAAAATACATAAAGAAATGATACAACTCAATATCCCCAAATCAAATAATCCAATTAAAAAATGGGCAGATGAACAGACATTTCTCCAAAGAAGACATACAGATGGCCAACAGACAATAAGAAAAGATGTTCACCATCACTCATCATCTGGGAAATGCAAATCAAAACTACAGTGAGATATCATGTGTCAGAATGGCTAAAATCTAAAACACAAGAAACAACAAGTGTTGGTGAGGATGTGGAGAAAAAGGAACATTTTTGCACTATTGGTGGGAAAGCAAATTGATGTAACCATTGTGAAAAACACCATGGAGCTTCCTCAGAAAATTAAAAACAGAACTACCCTATGATCCAGTAATCCTGCTACTGGGGATTTACCCACAAAATACAAAAAACACTAAATCAAAGAGTTACATGCACCCCTATGTTTATAGCAGCATTATTTACAATAGCCAAACTATAAAGCAGTCCAAATGTTCATCAGTAGGAAATGCCTGGGTGGGTCATGATGGCTCAGGTCATGATCTCAGGATCATGGGCTCAGACCTGCATAGGGCTCCATGCTGAATGTGGAGCCTGCTTGAGATTCTCTCTTCCTCTGTCCCTCCTGCTTGTGCTCTCTCTAAAAATAAGTAATAAATAAATCTTTAAAAAATGTCTATTGATAGATGAATGGATAATGCAGTATACATATACAATGGAATATTATTCAGCCATATGTAAGAATGAAATCTTGTCATTTTCAACAACATGGATGGAGGTAGAGAGTATAATGGTAAGTGAAATAAGTTAGAGAAAGACAAATATATGATCTCATTCATATGTAGAATTTAAGAAACAAAACAAAAAAAGGGGAAAAACGAGGAGAGACAAATCAAGAAACAGGATCTTAACTATAGAGAACAAACTAATGACTAGAGGGAAAGTGGGTGAGGACATGCAGGAAATAGGGAATGGGGATTAAAGAGTATACTTATCATGATAAATAGATAAATAAATAAAATTATTTAAAAAATAGTAAAACTATAGGGCTTAGTTTGCCAGCCTCAAGGCTAGATACCTAGGATTCATCAAATAAGAGAACATATAATCATCTACATCTTAAAGGAAAATTATTAAAAAAAGACAAATCACATGAAGATAGTACTCTTATTTTCAATTAATATAAAACAAGGCAATGCCATTTCCTCTTCACTAGTTGTCAAAAATGCATTACTGATAATTGTTGACAGGGATATAAAGTATTTATAATCATATTCCTTTAGAGGGACTCTGAATGAAGTACAGTTTTTGTAGAAGAGTTTGATAATAGGTGTCAAAATTATGCTAATATCCAGCAATTATAATTCCAGGAATTTATACTAATGAGATAATTGGAAAACTCACAGAGAGGTAAGTACAAGAATTATTATCATGCCACATTTTAAAATAAAGAAAAACTATGAAATGTTTCTAACGTAGAGACTGGATATGCAAACTATGCCCTTAAAGTGGCATTCTGAACAACCACTAAAAAGTATAGTATAAATTAATTATCCACATGGAAAGAAGTGCTAATACATAGTGCTGAATGAAAAGTAGCCTGTGTAGTATGATTTTATTTTACTAATGGTATATTTGTGTGTATGCAGGGGAGAGATAGATGGAGAGGGGAAAATTGAGAACTTGTGGAAGAATGTTTATAAAATATAGAGAGTAAACTTTTTTTTTTAAAGATTTTATTTATTTATTTGACAGAGAGAAGGGGTCACAAGTAGGCAGAGAGATGGGCAGAGAGAGAGGGGGAAGCAGGCTCCCTGCTGAGCAGAGAGCCTGATATGGGGCTTGATCCCAGGACCCTGAGATCATGACCTGAGCTGAAGGCAGAGGCTTTAACCCACTGAGCCACCCAGGCACCCTAGAGAGTAAACTTTTATGTAGTCTAAAAAGATTACTCATTTTCCCAGTCAATGGTTGCCTAGAACTTGGATGTATTAAATGTAAACAGAGGTTATTTCTGGGTCTGAATCTAGGTAATTTTTGTCTTGTGTTAACTCTCAGTATGAAGTTACTAGAAAAATTATTGAACAAAGATTTAGAAGATCTCTATCAGCTGCTATGTAGTTGTGTGACTTCCAGTAGGTTATTAAACCATGAGCTTGGGCTTACTCAACTGTAAAACTGAGATAATAATGCCTATCTCACAAACTTGTAAGAATTAAATTAGATAAAATATTTAAAAGTTCTTAGAATTTCCATTTAAATTAATTTTTAGAATATTTTTTCCTGAAAGTTTTCTTCCATAAAAGCATTTGGCAAAAATTATTTCTGAATTTACACAAACTTGGGGATAGAAAACTGAATTAGTTGATATGGCTTATTTTTCCAGAACACTTTTTTTACCTGAAATTTCTCTTAACTCGGTAATTCAGCAAAGTTGCACAGCCAAATAATATAAATAAACTACAAATGTACATAGACAGTGCCAGTTAAATTATTACTAAAATTTAACCTTGTAAAGCACATGGCATTGGAAAATTGACTTTTAGAGAAAGCATTATGTTTTACAAAGAAAAACATTGAAATTTAAATTCTCTAAGTAATAGCTGGCTGACTCACAGAGCTTAAATTCTGCTCTCCAAAATATGGCATTATTTATTCCCCAATTAGAGAACAATAACAACAACAACAAAAGTTCTGTTTAATTCAACACATATTCCAAATCTTTTGCAATAGTCAAAGTTTGCTAAGGTAACTGGATTTTTTTTTTTTGCTCTTTTTTATTGCTTTATGTTTTATTTTTAGTGTATCACTTTTTCCACTCCTAGTATTGGTTTTTTACACACTTTATCATTCATCAGCTGATGAACACTTAGGTTGACCCAGAATACAATCTATCTTGATACGTGTTCCACACGCTGTTTGGTGGAATGCTTTATAAATGTCAAGTAGGTCAAGCTGGTTGTCAGCACTGTTTGAGTTATTTTTGTCATTACTAATTTTCTGTTTACTCTATTTATTATTGAGAAAGAGGTGTTGAAATCTCCATCATTGAGGATTTTTGTGTTTCTCCATACAATTCTATCAATTTTTATTTAATGTTTAGGATTGTCATGTCTTCCAAATGAACTAATCCCTTTATTATTATGAAATGAACTTCTTTATTCCTGGTCTTATTATCTGTTCTGATACGTTTTTGATAGTAGCCAGGGTAGCTTTATTTTCACTAGTATTTGCATTTCACTAGTATTTCCCCATCCTTTTAATTGAACTCTAGTTATGTCTTTATATTTGAAGTATGTTTCTTGTAGGCAGGACATAGTTGGGGCTTGCCTTTAAAATCCAATCTAACAACAACAATGAAAAATCCAATCTAACAATTGTTGCTTTTTCATTGGGGTTTTTAAGCCATTTATATTTAATAGGATTGATATTGTTGGGCTTAAATATACATGTTGCTATCTTTTTCTTTTTTGTTTCACTTCTGTTCCTTTTCTGTCCATTTTCTGCCTTCCTGTGGATTACTTGAAATTTTTAATTACTGTGTTTTCCGTCCTCTTTTTAGCTTATTAGCTATAATTATTGTTATTTTAGTGTTTGCTTTAGGGTTTAGAGTAAATACTTCAAATTCATCCCTGTCTACTTTCAAGTGATAATATACTATACTTTATGTGTAGTATATAAAAGCCTTCCCAACATGTACTTCCTTTACTCCCCCTTGGGCCTTTATGATATTGTAGTCACATAGTTTATTTCTACTTATGTTACAAACCCTACACTACATTGTTACTTTTTATTTAAACAGTAGATTAATTTTAAAGATCTAAATAATAAAAATATTAGATATTATCTATAATTAGAGAAATAAAGTATATTTACTCATATCTTCTGTTTCTGTTTTCTCCATTCCTCTATAGATCCAGGTTTTCCTCTGGTTTCATTTTCCTCTGTTTGAAGGATTTCTTTTAATATTTCTTTTAGTGAATGCTGATGAGATAATTTTTCAACTTATTTATGTCTTAAAAAGCCTGCATTTCACCTTCACTTTTGAAAATATTTTCTTAGGGTAAAGAACTATAGGTTAATTTTTTTTTTTTTTTTTTTTTTTTTTTGTGCTTTGAAGATGTTCATCTACTTTTTTATAGCCTGAATTTTTTTACACATAAAAAATCTGATGTCATACTTATCTTCTTTCCACTGTCCATAAGGTGTCTTTTTTTTCCCTATAACTTTTTAAGATTTTCCTATTACTTGTGTTAAGCAATTATTATAATGTGCTTTGGTGCAGTTTTCTTCACGTTTCTTATGCTTGTTTAACTGAACTTCTTAGATCTGTGGGTTTATAGTTTTGACAAACTTTGGAAAATTTTCAACAATTGTTTTTCAACAATTATTTTGTCTGCCACACCTATCCCTTTCACTGACTTTGATTATACATATATTAGGCCACCTCTAGCTGTCTCAAAGCTCATTAATCCTCTTCATTTTTTTCCCTTAAATTTTTCTTTTCTCATGTTTCATTTTGGCTAGTTTCTTTTGCTATCTACAAGTTCACGTATCCTTTTCCTCACAATATCAAACCTGCCTTTAATCCCATCCGGTGTATTTTTCACTTCAGACATTACAGCTTCTATAAATGTTAGATTTGCATTTTTTAGATCTTCAGTGTCCCTATTAACATATAAAATATTTCCTCCAGCTCCTTAAATATATGGAATATAGTTATAAGAACTATTTTAATATCCTATTTCTATCTTCTATGTAATTTCTAGATCAGTTTCAATGGAGTGATTTTTCTCCTTATTTTGGGTTGTATTTTTCTTCTTCTTTTGCATGTCTGCTAATATTTTATTGGTTGTTAGATATTTTGGATGTTAACTTTTTGGATGCTGAAAATTTTGGATACTGAAAATTCCATACATATTCTTGAGATTTCTCTGGACATGGTTAGTTTATTTGGGATATTTAGGATCACTTTGATACCTTAAGATTTGCTTGGTGGCCCCAAATCTTTTTTTCTAGGGTTCAATCCCACCCCTCCCCCCAGTATGAGAGAACCCTCTCAGTACTCTAACCAATGCCCCTATAATTACTAGGTTTTCCTGCTCTGTTGGGATCAGGAATTGTCTCCCCCCTTTGGTAAGCTCTGGTCATATTTTGTCTTATCTTTCCAGGTAGTCATTTGAAGCCTCTATCAATTTCCTCAAGAATGAATGGATCAGTGCTCAGCAAACCACCTGAGGGGGACCTCGGCAGGTCTCAGGTTTCTCCCTTTGTACCTCATTCCTCTCTCAGACCTTGTTCTGTGAATGCTAGGCAATTTGACTTCCTTGAATTCCCAGTCCATCTCCTGAGCTTGCGGTGACAGCTGGGCTCTGACTAGGCTCCTACCCTGTATTAGTCACCTTCAGCCACCATAACAAAATGCCATAGACTGGGTGGCTTAAACAATAGAAATTTATTTCTCACAGTTCTGGAGGTTGAAAGTCTGTTATCAGAGTGCCAGCATGGTCAGGTTCTGATGAGATCTCTTTTCCTGGCTTGTAGACGGCCACCTTCTTGCTGTATCTTCACATGGCAGAGAGAGAAAGAGAAAGAAAGAGAGCAAGGTCTCTGGTGTCTCTTGTTAAAAGGCCACCAATCCCATCATGAGGGCCCTACCCTCAGAACTCATCTAAACCTAAGCTCCCAAAGGCTCTATGTCTAAGTACTAGGTGTTAGGGCTTTGACACGAATTTCAGAAAGACACAATTCAGTTTATAGCATGTCCTATGTCATGGCCTGGAAACTTTCTCCAGACAGTTAAGTTGAGGCATTTGTAGGGTTCACCTCATTTCCCATCTTTCAGGGATCACTGCCCTTCGTTCCTCATGTCCAGTGGGCTTGAGTGCTATTGCTTTATGTATTTTGTCTGGAGTTGTTTCAAGTAGGAGGAAAAATTCAGTTTCTGTGATTCATTCTTGATTAGAAATGGACTATACGTTGTTTTGAAATCACATCCTTATTGATTATTGAATTAGCATTTCAAAATAAATACTCTCAATACTTATTATAAGGGGAAAAGGGTGTATTTGGCTCATGATTTTTTATTTTTTTCTTTGGCCTCCAAGGTCTCAGACCCGTGTATTATGGCATTCTTTTAGATGGTTTACAATGTTGAATTCTGGATGAAGCTTACAATTTTTGAAATTGGCTAAAAACAAGCTAGGAAAAGAGCAGAGGGGTAAGAGGTAGTCCAAAGAAGAGGAAGGGTGCATGTTCTCTCCATATATACATATATATTTTGCTTGCTGAAGTGTGACAGACACACAATATTGTAATAAGATTGACTATATACTTTCACTAGAATTCCTTGTAACCAGACCAACCCAGCACTGTTGATAAAGCCATGTCCTTCAAGAAGTAGAACTCGTCTCTTTTTTTAAAAAGATTCAGTGTCAGAGCGTCAGAGGCCAACCCAAGCCAGGCTCCCTCTGAGAGTTTAGGCTGGTCCAGGCTTGGGGAGAGGCTGACAGAATCCTGCTCCGTGTGTCAATTTTCATTAGACACCTGAGAAGGAATTGACAGATCTCTTTTAGTTCAGAGACAAGGGCAAGAAGATGCTTTTTATTGGGGTGGGGGGTGTCACTGTGTTCCAATATTTGCTACTTAGATTTCCTTGAGTCTCTATCTTTTCACCAGGTTCCTCATCTTCAGAAGGGTATTTCCAATTTGAGTAACTCCATAACAGTGAAAAATGTATTCTGCTGGACCTCCAAGTTTGTACTGAGTTATTTTTAACCACAATGTACCTAAAATACATGCCAAAAAAAAATGAGTTGATATTTGTAAAATACCTTATATAGTGCCTGACAGGTATAAGTGCTTTGTGAGTGTATGCTAAATAAGTAAAACTAAATAAAGCAAATGATCACTAGGTAGATGCTCTTGAGGGTTATAACACTTATGTAACCATAAAACAAAGCAGGTATCTAAACAAGAAAAAGTGAAAATCCCCCAATCCATCCCATGACACATTATTTTAATGGGACAGAAGCTGTCCCACAGAAGCTGAATGAGAACTTATACTAGGAATACGGTGCTGACTTTCTCTTTCTTTAGATTCAGTACAGCTTTGTCACACATAGTGGTAGTGTGTGTGAAGACTCAGTTCTCACACCTAATTTCTCTCTCAAAGCTCCTGAAAAACCATCATCCCTACAGAAAACTGCGACACCATTCTCTTGTAGTTGCCTATTTACATATTAAGATTGTGAGCTCTTTGAGGCCTGAGACAGTGGCTGTTTGGCTCACAACTCTACACTTAAAATCCCAAATGTGTTTGGTCCAAAAGATACACTAACCATATATGTGTGATGGAAGGAAGGAAGAAAGGAGGGATAGGAAGGAAGGAGGGAAGAAGCCTCCTTATTCTTCCATTAGTTCGAGGCAAGTACAGGGAATGTGATAATTCAAACAAAATGCACTTGAAGCATGTGGTAGAATTCAGTTATAAGACAGTCATTTAAAAGATGCTCCCGAATATGCTAATATTAAACTTTAGATCAACTTCTCAAATAAAAGTATAAAACAAAATATTTCCTTATAAAATCACATGCACTAAATAATAAATCCAAGGACTCACAGGAGTTTACTTTGCAAATTTTACCTAGACCTTGGCCATAGAAGAGACTCTTAAAGAGGGATCAGGGTTTGCTTAAATACGCAGTAGAACATTGAACCAGAAAAATACTTTTTTTTTTTTTTTTTTCAGAAAAATACTTTTTGATTGATTTAATGTTAACACTATACAACCTCAAGGAGATGTGGCCTGAGGAGACACAGGTTAAACACGCAATTCTTCCTTAACTTAATATTTGCCATCATCGATTTTTACCTTAGTACTTAGCAGGTCAATTAGAATGTTCTAAATTCTTAGTAAAAAGGAAAACAATTTTTAGCTTTTTGCAAAAGTTTTGCCATAGGCAAGGGAGATACACAATGGGACTAATGAAGCTTAAGCTTGGGGGCCCCTTCACTTGTATTGGGTCCTTCTGGGAACACTGTTAGTCACCTGCAAGGGCTGGAGGCCAGTCACCTTTACACTCTGTCCCTGGCCTGAGGCAGGTTGGTGGGGCAGCCAGCACTATATTCCTGGTGGTTTGTGCACCAAAATCAGCCTGCTTCTCTGTGTCCAGATGTTCTCTTGGGCCTTGCAGATGGTGAGGGGTCAGGAGCTTACTTGCTGTGAGACATTAAAAGAGGTTCCCCAAGGGCTCCCATGGCCAGAGGTAGGGCATGCAGATGGAGAGCAAATTGGAGATGTGGCAATACCACAGAGTTAGGAAGCTTAAAGATATTTTCCTGAAGCTCAAAGTAAAAACCAAGTTTTCATCAACCATGCCACAGAGGAGTCTGATTATCTTTCCTTGTTTTCTATAGAAAATGACATTATACAATTGCTGTCATGAAAAGAAGATCAAGGAATACACGGCAAGCAAACATGGGGAGAAAAGTACTGTGGACGTCTCCTACGGTGGAGGTCTAGGAGGCAGTTTAATACCACTAATACTAAATGTTAATTCCTGGATTTTATTATACTTGTGGTATTTGTCAGCTTCTTAATTTCTTTTCTCATTTTAAGTCAGTATTAAATTTCTTATTTAACTGGTTATTCCATTACTTAACAAAGGCTTCCTAAATTGTATAAGCTTCAAGCCTCACGAAACCTAGATCCAGCTTTGATTATAGGCCAAACTTGTAGCAATTTTATATAGGTCTTATACTTTCTCCACCCGTTTGCTCATATTTAAAAATACAGTTGTGGTTGGGCCAGATTATGTCTAAGCTTTTTTTCAGTGTTAAAATATATGATTATGAGTATTAGTTTAGACTAATTAACTACATTATAGAAAGTTTAATAGGCAAGGAAGACAAAGCTGATATATAAGTCTGCATTAAAATGATTCCAAAATGAAAGGAAGATAAATATCACTGATATCATAATAGACATTGAAAAACATTACTTAACATATCAACATTTGATGTGCACATAATTTGAAAAGTATATGCATTATATAACTGTTACTTTTTATGCTTAAACCTCTTCTACACTTTGTTATAGGCACTTCAGATAAATTACATAATTGATTTATTTCTCAATTATATATCTATCAAGGGCATCAAGTCTTTTGAAAAGCATATGTGATGTGCATTCTAAAATATGCTAATAATCTGTATTCTATATTATAACATATATATTATACATTAAATGAAATTAATCAAAATTAAAATTAGATAAGCATATATCTCTAACACTTATAAAATTCTTTTTGTCAGAGTCCTAAAATGGTTTGCACATTGATAATAGGTGAGCAGAGGTCAAACATCAACTCTTGATTATAGTTGGGTAAATCCTGGGCCCCTGCTACATGCCCAGTACATATACTGACACGCAGCAAACAAAGACAGGCAGGGGAGAGATCTTATCCCCAAGAAGCTCTACTCTGATAGGGGAGATAGTCATATATAATAAAAATATTGCATTGTTATATCTCTGATAATAAAGGAAACAAATGAAGCAAGATTCCTGAGTTGTATTAAGGGTAATTAATTCCAACTAACTAATCAGATAAATTTTAGATTATAAACTTTTAAGGAAGTATGGTCTGGTTGTGTTTTTAATCATAGACTACAAAGAAGTTGGAAAAAGAAAAGTAAAAAGTTTAAAAAAGCCTATGCCATGGACTGAGTATTTGGGTTTCCCCAAATTTATATGTTAAATCCCTAATCGCCAACATGATAGTATTTGGTGATGAGGCTTTTGGTAGATGATTAGATCATAGGGTAGAGGATCATAAGGATTTATTGACTTTATAAGAAAAGAGAAGAGAGATGATCTTTGTTGACACCACGTGAGGACACAACAAGAAGGTGTCTATCTGCAAGCCAGGAAGAGGGTTCTCACCAGAATCCAATCATGCTGGCACCCTGATCTTGGATTTCTAAGCCTCCCAAACTGTGAGAAATAAGTTTCTGTTGTTTAAGTCACCCAGTCTATGGCATTTTGTTATAGCAGCCTTGAGAACTGTGATAAGCAACTTCTTATTGTTTATAACCCAGCCAGTGTATGGTATTTTGTTACAGTAGCCTAAATGTACTAAAACAATGGTAAGCTTCATATATATCTACTTTACTAAATAATTCTAAGTAAAACTCAGACATTCAGAGCTCAAGTAGAGATCACCATTCACAATCCATCAACGTTTGGATATTTACTTACACAGGCTCTTTATTTCTACAAGCACCTTGTCAATACACTCTCCATCATTACGGCACCTCGTTTGGGCAAAAACCATTTTCCTCACAGAGGAGACATAAAAACTGTAAGGATAAGGTTAAAGAGCAGAGAACTATGCTTAATAATATCTAGGCTTTGGGAAGACAGTTAATTTAGCCTAACAATGTTCCCTCACTTGTAAAATTGCAGTAAATATATTTGTCCTCACCTTAACTGTAGTAGTCAAGATAAGTTAGGTCATGGAGGAGTAAGAAATCATCGCAAAATCAACTCCTGTTGATCAAGTACAGAATGCTGTAAGAACAGACAGGTGAGGTATACAACAGCCATGAAAGCTAGTCAAGATAGGCTTCCCATAGAAATCAATGTTGAAGTTCACTTCTGAGTTAAAAATTCCCAAACAAATTTGATTTACAGTGAGCAATGTCAAGCGAATGTGTGCATTTAGGTTATAGTCAGAGAATCTGACTGCTTTAAGAAAATAAGAAAGGTACAAAGTCATTTTAGAGAGACAAGAAGTACTCTATATTGATATTTTAGAATTTAGTGAAAAAAGTCCATAAATATTTTGGTCATATTCCTTCTGTCAATCTAGTCTGTCTAGTCTGAAGAGAGAATCACTGATACAGTAAATAAAGCTGAAGAAATGAGGTTGAAATATTTTAAAGATTAAGAGAGCAGAGAATGAGAAAGTATAACAGATATTTAAATTCCTGAAGAATGTAGGAGATATAATTTTTGAAAAACAATTTTGAATTTCCAAATCCAGATTTAAGAAACATCTCCAGTGTGTCCCAAGCACAATAAGTGACAAGAAGTCTATGTTTCAATATCAAAGTAAAAGTACTCAACTGAAGACACTCCAATAAGGTTATAAGAAAAAAAAGGCAGATCATTGAAAAACAAACAATAATTAGACTAACAGCAGGCTTCTTGACAACAGAAATAAGAGTAACATTGACTAATATCTTTGAAGAACTGAGGGACAATCAATATTATCCTATAATTATATTCCCAGAACACTCTTCAGAAATGACAGAAATGACAGTAAAACATTTACCTGAATGTAAAAAGTCTACCAAGAGACCTTCATTAAAGGAGGTAGTAAAACATGTTCTTCAAGAATAAATATGATTTATTTATTCAGAATAATATAATTTATTTAAAATAATTTATTTATTTATTCAGAAGAATGGTCTGAGTTGCAGAACGAATGGTGAGCAACTATAATACTAACCATACATGCACATCCAATTACCTATTTAATATAATCAAAACAATGTCTAATTCATGGGGTTAAAAAAAGAACAAAAATGCTGGAGAAAAACAGAATATAAGTCTGAGATGGTGATCATAGTTTAAGTATTCTAACATAACCTAACAAAACATAACAGTCTTTCTCGGGTTGTGGTAGAGAGACCGGGAGAGAGAGAATCTTAAGTAGGCTCCATGCCCAGTGCATGACCCTTGACTTGGGGCTCGATCTCATGATCCTGAGATCATGACCCGAGCCAAAACCAAGAATGAGATGCTTAACCAACTGAGCTGCCCAGGCACTGCTAACCTACAGTCTTGACGAGAAAAGTGAAAATACTTTAAATTTAGGTTTTATTAAGGCAAATATGAACAGTACAAGTTTAAGGGTAATAACTAAAAGAATAGGAATAGTTTATTAAAATCCTCCAAAAAGAAAAATAACACCCAGAATAAGTAACAAAATAATTAATTAAAATGACGATAAGTAATAAATGGTCATAGAATGAAACAAAACTTAATAAGGTAGAAATAAATCCAAATACATCAATGATTACAATAGACATAAATAGGTTAAATTCTCCCCAAACCATCAGAATGGATAAGATAAATAAAACCCAGCTTATACACTGTTTTTATGAGAACTACCAAACAAACAAACACACAAAGTGAGGAATTGAATATAGTGAAGTTAAAGATAATATATATATTTCGGGAAAACATTGAACAAAAAAAAAGGTGGGTTATTTATATCAAAGTAGACTTTAAGGCAGAAAAAACATACTTAGGGAAATATATGGTTATTGCATAATGATAAAAGTTTTGATCACCAGAAAAATGTAATGATCCTGAATATTACGGGCCTAACGAATCACCTGAAAATATACAAATAAAAAATGTATAACAACTCAGATATATGGGCAAATGTATCATCATAGATAATGACAACGATGATGACAATAATATGATATTAACACTTTGAAATAATAACAGAGGGGAATGTAAAAATTCTGACAACTGAAGAGTAAAGAAACTGCTGTAGAAAAAATGTCTGAGAATCAGTACTTAAGAGGAAAATTTATCACTTCATTTATTAGAAAGGAAAAACTAAATATTAGTAAGTTAAATGCTCAACTTGTTTAAAAAAGAAAATAATAAAAGCAATAAAATTAGAAATAAGTATGTAATACAGATAAGGGAAGAAATTTATGAAATAGAATACAAAAGTAAGAGAAATAAAATGAATAAATTAAAAAATTGGTTCTACAAATTCAAATATTTGTTATTAACAAGAAGTTGGTTAATGAAATCAACTGTTATTTTGAGATTACTGAATGAAAAGAGAAGACACAATAAACAACAAAAATGAAAAGATCATCACACAGCTATGTCAGGGATTAAACATAATTAAAAGTTACAAATAATTTTATGCCAATAAATTTGAAAACTCAGATAACTAGAAAATACAACTTAGAACATTGACTCAAAAGGAAATAATAAAACTGAATCCTCCCACAGCAGTTAAAGTATTAAAACAGTTATATAAGTTATAAATGTTTACAGGAAGAATCATCCCAGTAATGTTCCTGAAATGTTCTGCAAAATTTTGTGAGGAAAGATTATTCTAGTGTCACACCAACTCTTCCAGAAGTTAAAAACCTGGAATATACCCTAATTAATTCTCTGAAGTCACTCTTACTTAGAAACAAAAATCAGACCAAAAAGTTGTAATAGGAAGAAAAATAATACACCAATCTCTCTCATAAATATAGAGATAAAAATAATAATGATATGTTATATATATATATATATATATATATATATATATATATATATCAGGAGTTCCACTGATTTAGATAGGGAGAGATGAGCTCTTAGGTGTTGCACCAAAAGATAAAAGCAATAAGTCAAAAGCATCAGAGTTAAGCATTTAATGACTTACTGCAATGGAATAAACATGAGGGTAACCTGGAGACAGTGTGAACTCTCCCTGTTCCATTTTCCCCCAGGGAACAGGCACTGATGGAGGGGGGTCATTTCCCTGTTAAGGAAGCCCTAAAAAAAGGATCCTGAAATTGTATGGTCCTGGGGCTGGGGGAAAAGAGAAAGGGGAGGGTTAAGAGTGGAAAAGTAACTGCTTACTGAGTCTGTGTGGGAAAAAGGGACTTCAAGGTTTTACCCTTACCCCCATAAGGAGGCCTCAGAAGCGGTGCCTAAAATTTATTATGAAATGGGCAGACTGGTAAAAAGCCAGTAGTCAAATTCAAGTGGCACCTCACATTGTAGGGCCAAGTAAGTCTAATATTTAGGTAGGTAGGTGAGTAGGTAGATAGTTGGATAGAAAGAATGTAGTTTACAAAGAACAAATAATCCAATCAAGAAATGGGCAGAAGATATGAACAGACATTTCAGTAAAGAGGAAATCCAGGGGCGCCTGGGTGGCTCAGTTGGTTGAGCGACTGCCTTCGGCTCAGGTCATGATCCTTGAGTTCCGGGATCGAGTCCCACATCGGGCTCCCAGCTCTACAAGGAGTCTACTTCTTCCTCTAACCTTCTCTCCTCTCATGCTCTCTCTCACTTAAAAAAAAAAAAAAAAAA